>CP139503.1:60369081-60969081 GCA_021014915.2 Artemisia tridentata subsp. tridentata | reverse complement strand
ATCCGGAAAGAAAGTTATAGTGATGTGGTGAAATTTTACACATCTATGTTTATGTTTCAAGTTTAAAAAAAAAAAAAAAAAAAAAAAAAAAAAAAAAAAAAAAAAGGAGAGTTGGAAGTTAGTTTTAACCAACTTATGTAAAGTTATGTAAGTGGTCGATATCACCACTATTTGTTGTACTATATCTATGGATTGAATGGGAATTGGCAGTTATGGAACGCCAATTAAGGTTTATTCTTTGATTAAGATCTTGTTGAGTATAATTCGTGTCTACCTAAAGCGTGTGTTTCAAGTGTTAAAGCGTGAGTTATTCGATGATATGAGTCTTATTCATGGGATGGTTGGGATAGTGATTAACCACACTTAGGATTTTAATTTATTTGTTTTGTTTATTTTTATTTTTACACCAATTTATATCCCAAATGTTATCCATGCCCTTCATTATTCTTTATCCAACCAAACCTTTGATTTATTGAGATTAGGGATTTGAGCAATCTTAAGTATCGTAGTCGTGGATTCGGCTATGTATTTATGATTTTGTCGCCCTTTTTGATATATTATTATTGGTGAAGTTTGGACCTATCTTTAGCCTATTCGAGTTAAGGATTTGAGCAATTGCAAGTATCGTGTTCGTGGATTCGATCATGTATTTGTGATTTTGTCGCCTTTTCTGGAATTTGAGATCGATAGTGAAAAGAGAATAATTAACCCTTATACCTACAAACCCTTTTTACCGCTTTAGACTTGTTATTCCTTAGCTTTAGTGGAGGAGATGTGTATACTTGCCAAGCTTATGATAGAATATTCTTCGCGACTGGACAGTTAAACGATTAGATTTGCTTTTATCAACTTATTTTATTTTACTTCTAATTCGTTAAGTGTTTAGTTGTGTGATTATGAAATAAACGAATACATGCTTGATATAAAAATAAATCCTAACATCTCTTAGGATACATTTTCATAAAAGAAATTCTAAGGTTTACTTGGGGACAAGTAAAGTTCAAGTGGGGGGATATTTGATGAACTCAAATAAGTACATTTTATTACTATCATTTATCCTATTAATTTGACTTGTTTTACTATATTATGTATGAGGATTGATACTTAATCGTTTACTTTTGTAATTCTCAGGTAAAAACAAGCATTTGGTGAAACTTAGCGATTTTGGACTGATTATGGAGCAAAACATGCATAAAGTTAAGAGTCTACTGAAATGAAGAAGATCAAGACTAATCTGCTCCAGATGCGCCGCATCTCACTCATGACATGCGCCGCATCTCTACCAAGATATCACCAGATACGATAAGAGGACATGCGCCGCATCTAATCATGGAGTAGGACTATGCGCGCCGCGATCTTCTGGCGGTGTACGAATATTCCTGAATATTATAATCTTGGACCCCACGCGAAGTTAAGTACATGCGCCGCATCTAATTAGTAGATGCGCCGCATCTTCCCTCAGACAGAAACTATAAATACCCCGTAGACCAGACGAATTAAAGAGTCCCGAACATTATAACCTAAGACCGAACAGGAGAAACCAAGGACGAATTCAGTCAAGGAGGCAGCACAAGACACACCCAAATCAAAGATACAAGAGCTGTAAGAAGGTGCTGCATGTGTTTAATTCATTAAGTAGTTTTGTTTTATTGTGTTAGCAAACTTTAATTCATCAGGATTGGTGGCTTGTGTAATGTGACAACGAAAGATTGCACTCCCTTTAATACTTGCTTTCCCATCAATTAAAGTTTATATGTTGATGTCTTTGGTTACTACTTATTAGTGCATTGATAACCTCTGTGTTTATTAGTGGCTTGCGGGCATTTGACTGCGGGACATAATTTGGCTCCCACGGTTATTACTAAATTGATCACTTAGGAATAACTTTTAGACATAAGTAATCATTAAGGGTTTACTCGCCGATAAGAATAGGACCAATGAGAAAGGGTTAATTACATACACTTCATATAAAGCTATCAATAAAACAAGTGACAATCTACTTAATCATAAGGACAGCCCTCTTATTGTCTCAAGTATCTATCTGTGTACGTGTGTGCTACTTGCTGATTCGTGCCTATTGGTTTATTTTATTATTTAATTGCAAACAAACCGTGCCAGTCTCTCAGGCTGAAACCCCCTTGCGTTAGGATATTAAAATACTGATTAGAATAACTAGATAATACATTCCACTCTCAGTGATCGACACTCTACTTACCATTATATTCATACTGACCGGGTACACTGCTCGTTAAGTGTGTGTGTTATTGATAAGTCGGCTAAATATAAATTTAAAACTTGAGTAGGCATTAAAACTGCTAAACCGCAACGACACATCACGCGCATCAATGTATTTTCATGATCTATTAACAAATCATACAAATATATATATGTTACATACCACTCAAATGTTTAATTTGTCATTTTTAACATAGATCTATAGATCCATGGATTTTTAGTTGTATCCTCATAAAACCCACCATTTTTGGTGATGTTTAGGACCCCATGACACCATAAAAAGGTGTATGGTAGGATTAGAGTACTTGTGGTGTTGATTGGAAGTGGTAGAGACAAGACTTGAATTAGAAAAATGTGTTTGTAGCAAGTAAATGAACCTACTGTCCAAAAACGTGAGATCTGGAAATTTCAGTAAACATTGAGATATTTTGGCTTTCATATTCAGAAAGTTCTTTCAAAAACGAAACCGTGGCCGCTTGAATCACTAAAAACCGACTTACAACGAGAAAGTTATGATTTTTCAAAGTTTGACGACGAAAACTAATTTTCTGAAAAGTTTGCGTGCTGTTTGCCGAGATTCAAAGGACAAAACGAGGTGTTAGACATGATCTAGATGACCCGACCTACTGAAAATATGTTAGTTCATATTTGTACGAACCCGTGGATATAAAGAACGTAGAAAACGAGCTTATAACGACCGAGATATACACGTTTGAAACCCGACAAACTCTATTTATTTTTGACAGACACTATTAGAAAAGTGTTTCTAAGTATAAAAACAGTTTTTGCACTACGTCACATTGAGAGCCTATTTTCTCATGGATTGTGACGCGTATGATCAAAATGACAAACATATGAATTCAAGACAAAGATATGAGGTTTCTAAAAACGCCAAGCATATTCACTAACACTTAACGTACACCATTTCGAGACTAGTTTTGCGAGGCCATTTGGGCACATTTTCAAGTTGTGAAAAATAGTAAATTGCGACGAAAACATTTTATTTACCAATAGACCATCAAACAAGGATCGTGGAGTACAGTTTTAACATATTTACACGGAAAGTGTTTATTAACTTAACAAGACGTCAAAAATGTATTTTTTCGACGATAAACGTTATTTTCAAAACTAACGAGTGGTATCGTTCACATACGTATTTGCTTGTGTAGCATCATTTCATTGCTTATAGTAGATCCTATCATTCATATTAGGTTGCGGTTAGAGATCATGCCTCATTTCAGAGTATCCATTTTTGTCATCGTAGCTATTGCATCTGGTGAGTTTCATAGCCCCTCCTTTTACTTGTTTTGTAACTGTTTTGGGAGAGAATACATGCTCGTTTTTCATTAAACTCCGTGCTCGTTTTTCTTTTAAACTTCATGCTTCTTTTTGCTTGAAACGTGAGTTGTCTTTCAAACATTATTGATTGGTTAAAATACTTGAGTCGTTGCTCGGAAGTATTTTGTGTTCACATTGTTTACCCTTGATCATTTTTCTTATGGACACCAGTACATTAAGCTATTTCATTTTGCCTATATTATGACCCATTAAGCGCGATTGTTGTGGATAGATCTATTAGGATTGATCTCCCCGTCCGTGTGGTTTCCCCACTTGACTGTATGTCAAACGTATTGTGGTTTCCCCATTTGACTGTGATGTCAAACGTATTGTGGTTTCCCCACTTGACTGAATGTCAAACGTATTGTGGTTTCCCCACTTGACTGTATGTCAAACGTATTGTGGTTTCCCCACTTGAATGGCATGTCAAACGTATTGTGGTTTCCCCACTTGACTGATATTTCAAACGGATCATAGTTTCCCCACTTGACTGTTAGGTCAAGGTATGCCCAAACTAGAATCTTAAGGGTTTGGTATCTTGAAGTTTAGTTGTCAATACTCTATATATATATTGGGAATATATTGTTCATTTTACATATGTGGTCCATAAATCAATTGACGTTCACATAAGCCTGATCCTATTTGGCAGTGGGTTGTAAACACACAGGTTGCAAGTCTTGTATGGGCGGGACTTGGAACTGGGTGGATTTACAATGCCCTTGCTGGGAAATCTTCATTCAAACGCATTTCATTTTTCACTAAACTCTATGAACTCACCAACCTCGTGTTGACACTTTTAGCATGTATTTTCAGGTATTAAGCAATAGCACGCTACAGGAGGCCTTTGGCAGGGCATGGCATGGTCATAGGAGACTCTGATATTCATTTGAGGACCATTTTAATTGTTTTAAGGGCCTATTTCCACACTAATTTTAACATTGTAAATTTAACACTTTTGGTTAAACAATTTGATTCTAAATGATTGAGGTGAAAACCGTTCTTTGCACTTGTGTTGTGATACCAATTGAGTTGCACCCCAGTGGCATGTATGCTTCCGCTGGACCCGATTTTGGGGGTGTGACAGATTTTTATCTGCTCCATCACCACTTTCCCCGAAGGACCATCCAGCTTCTCCCACTTACGGGCCACTGACTTATGACCAGTACCTACAGACCCAGCAGTGGCTACCAGTATCAGACTCTAAGGCAGATGACGAGTCATCTGACACTGATTTGTCTGAGGCTTCTCTTTCACCACCACCATCACCTCCACCTGCACCGGTTCGCCGGCGTAGGCGAGTCAGAGTCCTTCAGCCCTATGAGCCAGAGCCAATCGAAAGACTATTTAAGCGCCACCAAAATGGCCCCACTATGATCCACACTGCCCAAAAACGGGTACGTGTACCACCAGTTCCCATGATACCACCACCAGATCTCATACAACCACCATCCGCACCACCATCATCACCTCTATCCCCGACTTCACCTCTATATTTGGTATGGCCATCACCACCCTCATCTCTTGAGCACCCCATGCTACCATCACCAACGATATTACCACATCCCCATATGTTACCATCATACACACCACCACTATCGATCACCACCTCCTCCACCATCAGCCATGCCTGATCGCCTTTTTGACTTGTCCACTCAGTCATACCCATTTGCCCCCCCCATCATCAGGAGCTGACTAGTGAGGAGGACTTACTATAGGTGATGATAGATATAAATAACATATTATAAATAAATAATTGTAGCAGAAGATCACCTATAAACGAATCCATATAGCCATATGATCTATCGATAAATAAACAACATAACAATATACCTTTACAGCGTGATTCAGGAGACACACGGGAGACAATCACCATACGAATTATATATGAAACCCAAGAGATCAATAAGGTTGATCTCCTCTATGCTAGAAACACACTACACGTCCACAATCACCACCTGATGCTAGTCTAAGCCCAGTAACACGCGATCTAGCCTTGAACTACACTAGAATAAGGTTAGATGAGATCAAAAAACACAAAACCCTAATATGGGTGTGTGTTATTTCGTGGCTTTTGGTTAGAGGAAGATGGAGAGAAAGTTGGTAAGTTGTTAATGTAATTGATAACCATTTATTGACCAAATCAATGGGAGTTTATAAGAAATAATGTTACACTTAACCCCTTGCTCTTTTCCCTCCATTTTCCCACCATGGCCAACCATATGGGGGGTCGTAAATGGTTTATATGTCATCCATCCTTTTGTTACAGATACCAGGTTGAACATTAGACATGGATCAAATGTCATTCTAATAGTTCAACTATTATGTTTCTCGATATTGATATTGAACAAGTTTACCAAGTGGATCAAGATTCATCTTAATCTCATTTGGGTACGGCCATACAAACATCTTACCAATTCATCGAGGGGCCCAATAGTATCTAACTCCATGACATGTGGAGGAAAAAATCCTATTGTGACTACACGTGTCATTCATGTGTTTCATATCACTCCTGAAGATGGTTTTTATAACTACTTTATTCAGGACAACGTTTAACCATTTGAAGGAATGAAATTCCATGCATGCAAGACCTATTTGCATCTGAAGTCTAAGGATAAGAGACATAACCACTTGCGAGATTCACTATTGACGCCGATCTATGCAGTGAATACTCATAAGTTGGGTCAGTCCAATGTTCATCACAATGAACAACATGTGAGTTTGGTGGAATCAACAATTAATATCTATTCTTAATAAATATCACCAACACGCTCACATTTTCCTTAATTCGATGATACTCCTGTATCGTCAACTGGCAATGGACAATTTTAGAATAAATAAATTATTCATGGATTAAACATGCTAATATAGAACACACTAGTATAAATGAAGACGATCATACCAGTTATATTAATTCATTATATAATAGGACTGCTTACAGTTCCATTATCCAAATACTAAAATCAGATATGCACAAGACTACTTGTAGGTCAGAATACGATGTTCCCACCATGATCAAATTATGTTGTACAAGACAACAAGTAGTCATCTGAATAAATTGAGAATACATGTTTCAAAACTCATGAATGGTTAAAATGATGATTTTCCTTTTTATGTGTTCATTCAAGTACAATACGAGTATTGGAACAATACATTCCATGGGGTGTTTGAAGCTAGCTAAACACCTACTTTAGACAGTCATCTATACAGTTTCTCAAACTGTAAAGTATTCTTTTCTTTTAATGTATATTAATGCTCTCAATCGAGCACATCTAGTCAGCAATTTCATCATTCATGATGACATCCTACCACGACTAGGGTTGGGCATCATCTCAGTTAAATAAGCATCAATGTATACAAACTAAACAGAGCTCCTCAAATATCCGTAAACATTTGAACATATCTTTGGTCCTTTGTAGGTCCATTATAGTGTTCGTTTAACAATTATCTAATGACTTTCACTTAGATATTTGTTGTTATCAACTCATCTTGCATTCATGCAAATGATATATATAGTCCAATGCGTAATACGACTTTCATAATGAATCCTTTAGTTGAACTTAAGGTTTCCATTCATGTGTTCAATCTCATCAAGTGAGATTGATCATTGAGACTCCCCTTAATAACGTGTCATATTGTGTTTAGACTTAATAACCGCTTATGTTTATTCTAATAAACATATAAATAACAAGGTTGTATGTCTTATTTTCCAAATCCCTTAAGAGAAACTTCATTCCAAGCTAAGGATTAAAGTCTAGCTTAGATGGAATATTGTTTCTAATATGTTAATGACATATGAGATTTAAGAAAATAAATACAGTGCTCCTACTTGCTCTTAGTGTAGTTAGGAGTAATCTTATTAATCAAAATCAAATTAATGATTTTATAATTAACTTAAGATCTCTGCTCCTAGATGCATGATCTAATCCACACATGGATTCTCTTATCTTGTATACATAATAAAGATTATATGGATTCATAAACCCTTTTGATTACTCATCGTCCTCACAAAGGTAATCAACAAGGAAAGTGTTTTGATATCCTATTGTCATATTTCATTTACATGAAAACAGGTATGACAATTAATCATCTTTATACATTTAATGTTTGTTGGTAGGAAGATTTAATCATAGTCAATTTTTTGAGTATGAGTAAACTCCTTTTACTACGTGTGCATTAAATGTGTGTACAAGTTTTTCCTTTTGAGTCTTCTCATTAATAACCTCATTTTTAACCTGATAGTCTAACTGATTTGGTAAGAGATCAATCAAGCTCCATGAGTGATTGTCTTCCAAGGATTGCATCTTAACATTCACGGTTTTGAGCTATTCATCATATTCAAGATCTGATAATGCATCTTTGTAGTTGGCAGGTTCACTATGATCCTCTAACTTATATCCCTTAGCATTGATATAAAAAACTATATCATTCAGGTGAAAGAGGTATCCTTGCGGATTTATGAATGAGAGATATCAATCTATGGTTTAACATATGCATGTTCAACCTTAGTATGACATTAGCAAGTGTGCTCAGAAGGTTGCTCTTGAATAACTTAAAGATCTAAAGGTGCTCCCACTTGCTTTTGTAAGTAGAGACTAATCTCTGGATACTCAGCATCTTGAGTAACAATAAATTGTTTTCAAGTGGGACATCCAAAATACATCGTCTGTTCTTGACTCTAGTTTGTTAATTACTTACTCTTAGGTATTTAACAAATTTAGAACTTCAATAAAGACATAATGAGATTCATCCAATGCCATAATACAATGGTGTCTGAAATTCCTTCTGGGTTGGAACCATATTGAGTGTACACATGGCACATCCAATTTTCTAACCCTGATAACTTTGGAGGTAAAACAGTTTAAGTCATCAAAGATCAAACAATATCAATAGAGTTTGATTTTCCATGATGGACATGCCATAAAGTTGCGGTATTCCATGAGGACTGATGTTGTGAAACTATTACACAACTCATTAGATGAACTTATACTTTTTGGCTTACGTATCTGCCAACCAAATCAAACCAGATGGCATCAATAGTAATTTTAGCCTACTGCATACTTTACTTCATGTGCATGTTTTGACTAGAAAACACAAACATTTAATATTTCACTATACGTTGTAAGTGTACATATCTTAACAAGAAGACATAACAAATTAACGTCTTACTTTACGTTATAAGTCTTTCAACAATTAATGGAATTGATGTTTGTGTCTTTGCAAAAGACCTAAACATATTCAACTAAAGTAATCACGAGCGCCGACTCTTGGCCTCAATAGTAAATTCAAGTTAATTTCATACTTCATGATTATGACATCACAAGAAAACATAATCATATTTATTAAACAATTCAGTGAATATGCTGAAGTAGCTTTTCATGTTATCTTGATATTTTTTCTAATTAGGGCAACATACATTTTATGTGTAGAAGTCCTAGTAGAATCTTAGTTTCTTACTTTGCAGTCAAGAAAAACCATTACTCATATTGTTATATGTTGTACCTTGCACACAATTAAGATTTCTCCCACTTGTGGATGGCACAACATCATTAGAGTATACAGACAACACTACGCTCTTTTGTTTGTATGAGCAATATGACAATATCTAAGATAACATATGATTTTTAGTCAAAATCAAAATATAGATATGTAAAACTTTATCGTTTTAATAATGAATCATGCATAACAATTTTATAGATAACATTTCAGGAAGTAACATTAGGAACGCGACAAGTTATCTTATAAAATTTATGCAATGGCTCTTATATAAACTATGATGCTTCACATGTGGAAAGTAAGGTATTATTTCAAGACAATCTGGAAATAAGATGGGCAACTTGCAAGGTAAGAAAGCTTACCGCTCCCACTAGATTAGACAACATTACATGTGTTTCGTCACCAGTAATATAATCACGTAGCTCCCACTGGATCAGACAACATTATAAGTGTTACGTCACTTGTGGAGAGTGAGTGGCGATTGGATACTTTCCTCCTTTCTTTGAATATCTACACATAATTGCCAATGTGAGTCACTTGGACTAGAAAACATGTACTTAGGTATTCAAGGAAGTGCATCAAGTTCTAACATATAGATGATGGGCTAGCCATCATTGCTATTTTAACTTGAAAATAGGCATGCATTTCCTCCATATTTGGTCTACTTTACCACAAAGGTGTGTAGGACCTTAGTAGGTTTATTGGGTTAAGACAAATTGCTAGGTAATCATGCTAGTAATTTCCTTTACCACTTTGACGTTTATTATATTTCCGTCTTCTAATTATTAAAACTCATATTATTTTGGTAGCTATAGAAAACGTGTTCTCTAGTTATCCAAATATCTTTTATTTCTTCAAGGTTTCAAAACCGGAACTAAGGTTATAAACGAACTTGAAAGAATAAGATGTGCAAACATACGTAACCGTTTTGATTTTTACAAGACATAATGATTTCTAGAGTAGGTGTGCTTTAAGTTTGATTAGAATTAGGACAATTCAAATATTCCTTGTTAGCCGTAAAGTTTTGTCATATGTGGGAATTGCAATAGCATTTAAAGTACAAGGACTAGTTTAGTCATATTGCTAAGTTAGAACTTGTAGCTTGTAATAAATACCCTCCTATGTCAACACTAGGAGGGCTGAGGATTCATTAGTAACACACGAGGTGTGTGTGTCTTCTAGACTCTCTCTCTAGAAAACATACGCACCTCGGCAATCAATAAACCGAATATTCAATGTTTAATCTTTAGTTCGAGTTTTTGGTGTTTCCTCTACCTCCCAACGTGATTCTTGGTCGTATCAATTGGTATCAAGAGCTAACCGGTGGCTAACGTGGTGTTTTTAAGGTAACAAATGTGATTTTTGGTGTGTATTATCTTGTTTGTGTTCGGATTTTGTTTCACAACAACAAAAAGGTTGCGTTTTTGTCATAAAAACGTGAGTTTTTTGTTTATCTTGAAATCATACACATGTTGAAGATCAAAGGTTGTGTTTGTTTTTGAGGTTATTCGACTTGGTTCTGTCATTATCTTCAGTTTTACACTCAAAATCAGTTGGTGGATACTAGATTTTGGTTTGTTCTTCATTTTTGATCGTAGAAATCAAAACATTTCTTGTATAAGAATTGTTTTTGATTATTTTAAGTGATTGAAGTGCATTATTGAAGTGTGTAAAAGTAAGTAAAAGTTGGCAGAAACATGGCAGACAAGTATGGGAGTTGCATGGGTTAGTAGCTAAAGTACAAAAAGTGGGTGAAATTTGGTTGAAATCTGCGTTTTATCGCAATTGCATAGCAGCCAGCGAGTTATCGCAATTCGTCTTGTTTATCGCATTCTTGTATGAGAATTGCGATAGTTATCGCATTTGCAACTTAGGACACTTATCGCAATTGAGGTTATCGCATTTGACGTCTGATCATACTTATCGCAGTTCAAATTATCGCAGTTCTGTCCGAGAAGTTTTATCAACTGCGATATCGGACAAAGAAGCTTCTGCGATATCGGACAACCTTTGAGTAAAATTTAATTTTCACAGGGGACTAAACGGACAATTTTTACGCGAGATTCAAATTCTGGTACAAGAGTGAAAATTTTGGCCCAAAATTCGAATTTTTCGGGGAATTTTTGGCGTAAAAATTTCTTAAACTCAAATTTTTCCAGCATCATTATAATGTCATTTTATGGCATATTTCACATCAAAATCACAATTGAAATTATCGGACTGCACCTTCAACATCACCACGTATAGCCAAAAAGATCCTCATCAAGATTCACAATCAGATGACAATGGTCAAATTATCAGCTGTGACTACAAGGATGATGATTCATTATTACTTATTTGAAGTTGAAGTGGAATATCTCAGGTACGTGTACTTAGTATCTTGAAGATATCGGGGTTGGTTGGATGCATGATTCTTCGAGATCCTTGTTTGGGCACTCATGGGAATAGCGATTAAGTCTTGGGTTATCTAGTTTTCATAGGTCAAGGGGAGGATGGACGAAGACCTAGTTAACTATCACTTAAAGGAGATACGTTGTAGTACTCAGTGTCACACAAAGATGTGGATAATTCAAGAGATGTTCATATACAGTTAAGGAAGGATGGATAGGTATATGAAAGACCTATGCTTTAAGGAGTTACATTGTAGTGCTCAGTATAGGTTCTTAGTCACACTATCGTGCAAGTTTAAGTCACAAGTTTGGGTTATTCTACTTCAGTCTCAAGTTCATAATAGTGGGTTTTCTCCATCAGTAGTCACTACATGAAGCCGTTGTTTTTAATACAGGAGGTTAGATTGGGTATATCGACATCTTCTCACGGGCTGATATGATTCCTTATAAAGGGCTTCCAGTTTGTATTTCACGTACACATCAGTATGCTGATTCCGATAAATCGTAACCAAAGGGGAGAGAAAAATGTACTGGGCGATCTCTCATGGGAAAACTAACTGGGATGCATTTGGTGAGATAAAGATGTTGATACCATATTCCTCCGAACTGCAGGGCACTCAGGGCATTCAAAATATGAGGTTGTCAGTTTGGGGGAGAGCACTAATTAGGGGAGAGCACGGGGAGAGCACTCAGGGCACTCTATATTAAACCCTAATTAGATTTGCTCACTTAGTTCGTCTGCAAGTAAAGAAATGGCGGCTGAGAAGATTATGCAAGCTGAACGAAGTAATGAAGTTTGAAGATCTTTCTCATGTTTTAGTATTGTATTTTACTTGTAGGGAACATTGTAAGCAATTCCCGTATGACTTCACTTTGGGGAGAGATTGTTAGCCGTAAAGTTTTGTCATATGTGGGAATTGCAATAGCATTTAAAGTACAAGGACTAGTTTAGTCATATTGCTAAGTTAGAACTTGTAGCTTGTAATAAATACCCTCCTATGTCAACACTAGGAGGGTTGAGGATTCATTTGTAACACACGAGGTGTGTGTGTCTTCTAGACTCTCTCTCTAGAAAACATACACACCTCGGCAATCAATAAACCGAATATTCAATGTTTAATCTTTAGTTCGAGTTTATGGCATTTTCTCATAAAGAAAAATGATAAGAACAAGTCTCTTTCTTACAATGAAAAAAAAGACTTAGTTTGTCTTTTTAACAAGAAAGAACAAACTTTTGTTTACGGTTTGAATTAATTTAAATTTAATTGAATTAAAAAGTTCATTTTTAGTATTTTTGATAATTATCCTTTTATAAATTAACTACCCCATGTTTACAATTTAAAACTATTAATTTACGAAAAGGATAAGATCCACATTGTGCTTCTACTATCACATCAGTTGATCTGCTAGCAATAGTAGATTCAATTGGTAGGCGATGATCACCAACTGCATTATATGTACAACTCTTAGATCCTTATGGGACTCATGGCATATAGTGTCAAACAACAGTGTCATGTAGGCATGTTTAGTCCCATCTTTGCCTCGGGTCAAGGTCTCACCGCTTAACTTGATTAAGTCATCCAATTTGAGAACGTGTGAAAATATATCTAGGTCTCACGCATAGAGAATAGTCACCTTGGGTTACAATTCAACCTAGGTCCCACGCATAGGCAAAAAGTAATTGCAAGTGTTCTCAAGCGATTGGACGACATGACTTAAATTTGTGATAGGTAAAATATTTTGATGTGTATCAAAAAAGGTGTACGAAAGAAGCATGCATTCATTCTTCGTAGCACAAGTTAAAAACTTTTTACTTAAGTTAATCATGTTTTTTTTGTGTGTCGAGTTGTGCATGATCAAGACTAATATTAATCCTAGGTGGATAATAAAGTTTGGACAATACATAACAAGAATAACATACATAATGAGTTTAAGAGTTATTTATAAAAAAATGACTTTATGTTTCATAAACTTAGTTAAACTAAATCATAAGACTTTTTTTAAAAATGGTTTGTGTTTCATGTTTTTAGAAAACAATTTGCAATTTACATATAATCAAAGCATATATAAGTAGCAAATTAGCAAAAACATAACCACAATATGCAAAGCCTCAACCGATGAAAAAACCTATGCTCGGTCTCGTGAGCCATCACGAGAACCAAGGGTCAACTAGGGACAGGCCTAAACAACCACACGGAGGACTCCCACTTGCTCCAAGACAATCAAGAGCAAGTAGAACCCCATTATGCAGATGAAATAATGAATCTGTCCATCCAGAATTTCTTTATTGGAGGCCCAAAACGCCTAGAAGGAGTCTTCCTCACTCTTAGTTACAAACTACAAAGTTGTAGGCCCATGTCTTGTGTACCTGCAAAAAAAGCTGCATCCAATAACTCCTTACCAATCACCAGGAAAAGCCAAAATACAACAGCTTCTTCCAGTAGCCCTTATCGGCATAAATGTCTTAAACTCTTTCGCCATTCTTCACCAAGCATCGATTACATGATATGGAAAGTAAAATACAACTAATCTAAGTTCTATATACTGTAAAGTGCCCAAAAAAAGGCAAAAAGCCAAATTAAAATACATACATGAATGCCGAAACAATGGCCAAAAAAACCCCAAAACACGAAATTAATGATAATTCACAACGAAACAAGGCATAAGTGGTCAAGGTTTTCATCGGCTTTGCGTATACACATAATAATACAATAATATTATGATCAAAACAAGGTGTTGTGTTGGGATTTAAGATGATGCTGCTCAGAATGGGTACTACTTCTTATTGTGCTAAGTGGAAAATATTCTAAGTGTCATTCTACTGCTAGGCTTATTCATTCTGCTGCTGGTATATTTCATTCTACTGCTGGAGTATTCGAAAGGATTAAGGAAATATACTAAGTAGATTCTACTGCTGGGCATAGAAGATACTACTGCTGAAGATAATATTCTGCTGCTTATTAGATAACAATGTATAGTATGTTTGGATAATTATAGAATAGATATGAAAAGATTATTCTTGTATAGAAAGTCATTGTAATCGACTAGGACTCCTTAGTCTATAAAAGGAGGATCTAGGGTTTAGTTTAGCATACATATTATTGCTAAGTCGAATCACTTCAAGGTTTTTGTAACCTTGTTACTTTTGAGTAACCATATTAATATATTGAAGTGTTTATTGAGAATTCGTTTGTGTTCATTAATAATTCTTCTTAAGATTAAATATTAGATTCCGCATAGTACTTAATAGTTTGTTCAAGAACAGTTTCTATACCTATTGTCTTAGATCTATATCTAAGATAATTAACAAGATCGTTAGCTCAACTGGGATCAACAAGTGGTATTAGAGCTTGTGATCTAGAGACTGATATCGAGAAGAATTTTTGTTAATCAAGATCTGTTCATCATCAACTGAAGTAATGGAATCCGAAACTACTCATATGGTAACTGCTTCAAAGGTACCAATGCTCAAGGTTGGAGAATATGAACTCTGGAAGATAAGGATTCAGCAGTACATAAAGATGCTTGACTACTCCATGTATGATGTCATTCAGAATGGGGACACTTTACCTGCTAAGGCTACTGATGGGACACCTTTACCCATTAAAAGTAATGAGGAGAAGGCTCAAAGGAGATTGGAGATAAAGACTCACAATATTCTTTTGATGGGAATACCGAATGAATATCAATTGAGTTTTAGTAGCATTCAGAATGCTAAGGCCTTGATGGAAGTCATTGAACTCAGATTTGGTGGGAATGCTGCTACATAGAAGTCAAGAAAGAACTTATTGAAGCACCAATTTGAGACATTTGTGGCCTTAAGTTCTGAAAACATTGATGGTACTTATGATAGACTTCAGAAGTTGGTAAGTAATTTACAACTTATCAAGGTCTCAGTGCCTCAGGAAGACATCAATCTCATGTTTATCAGAAGCTTATCATCTGAATGGAGCATGCATACTAGTTGTCTGGAGAAATAAGGAGGATTTTGATACAATGACTTTGGATGATTTGTACAACAATATAAAGGTGTATGAATCTGAAGTTAAGGGATCATCCAATTCATCTTATAGTGGACAAAACCTTGCTTTTATGTCTTCAAACAACAAGAGTTCTGGAAGCTCTCAAGAAAACTATTCTGCTGCTGGTCATGTTGTTTCTACTGTTGGCACACCTGGTTCTATTGCTAGTTCAAATTCTGATAACATCAATGATGCAGCTATCTGTGCCTTTTTGGCTAATCTCACTACAAGTACTTCTGTTACTGATCAGGACTTGGAACAAATAGATCCTGATGATCTTGAGGAGATTGATTTGAAGTGGCAAATGGCCATGCTTATAATGAGGGCTAGGAGATTTCTGAAGAAGACTAGTAGGGCACTCAAGTACAGAGGACAAACCAATGTGGGGTTTGACAAGTCAAAAGTTGAGTGCTACAATTTGCAGAGAAAGGGACATTTTGCATGGGAGTGCAGAGCACCCAAGAAGAACATAGAGACTACAAGGAATGTTCCTATTTAAGAAGTCAATACTACATCGGCTATGGTTTCTTGTGATGGCTTAGGAGAGTATGACTGGAGTGATCAAGCTAAAGAAGGACCAAATGCTGCTTTCATGGCTGAAGAAGGACTGAAGGGACACAATTTTGCTTTGATGGCCTATGCTTCTTCATCCTCTGGTTCAGACTCTGAGGTATCTAATGAGTCATCTTGTTCATTTAAATCATGCTTGGATACTGTTGTGGAACTCATGTCTAGGAATGAGAGTTTAAGAGTTGAAGTTGAAAAACTAAAACTTGATAACTTAGGGTATAAATATGGTCTAAAATCAGTAGAAGATAGACTTGAATTTTTTAATCAAAATGAGATAGAGTATGCTGATAAAATTAATATGCTAGAATGTGAGCTTATTAAGAAAAACTGTGAAATTAATGTTCTTAATAAAAGAGTAGAGGAGGCTGAAATAGCTAGAGATGTAGCTTTATCGGAGAAAGAAAAACATGTTGTTAGGGTAGAAAAACAACAGTTTACATCTGAACTAGTCAATAAGTCAATTGAAAGTCAATTAATGAGAAGAGGGAGTGGCTTAGGGTACAATGAAGTATCTCCCCCAGTCAAAAATACCTTTGCACATCCTAGGAAGGAATTGTCTTTCATTACTGAGATAGATGCAAAACCTGTGGGTGAAACAAGTGAATCAAATATTGAAACACCTGATAGAACTTATGCACCTAAGGTTGAGAAAAAGTTGTCTGATACCTTGATCTTTGAAGATTGGGTGTCAGATAGTGAGGATGAAGAGACTGACTCAACACCTACGGCTAAAAAGGAAGAAATTCATAAATTAGTTGAAACTAAAACTAAACATGTTGAGTATGTAAAACCTGTGCTAGGAAGTAGTATCTCTTGGAAAATGGCTGAATTTGATGAAAAACCTAGAGAATATCCTAGGAAAACTATTAACTTGCCTAGAGGAAACCAAAGAAATTGGAACAGCCTAATTTCACAAAAGTTAGGTAGTGATTTCCAGTTACTTAAGAAGGTTTGTTATAGTTGTGGTAGTTTTGAGCATCTTCAAGAAAATTGTTACTACTACCAAAAACCTGTATGGAACCAACACACTAGGGTGAGTCATAAGAATTTTGCTAAAAAGACTCACCACATCCTAAGAGAAATATGGTTCCTAGGGAAGTTTTGCTAAGAAAAGGTGCTACCAGGATAATTACTACTGCTGCACCAAAAAGGCCCAATCAAATGAAAACAGAGGTTTCTACTGCTAAGGCAACATCAGTTTCTACTGCTGAGCCAAAATTAATTACAGATACTGTTGTGGGCAATCACTTTTATGTTGTTAAGGCCTCAGCTTGCTGGGTCTGGAAACTTAAAATCAAGATTTTAGATCATGTTCTCAAACACAGCAATGCATCAATGGACATGAAGAAATTTGATTATGTTGATGCACAAGGCAGATCCAAGTCAGTGATGGCTTGGGTCCCCAAGAGAAACTAACTCTCTTACTTTATGTGAAGGGCAATCTACAAGATGAGCTAAAGGATAAATGCATTTTTGATAGTGGATGCTCTGGACATATGACTGGAGACCAAGGCAACCTTGAAGATTTTGAAGCCATGGATGGTGGCTATGTTGCTTTTGGTAATGATCTAAAGGTGGAAAGATTGTTGGTAAAGGTACAATTAGAACAGGCAACCTGGATTTTGAAAAAGTGTATTTGGTAATTGGGCTAAAGTTGAATCTTTTTAGTGTCTCAGAAATGTGTGACAAAAAGAATTTTGTTCTTTTTACAGATACTGAGTGTCTTGTCTTATCTCCTGACTATAAGTTGCTTGATGATAAATTAGTGCTTCTTAGAGTCCCTAGAACAGACAATATATACAGTGTGGACATAAAGAATATGATTCCCAAAATAGATTTAACTTGTCTGTTTGCTAAGGCCACAATTGATGAATCTAAACTTTGGCATAGAAGGCTTGGCCATTTAAATTTCAAAACTATAAACAAATTGGTTAAGGAAAACGTTGTCAGAGGACTACCTTTAAAAGTTTTTGAAAAACCTGAAACCTGTTTTGCTTGTCAGATGGGAAAGCAACACAGAGCTTCTTGTAAGTCCAAAGTGGTTAACTCTATTTCTGAGCCCTTATATATGTTGCATATGGATCTGTTTGGGCCAACGTATGTGAAAAGTTTGAATAAGAAAATGTATTGCTTAGTTGTCATAGATGACTATAGTAGATTTACTTGGGTTTTCTTTCTAGCAACCAAGGATGAGACTTCTGGTATCCTTAAGGCTTTCATAACAAGAGTAGAAAACCTAGTTAATCACAAAGTTAAGGTAATCAGATGTGACAATGGAACTGAGTTTAAGAATAATGTGATGAATCAGTTTTGTGTTGAAAAAGGTATTTTAAGACAGTTTAGTGTGGCTAGAACTCCTCAACAAAATGGTGTTGCTGAGAGGAGGAATAGGACATTAATTGAGGATGCTAGGACTATGTTGTCTGATTCAAAATTACCCACTACTTTTTGGGCTGAAGCAGTTAACACTGCTTGTTTTGTGCAAAATAGGAGTAAGGTAGTTAAGCCTCATAACAAGACCCCTTGTGAGTTGTTGCATGGTAGGAAACCTATGATAGATTTTTTGAAACCATTTGGGTGTCCTGTTACCATCTTAAATACCATTGAAAACCTAGGCAAGTTTGATGTAAAGGCAGACCAAGGTATCTTTCTTGGATACTCTACCAATAGTAAAGCTTTTAGAGTATACAATAAAAGGACTAAGCATATAGAAGAAAACCTGCATTTTAGGTTTAGTGAAACCATATCTAATGTTGCAGGAAGTGGACCTGAATGGCTGTTTGACATTGATTCATTAACCAAAAGTATGAATTATGAGCCAGTAATTGCAGGTACAACTAACAAGTCTGTAGGTACACAAGATATGTTAGGAATTAAATATGAGTTGATATTGACAAAATATGAAAGATGGAGGAAACTTATGAAGACAAAAATAAGGGACTAATTATGTTAAATGTTAAAGTCTTTGTAACCCTAATCTCTATTATATAAAGAGATTAGAGGCATAGGTTTTTATATACAGGAGTTAGAGATGTAACTCCAGTAAAAGATGTGTGTGTGTGTGTGTGTGTAACTAGGCGTCAAGTCTTAGTATAGACGCCTATGGTTCGTGATTTGTATGTTAGAGTAGAGATGATGGCGAAGAAAAACCTTAGCAATAATAATGATTCGTTTGTTTACTCCACTGTGCGTACATGTTTTATTCATTATTGTTGTGTTATCATAGATTAAAGGTCTAAACAACCTGAGCCTAAACGATTCTTAACAAGTGGTATCATAGCACGATTCAGTCTTTATCTAATAAACAATACTAACTTCTTATACCAACAGTACTAACTGACTTAGTACTGATAGTGTATTTTTGAATGATCTTCAGCAGTACTAATTTAAGTGTGAGCAGTACCAACTGTTAGTTTAATTCCCAACAATCCTCCCCTAAACTTATGATTTCTGTGTAAATCAGTAAGTTCTTCGAATTAAACTCCAATGTTGATGATGGGGTGGATTCTTTCAAACACTTATCTTCAATCTTGAATCACTTGAGAATTTTCTTCACATATAAGCTTTTGAAGAAACCATAACAGTAAGTAATCCATTAAAATCTTCACAATTCATCACAATTATCTTGAATTTTGAGTTGATATCCTCCCATGAGTTACATAATCATCTTTAACGACAAGATTTATTAGAAGGAATGATTTGTTTTGTTGAGGGTTATTAAATTAATCGGTTTTAAGGGTTTCGTATATACCGCTGCTACTGATTGGTCAAAGTTTGCTATCAATTGAGTTGTCTCATATCTGACTGTGATTGGACGTATGTTATTAATTGGTCGACGTTTATTATAATATGGGTCTGTGGCGTTGTGTACTTTATTAATTGAACATCTGATTGGACATGGAATGAAGAAAGCATTGGTGTATATGTGCTCTAAATTGTTAATTGAGTAAACCTAGTACTGATGAAATTCATTAAATTGGTCAATCGATTATTTTAAATATGCGGGACAGCAATTTCGGTGGTTAGCAGCTAAGGGTCAAAAGTCGTATCTATTGATTAGTAATCAGATGGCCCACATTGAGTTTATGAAGGCTACTGGTTATTTGTTTATGCTGCCCGATTTATGATGCTGTGTACTGGTTGAAATCTGACGTGAATAATTTTTGTACTGCAGCTCTACCAGTTTCTACTGCTGTGTTTAAAAATTAGTACTGCTTGGTTCTCATTTTGTACTGTTGACATAATTCATTTGTACTACTGTTTGTAAGTTATGTGGTACTGCTCGTTTAATATGCTACTGATGCTCGTTGATGTTTATGGGCATGAGATACATAAAGTGAGGGGAAGAGATACGCGATTTGGAACATGTTGGTTCCAACACACACACGGGGATAATACACACACACTGAGATTTGATTTTTTGATTTGGTTTTTATGTCCGTTCAAAGTTTAAAGGCTCGGTTTTTATTTTTATTGGCGAAGTAGATTCGTTGTTACTTATTTGACGGTGTAGTGGAATTTTTCAAGTTTGTGTTTTATTATATCTTAAGGTGGGTGTAACACACTTTAATGATAACTTGTTCATTCGTTCAGGTGACTACGGATTGACAAACACTTGAAGGAGTTACATTATTGTGCTGAGTGTTTATTGTCAAGAGATTGCAATCTCCTTATACGTTAAGTATACGTTCGAAGTAGTATTTAGTACAAGATATAGGACACATGGTTGGTTTATTCTACTTCAGCATCGAATTGGTCATGGTTGATTTTCTTATTCAATACATACGGCCTACATAATTGAAGATTCAAGAAATGGTTATCATATAGGTTTCAGGGGAAGCTTAATGTTTAAATGTTTACCATTTATATGCTACATCGAGGTGAAGATTTTTACTACTGCTCTTGTTATTAGTACGGCTGATTTTGATTTCTACTGTTTAAAGTTCATTTTTAGTGCGAAAAACATAATGGTGGGTAATTTGAAACATTGGAAATATGGATTGGACGTGGGGTATTGATTTGTGGTTGTGAAGATCAAAGTTGCAGATTTTTGTTCCCTATTTGATGATGAAAAAAAGGGAAAGAGTATTTATATTGTAAATTGCAGCTTGAAGATCCTTGATGATATGTGTAGATTAAGGGGAAGACGACATCTTTCATATTTGGTTTTGTCATATCAACTAGGGGAAGATTGTTAGGAATTAAATATGAGTTGATATTGACAAAATATGAAAGATGGAGGAAAATTATGAAGACAAAGATAAGGGACTAATTATGTTAAATGTTAAAGTTTTCTAACCCTAATCTCTATTATATAAAGAGATTAGAGGCGTAGGTTTTTATATACAGGAGTTAGAGATGTAACTCCAGTAAAAGATGTGTGTGTGTGTAACTAGGCGTCAAGTCTTAGTGTAGACGCCTATGGTTCGTGATTTTTAAGTTAAAGTAGAGATGATTGCGAAGAAAAACCTTAACAATAATAATGATTCGTTTGTTTATTTCGCTGTGCGTACATGTTTTATTCATTATTGTTGTGTTATCCTAGATAAAAGGTCTAAACAACCTGAGCCTAAACGATTCTTAGCAAGATAGTTCTAATGAAGGTACACAAGCCAAGGAGAATGAATCTGCAAAGGAGTTTGTCTTGATTGAGAAGTGGAAGCTTGATCAAATTTTCACACCCAAAGAGAAAAAGGGCAAGAGTTCACAAGATGATGATGTTCACAAAGATGTAGAAGGTAGGGATAAACCTTCTAATGCTGAAAAGGTGGTTAATGAAGAACCACAAGTTGCTGAGGAAGTGAAGAAAAAGATTAGCAGTAGTAACTCTGATTTCCAAAAGAAACTACTGCTAAGCCTTTTGATTCTGCTGCTGCACCAAGATTTTCTGCTGCTGACACAGATGGAAGATCTTTTGATGATGTTAACTATCCAGATACTTCTGATATACCTGGATTAGTTAATATTTATGAAGACACTGATGATGAGGTTTTGGATGGGTTTGGTGCAGAGGCTGACTTAAACAATATGGAGAATGCAATTCCAGTCAGTCCTATTCCAACCACCAGAATACACAAGAATCATCCAAAGGAGCAAATTATTGGAGATGTTCATTCTGCTGTTCAAACAAGAAGTCAAACAAAAGGTTTCAGAGATTTGTTTGATCAAGGATTATTTGCTCAATCTCTTCATCAGAGAAATAGCCACAAGGATTTACAGAATTGTATGTTTGCTTGTTTTCTGTCACAAGTGGAACCCAAGAATGCCTACACAGCATTAAAAGATGAAAGTTGGGTTGATTTGCCTTCAGGGAAAAAGGCAATTGGTACTAAATGGGTGTTCAGATGCAAAAGAGATGAAAGAGGAATAGTGATCAGAAACAAAGCAAGATTGGTGGCTCAAGGATACACTCAGGAAGAGGGAATTGATTATGATGAAGTATTTGCACCTGTAGCAAGAGTAGAGGCTATCAGACTATTCTTGGCATTTGCTTCATTCAAGAACTTCACTGTGTATCAAATGGATGTGAAGAGTGCTTTCTTATATGGGACAATTGATGAGGAAGTATATGTCACCCAACCACCTGGTTTTGAAGACCCTAATTATCCTGATAGGGTTTATAAGGTGGATAAAGCACTGTATGGTTTACATCAAGCTCCTGGAGCTTGGTATGACATCTTGTCTAAGTATTTGTTAAACAATGGGTTCAACAGGGGAACCATTGACAAGACCTTGTTCATCAAGAAAGACAAAAAGGATATCCTACTAGTAGAAGTATATGTTGATGATATCTGATAACGCTTAAATCTAACATGTTTTTAGGTGCGTTATTGCTAGTTTTGTGCATTATATTTGGTTATATTTGCATGTATTTGTTGCTAAATGATGAAAAAGTGTGTATGCAAGTAAATATAGCCAAGTACATGAAAAATGGAGGAAAACACGAAGAAATGAAGAGATTATGCACATAAGGAGAATTACGAGAAAGAAACCACTTAATACTTCAAAGAATTGATTAGACCAAGACTTCTATGCTTAATGTATCAAGAAAAGATCAAGTTTTATGAAGGAAATCAATGGTACAGCGAAGGATCAAGCAAGTAACGAGAAATGAATAAAAGAAAACAAAAGTGCACGGCAGGAACATCCAACCGATCGGACGCCGCCCGCATCCGATTCGGATGGAGTGAAGTTAGAAACACCGAGAGCTCCAACCGATCGGATGGAGCCAAATACCGATCGGTTGGCCAAAACTGAAGTTACAAAGTTGCATTAAATGGTGAATTTAAGCCCCATAATCATTGAGGCTTATCATTTCTCAGCTGATTAATTCATATGGGACGTTTTTACTTGGATAAGAAGGGTTTCCTCACTTATTTAAGGAACCCTTGGTTAGTTTGCAAAGAGAGTTCTTTTGGGGAGTGACATAACCTAAGAAAGCTACACCACTATTATTATTATTGCCCAAAAGCTTGGAGTTGCTGTGTAAAACGTCCAGGAGATCTTGAGTTCGAGTCTCAAGAGTTGCGTCCGTGTGTGGAGTTGTTTACTTGTGATAATAGGCGATTGGAGGAGCGTGGATTGCTATAGTTCCACAATTCTAGTTCTTGTAATTCCTTGATAGGTATTTCTTGTTGAGTTATCATGAACTATTTTTACTTTTACTATATGATGAATGAAAGTTTGGTTAATTATGTGTGTTTGGTTATGATTGTTATGGAGTAATTTAGTTATACTTGTGTGTGGATGATGTGACAATTGTTGGAGTAATCTTATCATAGTGATGCATGAAAACATATCTTGTTTTATGAGTTTGTTGAGATAAAATCTAGTCTTGCTTAATTGGTTGGTAAAAACATTTTCAAAGATTCAAAAGGCCGAAAGGAGTTTTCTTTATGTTTTTATTCCAAAAAGTTAGTGCACGAATTAGTATGGATTGTGGTGTGTGACAAGCAACACTTTTACTCATTAAAATGGATTTGGAAACGATTTCATCACGAAAAAGGCCGAAAGGATTCGTAGGAATTCTTGAGATAAGACATGCTTTCAAACAACACAAAGGACTTAATAGAATTATCGTAATAGTTAATAATGGCCGAAAGGAGTTAACTAGGAGATTGAATTCTTAGATATGATTTCTCATGATAAAAACCATTGATTGTGAATCATTCATTTTAAGTTGTACATCATTACAAGTAACACCCAACTTGATTGGTTACTCTAAACAATTATCATGGAACCTACACACAAGTATATTTGTTTTTGATTGATTGAACCTTGCTTGTTTATTTTTTAATTTGCTTCAAATTGGATTGACACTCCATTTTGCTAAAACTTATTTACTAAACCTAAACCCCAATTCCCTTGGGACGATCTCGACTTACCCACCTTTACTACCACGGACGAGTATACTTGCTCGTATGTGTGATTAGAGAATTGGATAAATCGTGTTTATAAATTTTAAAACTTGAACACAACGACACGCACATCAAGTTTTTGGCGCCGCTGCCGGGGAATTGTTAAGATTTTCTTGGTAGTTGGGCTTAGTAGTCTTAAGTTTTTTTTAGAAAGCTAAAACAGGTTAAAGAGTAAAAAAAAAAAAAGTTTGGTTCGGACCAACCGAATCGGATGGATTTCCATCCGATCGGTTGGTGGTCTCGTTAATATTTTTTGTTTAGTAATTTTTGTTATTTTTCAGTTTTTTATGAGTTATTAATGTTATGTTTAATTAGTATAGTAATTAGATTAATTAATTAGGGTATTAGAAAGTTTTTATATTTAATGTTAGTTAATTTATTTAATTTTAATGTTTGGTAGTTTTAAAGTTTTTATTGAATGAGTAATAAGTAGTTTTTTATGGTCATTAGTTCATTAGTTAAAAGTTAATCACATAGTTTAATGCTTAATAAGTAATTGTAGGATTATGTTAATTAGTTTTAGTTTTTAGTTATTTCTTCTTTTTAGTTCTCCTTAATATATTAAAAAAAAAAGCACAAAAACAAATTAGAAATAGGTTGTCATTAGTTAGTTTTATTATTATTTATAAAAAAAAAAAAAAAAAAAAAAAAAAAAAAAAAAAAAAAAAAATTTCGATCTAACCGATCGGAGGCCGCCCGCATCCGATTCGGTTGGTGAGATTTCGTCTTTTGCAGTTTACCCATCCGATCGGATGGAAGGTGATACCGATCGGATGGTTGCCTCGGTAAAAGTTTTTATGATTTTTTATTTTTAGTTGTTTTCATGTTTTGATGATTTGAGGTTGTTTGTTAGCTTATGTTTGATTGATATTTTGATAAGGTTCGATTATAACTAACCCTCACGCTAATAGTTTGGAATTTTTGTTTTGTGGTTATGTTATGATAGTGTTTAAGTAGAATGGAGAGTTTGAGCAATGTTTCGGAGTACTTGAGAAATTTGGAAGAGATGTTGAGAGATTCAGGAAATTCGTTGGAGAAGTTGGAAAGCATTTTGGATGAAGCTAAGATTGGTTTAGAAAGGAAAGAAGAAGTTGGCGAAAGCAGTGTTTGTTTACCTAAGGAGAAGAGAGTAGTTGTGTTTACACAAGCACCACCTAATGAGTTTGATGTACCATGTATGAGGTATGCTACACCATGTGGTGTGGAAGGAGTTAAAGCTTGGGATGCTCAACTTAATATGGAATATGGTGAAAATTACATTACGGAAGAAATGCTTGGTAAGCTTGGCTTTGTTAGGCTTGATTATGAAAGTTATGGTAGGAAGATAGTGAGAGATGTGAAAGTTAATATTCATGGTCATGTTTTCAAGATTGATTTTGTTGTGTTGGAATATGGAAATGTGGATGAACCGGAAGTTATGCTTGGTAGAAATTTCATGGTGAAAACTAAATGTAGGGTTGATTTTGCTATGGGAGAGATGAGAATTGATGTTGATGATGATATGGTAGAGAAGAAGGAAGTAAAAGGAGAGATTGTTAAAATGGGAAAGGCTAATCGCAAGAAAACACCACTTAACAAACTTACCCAACCCTCCCCCCTAAAAATGAGGCTAGTTCATCTAGTTCATCGCCCAAATCACCTCAAGAAGTTAAACCATTGACTCAAGAACAAAAGGAAGCTGTTTTGGAGAACTTGGAAATGAAATTTAAGGAGCTTATGGAAGAGAAGCCGGTTATAGAAGTGTTGAACAATTACATGGTTTATCGTAAGAAGTTAGATGCGGTTACGATGGCAACAGCTAGGCTAGAAGATAAGAATTTTGATGAGTTTGCAAGGGAAAGGATAGTTGAAAATGGATTGCCTAAGAAAGAGAGTGATCCGGGAAATTTTGTGTTACCAGTTAAGGTGAATGGAACCGATGCAATGTATGCATTGGCTGATACAGGAGCAAGTGTGAATGTGATGCCATACCCGTTGTACAAAAGATTAGGACTTGGTAATCCTCAACCAAATCAATATAATCTTACAATGGCGGACAATTCAAGAGCAAAAGCAATGGGAGAAGTGAAGAATGTTAGAGTGCAAGTAGGATATCAAGCTTTCTTAGCCGATTTTCTTGTACTTAATATCCCGGAAGATAAGGAGTTACCTTTGTTGTTAGGGAGAACGTTTTTGAGAACTTGCGAAGCTATTATAGATATGGGTAGAGGTACTATGACTATTAGTGATGGGATCTTGAAGCATACCTATTATCCAAAACCTAGAGGCAAGATTATTAAGGAAGTGCATGATGAAGAAGAAGAAGAAGACCATTTAGGTTGTTTTGAAGTTGGTAGAGATGAAGAGGGAAGACCTAAATATGGGCCGATTGTCCCTAGTTACTTTGGTATTGAAGATGAGTTGGAAAGAGCATTAGCTATGGAGGTTTTCTATAATCCATTCAAGAATATTTTTGTGTTCCATAAATTCACAGATTTTCTTGGATCTTTACCGGTTCAATTGAAGAATTTGGAATGGGTACCCGAAGGAGCTAGTGTTTACAAGAAAGAAGAAGGTGATGGAGAATGGCATGTGAAGTTTGATGTAGTTTGTCCGGATGGAAGAAATTTTGCAAGGAAGTTTAAAACTCAAGTGACTAATCGAAAGTTATCCGGTAAATTTCAAAGTGAAGACATCTTGAAGCATGAATATTTTGAAGGTTGAAGGTTGAAGAGCAAGAGTTGAAGATTAAAGCACAAGGCTTGTGCTAATGTTTGTTTTGTTTATTTTTAATGCATATTTTTTTAATGGTAGTTTAATGTTTTGCATTTAAGTTTGATTTAAGTTTAAGACCTTTTGGTTATCTTATGGTTTTATTAAGTTTTTAATCTATGGAGTTAAGTTTTGTTTTTAGAAGTTGTAGAGATAGTTTGGATAACAAGTTGGGGAAATAAGTGTGTTGGTGGTATTTTTACTTAAAGAGAAGTCTTAAAGGGAGTCAAATACTTTTTATTTGTTCTACAAAAGTCAAGGTATTGAAGAGAGAAAGAAAAAGTGAAGCTTAGCAAAAATTCAATCCGAATCGGTTGGATGAAATACTGATCGGATGGATTGAAGTATATATACCCAAGATTTCAAAAATCATAAGAACACACACACACTCATTCCACCATACTTGGGGTTCATTAATTCGACCATTAGGAGAATTTTAAGAGTTGCAGAAGAGTTGAAGGATCATCAATGGCACCAAAAACAAGTAAGTAACATCATTAATTTGTGTCAATTAGGTTTTAATTCGAGTTGATTGAATTAGGTCAAAATTTAGGCGTTTTTGATATAGTTCGAATTAAGGCATGATTTTTCTGGAATAGATGGGTAAATGATTGAGGAAATCAAAGTAAAAAGAATTAGATGGATTGATTAAGTTTTGAGGAAGAATGAATTAATTGATTTTTTGGATCAAAAGAGTCAAAACTTTGAATCGATTCTGGGTAGAAATTAGTGATTTCCAGATGTTGTTTGGATGTTGATTATTGTTCCTAGGATGATGCATTGTGGATTAGAACATCAATAAGGTTTGATTTTGAATATGTTCATAGTTCCTAAGATTGATTATGCGAGTATGTTATGGATATTATTCGGAGATAAGTGGGATGTGTAGAGACCATAATGATTGATGAAATGCAGGATAAGGAAGAGTGGAATTAGATAGGATTGAGTTTGGAGTCGGAAAATTTTTGTTTTGAATACAGTGAGTACAACCGATTCGGTTGCGAATTGCTACCGATCGGCTAGACAAGGTCACAACTCCATCCGATCGGATGGAGAGAGATACCGATCGGATGGAGCTCTCGGTAAAACTTTTTGAAGATTTTCAAATCGAATATTTTGGACTTCTTAATCATCTAACTTTGTTTCTTATACTCTTATACTAACAAATAATCATGATTTCTACAGAGATTTCTTGCAGGAGGATCGAGTTCATCACGTGAAGTTAGTAATCCAATTGTGCAAAAGTTTGTGAATAGGAATAACAAAGAGAAGGTTAAGTATACTTTGATTCCAGAGCGTAACGAGAATTTGAAGTTCAGTGGTTTAAGCAACGAGGAGAGGCACGCTTTTCGTGAGCGTCTATCAAAGTTACAAGGGAGAAAAATCGCTAAACCAAGGTTAGTTGATTGGATTTTATTTCATGATTATGGATGTGAGATGGAATTAAGGAATTTGATGAGAATGACGTATGTATATGAAGGAGATGGTGATAGTTTTGATGATTATTCGTGGGAGAATGCGTTTAGTATTCACGAGAATGTTAACCGTGAATGGTGTTTGGAGTTTTTTCTCCACATTTTACTTTGAGAGGAAAATGGTGGATCTTATAAATGACAAATGCATTTGGTTTAGGCTCTGTGGTAGAGATCATGAGTTTACTTTGCCGGAGTTTGCCGTTGTTCTTGGCTTGTACGAGCCAAATGAGATCAAGGATTGTTTGTTTGCATCACATTTTGTGAGATTGGTAAGGAGGCATAATGATTATGCCGGGTTGGCTGAGTATTGGAATAGTGTTGGTGACCCAACTTGTACTAGAAGGAATTCATCAAAGCTAAGGAATCCGTTGTTGAGAATTTTACAAAAATTAATAGCTTGGAGTGTTTTGCATAGGACAGGGAGCCGTGATAAATGCAATCAGCCGGATCTTTGGGTTATGAAACTGTTAGAGGAGAAGAATGGGAATGCGGCTTGGATAATAGCCGAATATCTTTCAAGGAGAGCACCGGGAATCAAGGATAATAGTGCAATTTGTGGAGGTCACTATGTGACCAAGTTGGCTAAAAGATTGGGCTATTATGTGGACTTAGAGTTAGCAAAGTGTTCAGAGATGTTGAATTGTGAGACGTGGGATGATAAAAGTTTTAACACAGCCTTGAATAGGAAGACAAGAGAGTTGGGAGCTTGGATTGAACCTCATGGAGCACCACAGCCGTCTTACCAACAACAACCATATCAACCACCACCTCCTGTTGGGAATATTCATGCCCCGGGTAGTTTTGACTCGGGATGGGGAGATTGGAATCGTGAGCTAAAATGAGATTGAGAAAAGGGACGTGTGGAGAGATTCAATGATGATGAGGCAAAATTACAACTATGATTATTCAATGCCGATGCTTCAACATGTGGCTCAACAAGCCGCTTATGAGGTACCTCCTTACAACCCACCAAATGTGCCACCCTACCCATTGGAGTATGACCCGTATCCTGGCCAATACCCTTACCCATATCCTGGGTACGCACCATTTCCTGAACCAGTGCCGGTGTATGGTAGAGTTCCTAATGTTGGGAGTTCGAGCTTTGATGTGGGAGGTTCTTCAAGAGGTGTTGGAGAGAAGAGACAAAGGTATACAATTTTTGAGGGTGATGAGAATTATGAAGACGAAGAAAGTGAAGATGAGAGGATTGATCCGGACATGGATTATGAGTGATCAATGATGGTTTATGATTATGGTTTCAAAACAATGATGGTTGAACTATTTCTATTTTCTATTTTCTACTATTTTAAACTTTAACTCTTGTAGGATTTATTTGTTTTGATTTTGGTTTGTTTGGATTATGTTTATTTTTATGTTTGTTTGTTTTATTGTTTTTGGTATTTTGTTTGTTTGTTTCGAGCATAGTATGCAGTATTTGCAGGGGGAGAATTGACGGAAGCTTAGTGTTGATCAATTTTGGAAGTTGGAAGAATTCACGAGATTACTTGTGATCAACTAGGCTGATGCTAATTTTTTCCGGGTAGTTTTTTTTTTCTATTTTTCTTTCCATTTCCTTTTCTTTGAAGTTCGTTTTATTACATTGAGGACAATGCAAAACTTAAGTGTGGGGGAGGGAAGTAAATAGGAAAGTTTTTTTTTTAAATTTTGTTAAAATTTTTTGTTTTTGGATTTCAAGGACTAGAATTTGTGAATTTATTCGCCTTTGATTTTTCTAGTTGATAGACAAAATTGATTCAATGGTAAATAATAAGGTTATTTTGAAAATTTTTTGGAATGTAGTCAAGTTTTGAGAGTTTTTGGTAGCTATTGCTAAGTACATTTTACCACCACTTTAAATTGTGAGGATTCATGCCTTATATTTCGTATGAGTGTGCCGGTGATTATGTCAATTCTAGAACTTGTACTTGTTATGCATTACGGTTAAAATTACTTTCAAGTAATAAAATATATTCAAATGATAAGAGGCAAATTAGGATTTTCACCAAATGGCCTTCCGTTTACAATACATTTTTGCTAACCACATCGGTTAGTTGTCCTTAGTAATTGGAACCCATTTGTTAGCATTATATGCTAGATACCCTTAGTTACACCCTTTTGAGCCTATCTTTTCTTTTGATTTAACCAGAAAATTATTACACCATACACCTTAGACTTTCCCGAATCAAGTCCAAATGAAGTTCGAAACGATTTATTTTTGATGATTGCATGATTGACCACACCTTGTATGTGTATATGTTGTTCCAATGAAGAAGGAGGTCGCTACTCTTATTTATATTTTTTGTAGCGTGTGCTCATCCAAAGTGTGGGGGTGTAAAAAAAAAAGAAAAAAAAAAAAAAAAAAAAAAAAAAAAAAAGAGAAAAAAAGAAAAGCCAATGAGCTATGTATGTGTGGAAATAAGATATTCAAAGAGTTATTATGGAAGATGAAGTTTATATGAAGTGCGGAATAATGATCGAAGAAGTTTGGTGAGTAATCATTTGTGATGTAAAGAGTTAGGATTGAATTTGGGCTTGATTTTTTTTTTTAGAACCAAATCAAATTCCCATGTCTTATCCCTTTCCTTTACCAATTACTTTATTCGAGCATTCGGATTTAGTGATGGCTTTGTTTAGATATGTAGCACATGTATGTTTTAGTGACCATCCGAGTTTTTGGATAGTTGAAAAGCGTTGTTAGCGATCTGGTGAGTAAATTGGTGACCATCCGTTATGCAAGTAACGTCGTTAGCGAACCAAGGCACGATCTGGTGACCATCCGTTGCTTGACTATACAAGGATTCGTTGTTAGCGAATTATGATGTACTTGTATGAGATATCTATACATTAGCTAGGTAATCAAAACCCTTTTTGAAGCCTAAACCCAAAGAAAAGACCTCTTTGATGTTTTATTTTGTTGTTTTGATACAAGTACAAGCTTATGGTAAGAGACATGAATCGCGCCTGGGCAATTGAGTGATATACAATCAAATCTACTATCGAGAGTTGTGTGAATTTAAAATTTCCTTTGTGAGGTACTTGGTGATGTTAACTAAACTCAATTTAATTTGCTTACATTTCAAGGATTTTTTATGAACATAATGAAAATGCCATTGAGTTCAGTTTTTCTAAAAATTAGACTTGCTCGAGGGCGGGCAAAACTCAAGTGTGGGGGATTTGATAACGCTTAAATCTAACATGTTTTTAGGTGCGTTATTGCTAGTTTTGTGCATTATATTTGGTTATATTTGCATGTATTTGTTGCTAAATGATGAAAAAGTGTGTATGCAAGTAAATATAGCCAAGTACAGGAAAAATGGAGGAAAACACGAAGAAATGAAGAGATTATGCACATAAGGAGAATTACGAGAAAGAAACCACTTGATACTTCAAAGAATTGATTAGACCAAGACTTCTATGCTTAATGTATCAAGAAAAGATCAAGTTTTATGAAGGAAATCAATGGTACAGCGAAGGATCAAGCAAGTAACGAGAAATGAATAAAAGAAAACAAAAGTGCACGGCAGGAACATCCAACCGATCGGACGCCGCCCGCATCCGATTCGGATGGAGTGAAGTTAGAAACACCGAGAGCTCCAACCGATCGGATGGAGCCAAATACCGATCGGTTGGCCAAAACTGAAGTTACAAAGTTGCATTAAATGGTGAATTTAAGCCCCATAATCATTGAGGCTTATCATTTCTCAGCTGATTAATTCATATGGGACGTTTTTACTTGGATAAGAAGGGTTTCCTCACTTATTTAAGGAACCCTTGGTTAGTTTGCAAAGAGAGTTCTTTTGGGGAGTGACATAACCTAAGAAAGCTACACCACTATTATTATTATTGCCCAAAAGCTTGGAGTTGCTGTGAAAACGTCCAGGAGATCTTGAGTTCGAGTCTCAAGAGTTGCGTCCGTGTGTGGAGTTGTTTACTTGTGATAATAGGCGATTGGAGGAGCGTGGATTGCTATAGTTCCACAATTCTAGTTCTTGTAATTCCTTGATAGGTAATTTCTTGTTGAGTTATCATGAACTATTTTTACTTTTACTATATGATGAATGAAAGTTTGGTTAATTATGTGTGTTTGGTTTATGATTGTTATGGAGTAATTTAGTTATACTTGTGTGTGGATGATGTGACAATTGTTGGAGTAATCTTATCATAGTGATGCATGAAAACATATCTTGTTTTATGAGTTTGTTGAGATAAAATCTAGTCTTGCTTAATTGGTTGGTAAAAACATTTTCAAAGATTCAAAAGGCCGAAAGGGGTTTTCTTTATGTTTTTATTCCAAAAAGTTAGTGCACGAATTAGTATGGATTGTGGTGTGTGACAAGCAACACTTTTACTCATTAAAATGGATTTGGAAACGATTTCATCACGAAAAAGGCCGAAAGGATTCGTAGGAATTCTTGAGATAAGACATGCTTTCAAACAACACAAAGGACTTAATAGAATTATCGTAATAGTTAATAATGGCCGAAAGGAGTTAACTAGGAGATTGAATTCTTAGATATGATTTCTCATGATAAAAACCATTGATTGTGAATCATTCATTTTAAGTTGTGCATCATTACAAGTAACACCCAACTTGATTGGTTACTCTAAACAATTGTCATGGAACCTACACACAAGTATATTTGTTTTTGATTGATTGAACCTTGCTTGTTTATTTTTTAATTTGCTTCAAATTGGATTGACACTCCATTTTGCTAAAACTTATTTACTAAACCTAAACCCCAATTCCCTTGGGACGATCTCGACTTACCCACCTTTACTACCACGGACGAGTATACTTGCTCGTATGTGTGATTAGAGAATTGGATAAATCGTGTTTATAAATTTTAAAACTTGAACACAACGACACGCACATCAATATCATTTTTGGATTTACAAACAAGGTATTATGTGAGGAATTTGAGAAGCTCATTCATAGCAGATTTCAGATGAGTTCAATGGGGGAACTCAGTTTCTTTCTAGGGCTTCAAGTTAAGCAGAAGACAAATGGGATATTCATCAGCTAAGACAAGTATGTTGCTGATATTTTGAAGAAATTTGGCTTTTCTGATGTGAAACCAGCAAAGACAACCATGGAGTCCAACAAACCTCTTATCAAGGATGAAGATGGAGATGAGGTTGATGTGCATCTCTACATATCAATGATTGGATCTTTGATGTATCTAACTGCTTCAAGGCCAGACATTATGTTTGCTGTGTTTGCTTATGCCAGATTTCAAGTGACCCTAAAGTTTCTCACTTGAATGCTGTGAAGAGGATTTTTAGGTACTTGAGGATTCAAACAAGGTTGGGCCTTTGGTATCCTAAAGATTCGCCTTTTGATCTGGTGGCATACTCAGATAGTGATTATGCTAGTGCAAGTTTGGATAGAAAATCAACTACTGGAGGTTGCCAATTTCTTGGACATGGGCTATCTCTTGGAAATGCAAAAAACAGACTGTGGTGGCTAATTCAACAACTGAAGCTGAGTATATAGCTGCTTCAAGTTGCTATGGATAAGTTCTCTGGATTCAGAATCAATTGCTGGATTATGGGTACAACTTTATGAGCACCAAAATTACATTGATAATAACAGTACAATGTATATTATTAAAAATCCTGTTTTTCATTCCAAAACAAAACATATTGAGATAAGACATCACTTTATAAGAGATTCCTTTGGAAATAAATTAATTCAAAATTTTAAAATCCATACTGACAATAATGTTGCAGATTTGCCCACAAAAGGTTTTGATGTGGGTAGATTTCAATTTTTAATTGCTAGTATTGGAATGATCAATCTTTGAAAATTCTTATTTCCTTGTGTTTTTGTAATGTTTTGTAAGGGTTTGTACTGTTATTAATAAAATATGTTGTTTCTACTACTTGCTATAATGTATGGTTGGTTCTGCTGTTAGTTTTATTTAGCCTGCTGCTAGTTGATTAATTCAACTGCTAAGTATAACTATCGATTGTGATAATTGTGGTATATTTTTTTGTGTTTTTGTGGTTTTGGACTAATCTTTTGTAGGATAAGTCAAAGGGGAAAGCTTATCTGATGAGAAAAAGATGTTTGAAAAGATCAGCAGACATTCTACTGCTAGTGAAAAAGTTTCTGCTGCTAAGCAAAACTTCCTACTGCTGGGGTTCTGCTGTTCACTTGGAAGCTTTTGGGATTCTGCTGCTTGGTTTGAAAGTGCGCGAATAAAACCTAAATCGATCCGAAGGGCTTTAAAACCTAATTGGCTCTCACAATTAACTTTGTGCGCCCAAAATTAACTTTATTTCAAACCCTCACACACTTTTTACCATCTGATCATAAAACCCCCAAAATCAAAACCCTAATTTCACAATGGCGATAAGAACATTCTCAGATAACCACAATCAGGTTGCGTTTCTTCAAAAGCCCCAAGAAGCTGATGGTTTTGCTGAAGCAATAGACTTTCTTAATGCTACCCACATAAGGTATGCATTAACAGCAAACCCAACTATATACATTTCCCACATGAAACAGTTTTGGTCTACTGTTAAGATCAAAACTAAAAATGGGGGAGAATATTTAAGGGCCGAGGTAGATGGCCAAAGGATACTTATTTCTGAATCATCTGTAAGAGAAGCTCTTCATTTGTCAGATGATGAGGAAATCACTTGCCTTGAAAATTCTATCATTTCTCAAGAACTTGAAACCATGGGATATGAGAAGAAAACAAATGCTTTAAAGTTTTACAAAGGTCTTCTCTGTCCACAATGGAAATTTTTACTTCATACTATTTTGTCTGGCCAACAGGACAACCATTTTAATTTTTCGGCTATGATAATGGATGGTCTGAAAAAGTGTTATAACCCAAAAATCTAAAACATGTAAAAAGACCAAAATGCCCCTACAATCTTAAGTTGAATTAATAAGCTTTTAAAGTACCAAATGAATCCCAAACTTCTGGTAATGATCAGGATATGAAGTAAATTAATTTTGGCTACTACATTTAACATTTTGTAATGTATCAAAAATTACCATGAGCACTTTAGACACAACTTTGGACCGAAAATAATTAATTAGATATTATGTTATATTAACTTTGTTTTAAAAATTAAAATAATTATACTAAATTAAGGAAATTAAGTACAAATTGAATGCAATTGATGTAGGATTGATCTTGGGCCGTTTTTGGTCAATCCCCCTTCCTAATAGCTCGGTCATTCCATGAATATAATAACAACCCATTTATTTTCATAATAAACATACCAAAAATACTCTAAAACACACATAATTCACACAAAATTCTTGCGACTTTTTGGAGGAGCTTTGGCATTTTTTTGGGGTTCACCAAGGTTGATAGTAGCTGGGAAAAATAAGCCTTGGGTTGTTGGAGGCTTAGTTCGATCCGTGGTAATTTATTTGTCACGTTTTTGTCATCCGAGAGGTACAAATCCAAAGAACTCTTTCTACACGTTCAATCCTTCATGTAGTATTTTTCTTACGTTCTTACAATCATATAAGGCCAAAATAAAATATATAATTCGAATCATGCACGTTTTGTAGATCGTTATAATTTTGGAGAGTCAAAACGGGTATAATTTCTAAAATGAACCATACAATTTTTTGGGTGAAGTACCTATTTTATTCGATCAATATATGAAGTATAAGGTCTGGAAAAAATATTTGTATGATTTATAGAGGCATAGTTTAATCGATCTAGATTAAATGGTTTAAAACATACGTAAATCCTAAAATATGTAAAACGAATTTTCTGGGTTCGAACCACATTTTATTTGGACTCTTTATGATAGATATGATCTGGGAAAAATGTTCATTCAAATTGTTATACCCTAATATGGCCTTGACGAATTTTTGTTTCAAATCGGGTTTTAATATAAAAACGTATAATTGGATAAAAATATGAACAAGCAAATTAGGGTTTTGTTTTTGGGTTAATTTTGTCTAATAAATGATATAACGATGGAAAAATGATTGGATGATGATTTGAGAAATTGGGGTTAGGGTTTGATAATTTAAAATGTTACCGATTTGATTTTAATTAAGAAAGGGGTATTTTGTAATTATTAAAAATCGTGGGTCATTTTTGTAATATGCCTTAATATAAGGGGTATTTGTATAAAATATAATATGGGGACCTTTTTTGTAAATTATGCAACTTATGGATTTAATTTGTAAATTATGTAAATGTGTAAATCGATTTGGAAATAAATAAAATAGAGGGGTTAAAAGTGTAAATTCAGGAAACTTATGATATTTCTGTGTAAATAATGTTATTAGGGAGGTAATATGAAATTTTGAGTAATTATGGGCTTAATGTGTAATTACTATGGAATTATGATTTAAATTATAAGTTTTAAAAACTAAAGGGACTAAATGTGTAATTTATGAAACTTGAGGGTTTGTTTTGTACCACACTTATATTGAGGGTATAATCTGTAATTTAGTAAATATGAGGGTTAGTTGTGTAATTATAAATATAATAAGGGTTAAAGTGTAATTTGCATAATTATAAGGTTTATTTTGTAACTTTGGTAAATCAAGGGTGTAAAGTGTAAATTATGAAACTTAAAGGACTAAAGTGTGATTCTGAATAAAATATGTATTTAAATTAGTAAGTTGCAATATTTTCATTAAAGACCCTTAACGTTGAAATATTTACAATTTAAACCCTAAATTATGGAAACTTGTCATATTTAACCCTGAACTATCAAAACTTGCTTGTATGCACCCTATTTCCATAATATGATTAATTATGACTTAACTTAAGTTAAATACTTAAAATCTTTCTGATTATGGGAACTTTCTAAAAATGGAAAACTGCTAATTATGGAAACCTGCCTAAAAAGGAAAGTTACTAAAAATGGAAAGCCGACTAAAATAAATAATCTGAATCAAATAAGCTTTTAATAAGTCAATCATGAATTCATGTAGATTCGCTGAAGATGGAGTTGCTTCCGACCTTTGTGTTTTCTGGTGTGTTTTCGGTTGCGGTATGAGGTACAGATATTCTGACCTTTCTTTTAAGGTTCTCTCATGACCTCTCTCATATTCTGATCCTTTAGTTCTGATTTGATGCCTTTGCTATGATGTCCTTTGCTTGAACCTTTTCGATTGATCCCATTTGATATGACCTCTGATATGAAGCTATGTTATGAAAACCTTTTCTAATTATACCTTGAAAATGTTTTGAGAAAAACTATTTTAAAAGATGTTTATAAATGAGGCGAAACCATTTTTATATAAATGTTACTAACTCTTATGAAAACTATTTTTGGAAGACTATTTTGATGAAAAACCGTTTTGAAAGATTATTGTTATGAAAACCACTTTAAAGGATCGTTTTATAGAAATCATGAATAAAGGATTGTTTAAATGGACTTTTGATAGAAATTTTTTTAAATGAACTTTTATTCTGAACCTTGACTTGATTATTAATATGAACTTTGATCTGATAAACTCTGAGTTGGACCTTTGATACTACTTCTGAGATATTTGATATGAACCATCTGTTATGAACTGTCTGTTATGAGCCATCTGTTATGACACTCTGATTTGATATGTTATCTGACTCTTAGTTTGATACCCGAGCCATTTCTGTTTTCCCTAGCCAGGAAGGTAACCTGGCCATGTCATTGATGCACCATTGGCATGACTCATGTGTGGGTGAGTGATTCCTCACACCGTCCCCATTCTGATTATGATATGCGCATTACTTTGATTATGGATTGCAATCCTAGGTTCTGTTCTGTTTAGTGGATTTAACTATATATGACATGATTTCTGTTCTGGTGATTGGTACTGTGTGCTATACATGCCCTTCACAACTTCTGGGAGCTCGCTACTCCATTTGAAGAATGAGGACACCTCTCATATTATCTGAGAGGTCTCCCTTCTATATGATTTGAAGATTTATGGTTACGATATGATATGATCTGTTTCTGGGCTCGTGGTGGATTACTATCCCATTCCTCTCTCCCCTTTATATTTATTCATTGACTTATTCCGTGATCCATATTACATCTGTTTGACCATTGTTTCTGTTATTCTGTATTATTCTCTATTACTGTTTGTTATCGTTATATCTGTTCACTGAGCTCTCGTAGCTCAGCCGCATTTCTTTTCCTGCGGCAGGTTTTAGTAAGAAGCTGGGAATGGGTGGAGAGTACCTTTGGACTTAGAAGACTGATAGCTTTTCTGGATTTAGAAGTGATTAGAAGTTATTATTATTTCGGAATTAGTATTTAGTGGAAGTTCATTTGTAACCTTGTAGTACCTGTATTTCATTTGTAACCTTTGAGATTTCTTGTATTGCTATAGATGTATGCTTTGTTTTGATCTGATATGAAACCATTATTGTGATATCTTTACCCTTGTCGGGTTGGGGTGTTACAATTTATGGTATCAGAGACAGGCTGCGACTCGTAATACATTTACCCTTGACCTGTGTAAGTTTGGACCATTAAGTTTCCACTGTAGGCACTCATAAGATAACCTGTAGGATTTGCTTTAGGATTTCCCTATAGGAACTTAAGTTTTGACCAGTGAGGAATGGGTAGACTATAAGGTTTTGGTTTAAGTATCATTGCTTCCGCATCACTCTGATTCGTGCCCCACTTGTTGAGAGCACTTTGGAAGATTGAAAGCTCACGCTTTGCACCACCTAAGATTCCGACTCCGATCCCTGATTCTTTTGTTAACCATTTTGATGTCTCTTCGGGTATTCTGGGAATCTCCATGTCAATGACCTACTTGATACATTCTGTTAATTGCTTGTGATAATTTATGAATCTTCTGACCCTATCTGAGTTCGTCTTAAGCATCTCTGTCCCCATGAGAAGTCTGGTGGTTTTTTGACCACGAGTATAAGATTGTTTTCCCTCACTTCTGAACGATAAGATTTCGTTGTCAATCTGTTTTCATTGAATAGTTAACTTTGATTTTATTCTGATAAAGGAATTGGTTGACTGATCACTCAAATATTGACTACTACCCTCCTATGTTTCATTTTCGGTGTTTGAAACCATTTTGAACTCCCTACCATGGTTTCCGATTGTTAAACTTTTGCTATTGCTACCTGTTTTGATCTTCATTTCCGATCTGTTGATAAACAGTTTGATACCTCTCCGACCATTCCGCAAGTTATTTAACCTTAATGTGTTTACACATTCTGTGAATTAAATTACCCGTGCTGGATATAATTGTATCATCTGATATTACTCTGTCCTTGCAAAGCCCATTACTACTCCTATGAGAACTCTAGTGATTATTAGCCAGGGATACGACGATAATTGTGTCTCGATGTGAAATTGTTAACTGAGCATGATGATGCTGATAACCGATATTTCATACACCTCACTTTTGATAGTATACGATGTTCGAATTACAGATGATTCACAACCTACCTGCCACTTATGCTAAATAGCTAATCAAGACTCCAACACCTTGAACTGTTCGCTCATCTGCCTCGACACTTTGATGAACCATGTACTTGACCTTGATATATGAACCATCCATCTGGTTTGGCGACCGTACTCATCCTACGAATCCGTTTACTTTTGACATATTCGATTTTGAGGTCTTTAAGTTATGAATTGGCTGGCCCTCATACGCTGCTAGGGAATACCGTATCTGATTTGTGACCTTTAGTAAGATTTTTTCATCCCACTTTCGTTATGATAACCGGTAACCACTCAAATCTGTTACGCTTCTATGGAAACATCTACCTCGATTTCATTTGATTGTTAATTGCCTCCTGACACCTATTAGTAATCACCCTTAAAAACTTTGGCATTGGAAGTTTTGTTGTGCAAATTTTCTGGTGTGCTCCGATGGAACTCTTGGGTTTCCCTCCTGGTTGAGAAGTGGAATGAAATTTGAACCAATATCAGTTGACGAAACCATGATGCCATTGAAGTTGAGAAATTGAGAAGATGATGGAATATGATTTTGTTCGCCTCAGTGTTTCATTTTGAATACCCTGTTAGCTTGTGAAGAAGAAAGAGAAAACTTTGGAGTATTGACGATCGTAAACCTAATGGTATCACTACCATGACCATCTTTCAATTCAGCGTATCAATGATCGATTCTATTCCTGTAAACTCCGTACCAGACGGCCTCTTTTAATGATTGAAGGACTGAAGAAGTCACGCCAAGGACTTTTAAGAAAAGAGATGACTATTTGAGAGTAACCCTGGGAAGCATTTCAGTGTTAGGCACGAAGAGGAACATGTAGACCATCTTGGAGAATGACCCTTTATTCTGGAAGAAGTAGGTTTGATTGGCGTCCAGATGATTGTAGCAGACAACACTACCATGCATCTGGCGATGACGGAAGTTGGAGTTGGCGAATTTCGAACCGTGCTAGAAGACCTATCAAAAACACGCAGTCTTGCTTCTCTATTCATTTTAGTTGTACTAAGATGAATTGAGAGCAGAAGCAGACTCGCGAATGGAAGAATGCACAGTGACCATGCCGGAGATTCACGTTACCACACCACAGCCCTAAGGAGAAGTGCCGAAGGCTTGAGAGACCAGACTCGAGTTTATATTTCCTTTCCACCCTAATGATCATATGATAGACTGCATGGACTTGGAAGAAGTTTAAGATCATGTATTTGAATGTACGATAATTCTGAAGCGAACATTTGTGTTTGAAAGAGTTGGTTCTGTGAAAGATGAAGCTATGGATGACGTAATTCATTTCCTCATGACCTACTCAAACTTTCGTTACCTGATGACAGGAACCCTTGAATGAATTATGTTCCCTGTTAGTAATTCCGCTCGGTGCTCATTCTGCATATGCTGGACGATGGTTTTGTTATGTGAAAGTTGACGAATGACGGACGATCTGATGCTTTTAGCAATGTAACAAATTCTGATAGACATTCTGGGACTTCCGTTAACTCTTTCGAGTAGTTCGTTCTCCTCTTAGCTATGGGTTTGATTTTGATGACCTCTGAGACCGTAGAAGTGCTAGGTGGATTAAGATAGGTGGCTTTGATTACGACTTGAGATAAAGTATGATCATCATTAGGGCATATTTATGTGGTGCTAGTATTATGATGCCTGATCAACGTGATAATACTTACACCATATAACGTGCACTCGTTGTGGCCATAGGATATCTTGGGGAGTACCTAAGTTTAGAATCTGTTCTCCGTTGGATTACCGTGATTAGCGAATCATTAGATTCATTCTACCTAAGCGTACACTCTATTTTCGTTCATTAGATGTCTGGATGAGTTTTGACTCTCGTTTTGCATTGTGTTGACCTCAGTTATAAGTCTTAAACTCCTGGTAGAGCTCTCTACTGGTGATAGGGTTAATCTTATTTGAAATTCTGTTCGTAGTTCATATAAGCTTTTCAGAAAACTCACCTACCATCCATTTTATATTGTATGGTCCTTTTGATCCGAATCAACCCAATTTGTCTTTTCTGAGAAATCTGAACCCACTTTGTTTGATCGAGTCATGAGAAACCATTTGTTTTGAAGATCTTTCTGGAAGAACCTCCTCGGGCATGAGAATGTTGCGATGACCTTTTGCGACTTACTACGACTCCGTTTCACTTTGTGACTTCAAATTTCGAGGACGAAATTTTTCTGTTAAAGGGGAAGAAGTTGTAATACCCAAAAATCTAAAACATGTAAAAGGACCAAAATGCCCCTAAAATCTTAAGTTGAATTAATAAGCTTTTAAAGTACCAAATGAATCCCAAACTTCTGGTAATGATCAGGATATGAAGTAAATTAATTTTGGCTACTACATTTAACATTTTGTAATGTATCAAAAATTACCATGAGCACTTTAGACACAACTTTGGACCGAAAATAATTAATTAGATATTATGTTATATTAACTTTGTTTTAAAAATTATATAATTATACTAAATTAAGGAAATTAAGTACAAATTGAATGCAATTGATGTAGGATTGATCTTGGGCCATTTTTGGTCAATCCCCCCTCCTAATAGCTCGGTCATTCCATGAATATAATAACAACCCATTTATTTTCATAATAAACATACCGAAAATACTCTAAACACACACATAATTCACACAAAATTCTTGCGACTTTTTGGAGGAGCTTTGGCATTTTTCTGGGGTTCACCAAGGTTGATAGTAGCTGGGAAAAATAAGCCTTGGGTTGTTGGAGGCTTAGTTCGATCCGTGGTAATTTATTTGTCACGTTTTTGTCATCCGAGAGGTACAAATCCAAAGAACTCTTTCTACATGTTCAATCCTTCATGTAGTATTTTTCTTACGTTCTTACAATCATATAAGGCCAAAATAAAATATATAATTCGAATCATGCACGTTTTGTAGATCGTTATAATTTTGGAGAGTCAAAACGGGTATAATTTCTAAAATGAACCATACAATTTTTCTGGGTGAATACCTATTTTATTCGATCATTATATGAAGTTTAAGGTCTGGGAAAAATGTTTGTACGATTTATAGAGGCATAGTTTAATCGATCTAGATTAAATGGGTTCAAACCATACGTAAATCCTAAAATATGTAAAACCAATTTTCTGGGTTCGAACCACATTTTATTTGGACTCTTTATGATAGATATGATCTAGGAAAAATGTTCATTCGAATTGTTATACCCTAATATGGCCTTGATGAATTTTTGTTTCAAATCGGGTTTTAATATAAAAACGTATAATTGGATAAAAATATGAACGAGCAAATTAGGGTTTTGTTTTTGGGTTAGATCTGGTCTAATAAATGATATAATGATGGAAAAATGATTGGATGATGATTTGAGAAATTGGGGTTAGGATTTGATAATTTAAAATGTTACCGACTTGATTTTAATTAAGAAAGGCGGTATTTTGTAATTATTAAAAATCGTGGGTCATTTTTGTAATATGCCTTAATATAAGGGGTATTTGTATAAAATATAATATGGGGACCTTTTTCTTAAATTATGCAACTTATGGATTTAATTTGTAAATTATGTAAATGTGTAAATCGATTTGGAAATAAATAAAATAGTGCGGTTAAAAGTGTAAATTCAGGAAAATTATGATATTTCTGTGTAAATAATGTTATTAGGGAGGTAATATGAAATATTGAGTAATTATGGGCTTAATGTGTAATTACTATGGAATTATGATTTGAATTATAAGTTTTAAAAACTAAAGGGACTAAATGTGTAATTTATGAAACTTGAGGGTTTGTTTTGTACCACACTTATATTGTGGGTATAATCTGTAATTTAGTAAATATGAGGGTTAGTTGTGTAATTATAAATATAATAAGGGTTAAAGTGTAATTTGTATAATTATAAGGTTTATTTTGTAACTTTGGTAAATCAAGGGTGTAAAGTGTAAATTATGAAACTTAAAGGACTAAAGTGTGATTCTGAATAAAATCTGTATTTAAATTAGTAAGTTGCAATATTTTCATTTATGAACCTTAACTTTGGAATATTTATAATTAAAACCCTAAATTATGGAAACTTGTCATTTTTAACCCTGAACTATCAAAACTTGCTAGTATGCACCCTATGTCCATAATATGATTAATTATGACTTAACTTAAGTTAAATACTTAAAATCTTTCTGATTATGGGAACTTTCTAAAAGTGGAAAACTGCTAATTAGGGAAACCTGCCTAAAAAGGAAAGTTACTAAAAATGGAAAGCCGACTAAAATAAATAATCTGAATCAAATAAGCTTTTAATAAGTCAGTCATGAATTCGTGTAGATTCGCTGAAGATGGAGTTGCTTCCGACCTTTGTGTTTTCTGTTGTGTTTTCGGTTGCGGTATGAGGTACAGATATTCTGACCTTTCTTTTAAGGTTTCTCATGACCTCTCTCATATTCTGATCCGTTAGTTCTGATTTGATGCCTTTGCTATGATGTCCTTTGCTTGAACCTTTTCGATTGATCCCATTTGATATGACCTCTGATATGAAGCTATGTTATGAAAACCTTTTCTAATTATACCTTGAAAATGTTTTGAGAAAAACTATTTTAAAAGATGTTGATAAATGAGGCGAAACCATTTTTATATAAATGTTACTAACTCTTATGAAAACTATTTTTGGAAGACTATTTTGATGAAAAACCGTTTTGAAAGATTATTGTTATGAAAACCACTTTAAAGGATTGTTTAAATGGACTTTTGATAGAAATTTTTTTAAATGAACTTTTATTCTGAACCTTGACTTGATTATTAATATGAACTTTGATCTGATAAACTCTGAGTTGGACCTTTGATACTACTTCTGAGATATTTGATATGAACCATCTGTTATGAACTGTCTGTTATGAGCCATCTGTTATGACACTCTGATTTGATATGTTATCTGACTCTTAGTTTGATACCCGAGCCATTTCTGTTTTCCCTAGCCAGGAAGGTAACCTGGCCATGTCATTGATGCACCATTGGCATGACTCATGTGTGGGTGAGTGATTTCTCACACCGTCCCCATTCTGATTATGATATGCGCATTACTTTGATTATGGTTTGCAATCCTAGGTTCTGTTCTGTTTAGTGGATTTAACTATATATGACATGATTTCTGTTCTGGTGATTGGTACTGTGTGCTATACATGCCCTTCACAACTTCTGGGAGCTCGCTACTCCATTTGAAGAATGAGGACACCCCTCATATTATCTGAGAGGTCTCCCCTCTATATGATTTGAAGATTTATGGTTACGATATGATATGATCTGTTTCTGGGCTCGTGGTGGATTACTATCCCATTCCTCTCTCCCCTTTATATTTATTCATTGACTTATTCCGTGATCCATATTACATCTGTTTGACCATTGTTTCTGTTATTCTGCATTATTCTCTATTACTGTTTGTTATCGTTATATCTGTTCACTGAGCTCTCGTAGCTCAGCCGCATTTCTTTTCCTGCGGCAGGTTTTAGTAAGAAGCTGGGAATGGGTGGAGAGTACCTTTGGACTTAGAAGACTGATAGCTGTTCTGGATTTAGAAGTGATTAGAAGTTATTATTATTTCAGAATTAGTATTTAGTGGAAGTTCATTTGTAACCTTGTAGTACCTGTATTCCATTTGTAACCTTTGAGATTTCTTGTATTGCTATAGATGTATGCTTTGTTTTGATCTGATATGAAACCATTATTGTGATATCTTTACCCTTGTCGGGTTGGGGTGTTACAAAAAGAATGTTTCTGGGCTATATTACATTTACCCTAGGTTTTTGCAATTAATTTTGAATAATCAATTTTCAGAACCTAAGGTACATAAAAATACATTTGACTTCCCTGTGCTTAAAAAGAAATTATTTTCTTATTTGAAAAAGAATGGTCAAGTTTTCTCTGGGAATGTTACTCCATTGTTCCCACATATGTTGCAATTGGCTGCTACTCAGGGTGAAGGTGCTGAAATCACAACAGCTACCCATCCCACACCCACATCTGAACAATCATCTGAAAAACCTCAAAAGACCCAATCCCCTAGGATTTCACAAACTAAGGACACTGAGCAACCTCAGGCCAGTGTTAGGATGGATGTAGCTGAGGCTGTCACAGGTGATGTAGGTGACATGATGGGAGAGGCTAACACTACTGCTTCTGGCTTAGTAGCTGGGCAGGAAAGTGTTAACATAACTAAGACCTTAACCCTGGCAACATCTACTGTGGAAGGTTCTCATGAACCAGAAATAGAGGATGGTAACCCTAGCCACATGGAAAACAAGGGGGCTCAGATGATCAAACCAGGTTTGATACTGAGTTTGGACCCATTGATTCACCTCTCAGGGAAGGTAACACATCCTAAAGTGATGAGGGTAGGCAAGACACTTATGAATTGATGGACCATAATGTACAAGATGAAAATGCCTATGATTCACCTCTCGGACCAGGTAACACAGGTCGAAGTGATAAGGCTAGAAATGCAACTGATGAATTGTTCGCATCTCAAAATGTACAAAATGACAAATCCTAGGATTCACCCCTCGGGCCAGGTAATACAGGCCGAAGTGATGAGGATATAATGAAACAAATCAATGAATTGATGGGAATATATACCAATTTGGAAAAACAAGTTCTTGATCTCACAAAGACAGTCACAAATTTGCAGCTGAAAGTTAGACATTTGGAAGGTCAGAAGTGGTCAAGAATTAGGACATTCAGAAGATTGAAAAAGGTAGGAACAACTCAAAGAGTCAGTTCTTCTGAAGACCAAGGTTTAGGGGTGGATGCTCCCAAACAGGGGAGGAAAGAGAAAAAGGCTTCAGGGGAGGATGAGACCAATGTAGAAAATGGTGTTCATGAAGGTGTTGCTGATATGGATGTTGAATCTGGTAAGAATGATGATTTTGTGGTTAAGGATTAAGATGGTAATGAAGCTGTGATTGATAAGGGGAACCAAGAGCAGATTGGAGATAAATTAAAGACTTTAGATGTTGAGCAGTTGAATGAACATACAGATGTGATAGTTGAAGCAATTAAAAGCTTGGGTGAAGCTGCTACTGGTGTTCAAGTTGAATCTGCTGCTGATGGTGTTCAAAATGTGTCTAAAGTTGATTCTGCTGCTGGATCAGGGCATTCTGCTGCCAGTGTAAAAGAATCTGCTGCTGAGCCAGAACAAGAACCTACTGCTGAGTTGGATGATGAGATAAGCTTAGCAGAAGCAATAATCCTGTTGAAACAATCTAAACCACAATCACAAACACCAAATAAATCTGAACAACAAACACAAAAACCAACACCTGCACAACCACAACCTGCTGCTACACCACCACCTCCAAGAGTTCCTGTTAAAGGAGTTTCAATCAGAGAACCAATTCCAAGCAAGAGACCCACTCAAGCTCATACATATACTGGGAAAGGCAAAGGGATCATGACTGAAGAACCTGAACCTTATCCTGAAGATGTTCCTTTTGAATACTGGCCAAAACATCTTCAAGAAAGGTATGATCAAGAAGCTGCAAAGAAGTTGGCTGATCAGTATGAGAGAGAAAATCTTGCATAGCTTGAAAGACAAAAGAAGCATTTTGAGGATGAGGCAAAAACAAAAGCTGTGTTGGATGCTTGGGATGAGGAGAGAATAAGGTGTGAAACTGATGTGGAATTGTTGAAGCTAGTCAAGGAGGAAATACAAGAAACCTTCACTGAAGAAGGAAGAGATAAATGGTTAAAGGAATTCACTGATAAAAGAATGAAATGGTTTCTTACTGAGAGACAGAAGAAAAAGATGCTTAAACCTCCAACTGTCAAGCAAATCAGAAAATTTCAGGAGTATTACTTGAAGAATATGAAGGGTTGGAAGCTTGTGCAGTTAAAGAAATACTCAGATGAAGAAATTCAAAAATAGTTTGAAAGGGCTAAAAGAGAAAGTGAGAGTTTTATCCCAATGGGGTCAGAGTTGGAAAAAGAAATTGTTGAAAAGAGGTTTAAGAAAGCTGAGACTGAGGTTGAAGTTGAGAAAGAAAAAGATAATGTGCAAAAAGAAAATGTGGAAGAAAAAGTTGTGAAGGTAGAGGAGAAGGAGACTTCTGGTATTGGTAACAAGAGAACTAGTAGAGTGTTGAAAATGAAAGCAAGGAAAAAGAGTAAAGCTGATAAGTCAAAAGCAGTTGAGAAAAGCAGTTCTGAGTCTGAAAGTGAAAGTAAAGAAAAAGATGATGATGGGGAGGAATCTAAAGATGATATGGAAAGAATGATGACTCTCACAGTTCTATCAAAACAAAAAGAACTTGATGTCATTAATGGAGTTCCACTAACAACAAAACATCCAATTATATCATATACTTGTGTAATCCATGATGGGAGTGAAGCCTTTTGGGAAATTAAAAGAACAAATGGTTTGTATCATAGATTTGTTAGGTTTTCACAAATGTTACATTACATGGATAGAGAGGATGTGGTTACTCTCTGGAAGCTATACAAGGGAAAATATGGTGATACAAGGCCAGAGGAGGTATATGAGAGAGTGATTTATTACTATTTGAAAATCATGTTTGGACCACATGATAGTGACCTTGAATGGAGAATAGTAAAACACAATAGTTCAGAAATTGTATTTATATCAGTCCTGTGGTGTACATGAATTGAGTGTTCATGGGGTATCTATCAATATGTTGGTAGAAAAGGACTATCCTGCTCTGAATTTCGACAAAGAAATTGTTTCTAAAATGTTGAAGCCTCGAATGTTGCAGTTACAGAAAGGATTCTTCATAGATGATCAAGCCTATCAACTTTTAAAGAAGTATGAAAGAGTGCTAAAACCTAAGTTTTCAAAACAGAACTGAATGTGTTTGGAAGCATCCTCCTGGTGTTTGTCTATGCTTAAAGGAAACTTGATTATTTTGGGAGAAAATATCAAGTTTAGGGGAGGATTGTTCGGATTTAAGATGATGCTGCTCAGAATGGATACTATTTCTTATTGTGCTAAGTGGAAAATATTCTAAGTGTCATTCTACTGCTAGGCTTATTCATTCAGCTGTTGGTATATTTCATTCTACTGCTGGAGTATTCGAAAGGATTAAGGAAATATACTAAGTAGATTCTACTGCTGGGCATAGAAGATACTACTGCTGAAGATAATATTCTGCTGCTTATTAGATAACAATGTATAGTATGTTTGGATAATTATAGAATAGATACGAAAAGATTATTCTTGTATAGAAATTCATTGTAACCGACTAGGACTCCTTAGTCTATAAAAGGAGGATCTAGTGTTTAGTTTAGTATACGTATTATTGCTAAGTCGAATCACTTCAAGTTTTTTATAACCCTGTTACTTTTGAGTAACCATATTAATATATTGAAGTGTTTATTGAGAATTCGTTTGTGTTCATTAATAATTCTTCTTAAGATTAAGTATTAGATTCCGCATAGTACTTAATAGTTTGTTCAAGAACAGTTTCTATACCTATTGTCTTAGATGTATATCTAAGATAATTAACAAGATCGTTAGCTCAGCTGGGATCAACATGTTGGCTAACTCCATGGACAAACATGCATGTATTTTCCATGGAAACAAAAATTAATAATAAGAATTAAAGATTTAGCCAACGAAACGAAGAAATTAATTAACAAGAATTAAAACCCCGTTTGGTACTCGTGTCAAATGGCCTTAGGTTCAAAACCCACTGATATTGGGACCTTATAATTATCATTTTAGAATAGAAAATTAAGCCATAGGGGCTGATTTGAAATCGTTTCATAAATCGATCAAAATAGTGCATTTTAGGCCATTTTACACGTACCGGACAAGTATACCAATTAAAATATGCGTAACAAATGGCTATGAGATCAAAAATCATAGATCATAAGACCCCACATGGGTCGTTGATATATAAAAAAATAGAGCCCTAGGGGCTGTTTTAAAGATGGTTTAAAAAATTAGCCATTTTTACGCATACTCGATAATCATATGACACATATGATGGCTCGTGACACCACTATAGGTGATGATAGATATAAATAACATATTATAAATAAATAATTGTAGCAGAAGATCACCTATCAACAGATCCATATAGCCATATGATCAATCGATAAATAAACAACATAACGATATACCTTTGTAGCGTGATTTGGGAGACACACGGGAGACAATCACCACACGAATTATTTATGAAACCCAAGAGATCAATAAAGTTGATCTCCTCTATGCTAGAAATACACTACACGTCCACAATCACCACCCGATGCTAGTCTAAACCCAGTAACACGTGATCTAGCCTTGAACTACACTAGAATAAGGATAGATGAGATCAAAAAACACAAAACCCTAATATGGGTGTGTGTTATTTCGTGGCTTTTGGGTAGAGGTAGATGGAGAGAAAGTTGATAAGTTGTTAATGTAATTGATAACAATTTATTGACCAAATCAATGGGAGGTTATAAGAAATAATGTTACACTTAACCCCTTGCTCTTTTCCCTCTTGTTTCCCACCATGGCCGCCCATATGGGGGCCCGAAATGGGTTTTCCCATTTGTTAATAAACTAAGTACTAGCTTAGTTATTAGTAGCCCGTTATTGATCCCGAGTTACGAAGGTTAAATATAACGTAAATACGATAGATACGATATATTAAATGGTATCTCTGTGTATAAGTGCGTAACCCCATAGGCTCACCTATGTCTAGCCATATAATTATTTATTATGACATGAGCATACTCCAACACTTACCCCCTCAGAAGCGGGCCCGCATTTCATCTCCTTGTTATTCACCTTCTCATGCCCTATCTCTTGAGGATTCATCTCTCATACTTCTTCATCTTTGCCGTTTCCTCCAGGCTTCACCCCTCCAGCTCGAGTCTTTGAGACTGGGGAGGCCTCTATGGCCAGCAGCTGCCCGACCACCCTACTGGGCTATACTGATGAGGTATCTCTCGACCGCATTGAGACAGTCGAGGAAACTATCCATGATCTTGTGGTAGAGGGGATAGATTTACAGGAGGGTTTGACCAGGATGCAGACTTAGATGACCGAGACTCGCACCCAGATGGAAACCTTTCAGCAGGATAGGCAGGGGCAGATAGATGAGGTCCTACTCACTCGCCTCAGGATTTCTACCTTAGAGACCCTCATTGAGGACATGCATATTAGGATTTCTACATCGAGCAGATATGAAGATACTCTAGGACCAGATCGCTGAGATCAGAGGACGCATGGATGAGACATCTGGGAGTTAGACATATTTTCCATCATTTGTGGCTTTTGGGTTGTATTCCAGAATTTGAGCCACGAGATGTATGGCATAAATATTGAAACTTGTGTATTTAGTTATTGTATGAACAATTCAAACAAGTATTTATGATTATGATGTACTGTATTGTGTTATATATTTCCATCAGTTTTTGTGGACGGAGTTGATCATTTATGTTTTCCATGTGTGTTGTGATTGTATTCAGACATGTGGTGATGATTATTTATAGTTGTTATTGTTCTTGCTTGTGATGACGTATGTGTTCATAATGTAGTTCTGTAACATTATATGATGATCTCGACTTTTATGAGCTTGGTTATGATATTTCACTTGATTATGTTGATGATGATGTCCAAATTCTAATGTATGCACTTGTGTTATTTATAGAAATATAGCTCGTAGAAAAACAGCAACTGCAACATCAGGACCAGCTATGACCCAGGCTGCTATCAGGAAATTGGTTGCTGACAGTGTTGCTACAACACTGGAAACTCAAGCAGTAGCAGTAGCTCGTTCTAGCAGCACCAATAGGCCGACCGGAGAAAGCGAGATAGCTGTAGCTCGTAAATGCACCTACAAAGACTTTATGAGTTACAAACTAACCTATTTTAAGGGAAAAGAAGAAGTGACAGATCTTGCTCGTTGGTTTGAATGCACTGAAACAGTCTTTATGTGGAGAGGTTCTTCAATACCTATAGTTTGGGCAGTAGAATTCCACCAAGACAGGGCATCATCCGCTGACTTCAAATAGAAAATGCTGAAAAAATATTGTCCTCATACTGAAATCAAAAAGCTAGAAGATGAGTTCCACCACCTGGTAGTGAAAGGAAACGATCACAAGACTTATAACAGGAGATTTCAGGAATTTGTTGTACTATGTCCAACCATGGTGCCAGATCTTGAGAAACTGCCAGAAAAGTATATCGAGGGACTGCCTCGAAGCATTAAGGGGAATGTCACCTCATCTAAACCCCAGACACTGGAAGAAGCCATCTCCATTGCTCAGAAGTTACTGGACCAAGAAATCAAACGTGGTTCTACACAAGGGAATAATGATCACAAACGGAAGTTTGATGATAAAAGAACCACTCATGACAACAACAACCACCCCAACAACAACAACTACAACAATAACAGCAACCGTAACAACAATCACAATTATCAGCAAAACCAGAACAAGCACCACAACCAACAGAACCGTAGGCAGGAAGCTGCCAGAGCTTACATTGCCACACCCGCTAAAGGTGATTGCTATGCTGGAAGAATTCCTCTGTGCAACCGATGCAAAATGCATCAAACTGGGCCTTGCTTTGCTAAGTGTGGAAAATTCCAGAAAATCAGCCACAAAACTAGAGACTGCAAAGCCACAGGTGCTAATTTGCAGCCAGTGGTCGTGGTATGCCACAGATGTGGTGAAAAAGGACACTACAGGAATTGGTGCCCAAATCAGAATGCCAACCAGAACAAAAATGCCCGTGGAAGAATTTACGTGCTAGGAAATGAAAACACTCAACAAAACCCGGAACTGGTCACGGGTACGTTTCCTCTCAACCAACACCTAGCTAAAGTTTTGTTTGATTCCGGAGCCGATAAAAGTTTTGTGTCTACTTCATTTGCTTCCCTACTTAACATTACACCAACTAAACTAGACACCACTTACGAAATTGAGCTGGCTAACGGAAAACTAGTAGGTACTAACACTATAATTCGAGGGTGCGCCTTACTCTTACTTAACCAACCTTTCTACATAGATCTCATTCCTATTAAACTCGGTAGTTTCGACGCTATCATCAGTATGGATTGGCTATCTAAGAACCATGCAAGAATTATATGTGACGAGAAAGTTGTTCACATTCCTTTCAAAGATGAAACTCTAATCATCCGTGGTGATCGAAGTAAGACCCGACTAAGCATCATATCCTACAACAAAACCGTGAAGTATATAGATAAGGGATGTCACGCATTCTTAACTCAAGTGACAAAAAAGAAGTCGAAGGAGAAGCGACTTGAAGACGTACAGATGGTTAAAGAATTTCCTAAGTTTTTCCCGAAGAATTGCCCGGCCTTCCACCCGTCCGCCAAGTGAAATTCCAGATTGATTTGATGCCAGGAGCGGCACCTGTAGCGCGAGCACCGTATAGGTTGGCACCATCCAAAATGAAAGAATTATCTAATCAATTGCAAGAATTATCAGATAAAGGATTCATTTGACCAAGTTCTTCGCCTTGGGGAGCTCCGATTTTGTTTGTCAAAAAGAAAGACGGATCTTTTAGGATGTGTATTGATTATCGTGAGTTGAACAAACTTACAGTGAAGAATCGATATCCATTACCCAGGATCGATGATCTGTTCAGCCAACTGCAAGGATCGAGTGTCTACTCGAAAATTGATCTAAGGTTAGATTATCATCAACTGAGAGTCAGGGTAGAAGATATTCTTAAGATAACTTTCAGAACATGATACGGCCACTACGAATTTCAAGTAATGCCTTTTGGTTTAACCAACGCACCAGCTGTGTTCATGGACTTGATGAACCGAGTGTGCAAGCCTTATTTGGACAAGTTTGTAATCGTGTTCATCGATGATATTCTCATTTATTCCCGCAACAAATAAGAGAATGCAGAGCACTTGAAAACTATCTTGGAATTACTCAAGAAAGAGGCGTTGTATGCCAAATTCTGCAAGTGTGATTTTTGGATTCAAAAAGTGCAGTTCCTCGGGCATGTAATTGATAGTAAAGGCATCCACGTCGACCCTGCAAAGATCGAAGCTGTTAAAGATTGGGCATCTCCTACAAACCCCACGGAGATACGCCAATTCTTAGGTCTTGCTGGGTATTACCGAAGATTCATTGAAGGTTTCTACAAAATCGCCAAACCTTTGACGTAATTGACACAGAAAAAGAAGAAGTTTGACTGAGCAGAAAAGCAAGAGTCAGCTTTTCAAGTCTTGAAACAAAAATGTGTGAAGCTCCAATCTTAGCATTGCCAGAAGGAAGTGAAGACTTCCTTGTATATTGTGATGCATCGTACCAGGGTTTAGGCACTGTGTTAATGTAAAGGAGCAAAGTTATTGCATACGCCTCCAGAAAAATCAGGACACACGAAAAGAACTACACCACCCATGAGCTTGAATTAGGAGCAGTAGTTTTTGCTCTTAAAATGTGGAGGCACTACCTGTATGGTACCAAGTGCATGGTATTCACGGATCATAAAATCCTGCAACACATTCTAGATCAAAAGGAGTTAAATATGAGACAACGCCGATGGTTGGAGTTACTCAGTGACTACAATTGCGAGATTCGCTATCACCTTGGGAAGGCAAATGTTGTGGAGGATGCCTTGAGTCGAAAGGAGAGAATTAAACCTCTTAGAGTCAGCTCTCTAGGGATGACAATTAAATCACCACTACCATCAAAAATCCTTGAGGCTCAGACCGAAGCTCTCAAGGAAGAGAACCGACCAAGTGAGAAAATCAATGGGATGCTAGAAAGTGAGAATGGCTTTGTGAAGAAACCAGACGGGATGTTGTGTTTCAAGGACACAAGTTGGGTACCACTCTACGGAGGAATACGTGATCTCATTACGCATGAATCTCACAAGCCTAAATATTCCATTCACCCTGGTTCTGACAAGATGTACCAGGATCTCAAGAAACTCTACTGGTGGTCGAACATGAAAGCCGATATTGCTGAGTATGTTGGGAAATGTTTGACATGCTCTAGGGTAAAAGCTGAATGTCAAAAGCCGTCCGACTTGTTGGTACAACCCGAAATTCCAGTATGGAAATGGGAAAGAATTACACTGGACTTCATCACAAAACTACCTAAGACATTGGATGGATTTGACACCATTTGGGTCATTGTTGATTGTCTTACCAAATCAGCACATTTCTTACCAATCAAGGAAACCGACGAGATGAGTACTCTTGCATGGTTATATTTGAAAGAAATAGTTTCCCGGCAAGGAGTGCCGATTTTAATCATCTCAGATCGCGATAGTCGTTTCACATCTAGATTTTGGCAATCACTCCAGAAAGACTTTGGGTACCCGGTTAGACATGAGCACCGCGTATTACCCTCAAACCGACAGTCAAAGTGAGAGAACTATCCAAACCTTTGAGGAAATGCTTCGAGCATGTGTGATCCATTTTGGGAAAGGTTGGCATAAACACTTACCTTTTTAAAGCACTTTATGGTCGGAAGTGCCGATCACCTGTTTGTTGGGCGGAAGTTGGAGATGTCCAGCTTACAGGACCCGAACTTATTCATGAGACAACCGAGAAAATAGTACAGATCAGACAACGCCTACAAGCTGCCTGAGACCGACAAAAGAGTTATGCCGATGTGAGATGAAAGCCTATGGAATTCCAGGTTGGAGATATTGTCATGTCGAAAGTATCTCCTTGGAAAGGAATGGTTTATTTCGGTAAACGTGGAAAGCTAAACCCCAGATACATCGGGCCATTCAAAATCCTAGAAAGGATTTATGAAGTTTAGAATAACTTCCTGGATCGTTTAGAGCACAAGGGATTAACAATAACAATGATAAACATGATGCGCAGCGGAATAAAAAAAATCATTATTATTGATACAAGGTTATTTGTCATAATCTCTACCAACTACATACAAAACAAACAACCCCAATACTACGTGATCAAGTGTAGTACGGTTACCTAATCTAACAGGGATCAATTATCCTTGAGGCTTAACAAAAACTCTAACCCTAGCCGTCTAAACAAGACCATACGCCTAGGTACACACACACACTTTTTCCTGGTGTTACATCTTTGACACACACTTAAAACTAAACGCCCCATAATCTCTTTATATAATAGAGATTAGGGTTACAAAGACTTCTTACATAATACATTTTAAGTCCTTCATATTTTTCTTCATAAGTCCTTCATATTTTATGTGTTTTGTCTTATCAACTCAATTATAATTTCCAACAATCTTCCCCTAGTTGACAATGACAAAACCAAATAAGCATGAACTTCCCTTGAAGTTAAAATATATGAAAGATTATTTCCCTAGTTTTATCCATGCTATATCACCAAGGCTCTACAAGTTGCAATCTTCTATGTAAATATTCTTCCCCTTTTTGTCATAATTAATTAGGGGACAAAAGTAAGCAACCTTGATCTTCACAACCACGAACCACTATCATACGTCCAATCCAGTCTTCCAATGTCTCGAATTACCCACCATTAAAAACACCAAAACTCTTACTATAAATGAACTTAAGACAAAAGAAACCTAATTCAGCAGTAATAATAACAACCAGCAGTTGTATAAACCTTCACCTCGATGTAGCATACAAATGGTTAAACATTTTAACATTAAGCTTCATCTGAAACCCATACGTTAACCATTTGAAAGAACTTGTCGAATAACTAACCACCATAGCAACGAACACCATGTAGTACCTTCAATGAACGAGCACCAAATAGCTTATGAAAAATGACTACAATTGCATTTGTAACCAAGAAGTAGTAGAATGAAGAATAGTCCTTTATCTTGAACCTGATTCATGAGGGTATTCAATTACAAGGAATATCAGGTCAACCAAAACAAAAAATCCAAAACCAAACACCTGTGTGTGTAATCCGTCTGATATCTGCCATAATCATTTGAGAACAAAATGGTATACTGTCCGACATCCTTGTATCCAACCAATACTCAAATCATGTGTTAACTGATGTCGAACTTCTTTCCAATCCACATTCTGTGTGAGTGTTCCCAAACCCACATTAGGGTTTCTCACGTCCTGAAGAATAATCATCATCTTCTAATATCAGGTCACACAATGAAGCTTTAAATCAAAACTTGTCATGTTACACATCAACACCAGTTCAGCTGCATCAAAACATATCAAGCAGTACAAATATGAAACGCAACAGTATCAACTCGTCTACCCAGCAGTACAAACTTAATGAATAAGCAGTACTAACCGAGGCTTTTTAATCAAAAAGCATTAAGGTTATACAAGAGCAGTACTAACATCATAGAACGAGAAGTACTAAGTGTTCATGAGCAGTATAAGCAACCATAACTAGCAGTACAAACTCGCGAACAAAATGAGATAGCAGCATAAACTTTTTGAAGAGGCAGTACTAAAACCCTCTCGTTCACTTTCAAAGCATCACTTCCCCTTACTTGCGTACCACAAGCAGTAAGCAACAAGCAACAATAATTAATCGAAACCTGATCACGCAACCAGTAACCTTATTTATGTGAACCTCTGTCATCCTTGCGCATAAGTAATGTCCAGTAATAAGAAAACTTGTGGACAAAAACATCACACAATAATCACAGAAAAATCATGAAACTCTAACTGAATATCACACAATAGAGGCCCACGTTATCCCTATAATCACTAAGAAAAGGTAAACAAATCCTAGCAGATTATCATAACAGAACGAAGATAGTGAAACCCTAATAAAACGTTTATCATGAAAAACTAGGGTTTAGTTACTTAACTATGAAACAGATAAGAAGATTAGGGTATGCATTTAAAGCTTCCATGATGAATAAAACTGAATAAGAACAAATTAATGAAATTCCATATTTGAAAATCCTTAAATTTAACTTACAAAAACTGTTCTGCAGCAGACTTTGATGATCAATATCTTTCAATCCAAACTCAGACTAAAGATCCCTCCGGTGAGAATGTACCTTGCTATATGAAGAACCTTCAATAAAAATTTCAGCCCAAATGCAAACATAAAAGTAAAGAGATAAGTAAAAGAAAGCGCAAACCGAACACGATTATTTATAGTGGTTCGGTCAAGGAGCTCCTCTCCGCCCTACTCCACTCCCCGAGTACCTAACTCGAGAGTTACTTCACTAGATCAACAAGCTCCCTTTCTTAGGCGGAGAAAACCTTTACACGTCGCTTACTTCCTTTTCCGGTACTAAGCTAAACACCGGGTTCTTTACAAGGGTACAACCACTCCCATCGTCGCTTATACAATTTCCGACACTAAGCTAGATGTCGAGTTCTTTACAATGGTACAAACACTCCCATCGTCCCTTATACAATTTTCGACACTAAGCTAGATGTCGAGTTCTTTACAAGGGTACAACCACTCCCGACACTCTTTGTATTTTAAGGACTAAAATACTAACCACACTCAACTTATCTAAATGATACAATGTTGATCCATGACATAAGTGTATCATGGATATGAATGCCTACTCTATATGAACTTCCATTGATCGGAATCCTTCATTGTACGAAGATCACAAGCTCCCTAAACTTGTTGTGATGGATCTTCATGTATACAAGTGAGATCTTCTTGGTGGATCAGGAAGTATGCTATGGAAGATGTCTCATGATCTTGAGCTTGCTTCACAGGATCATTAACAATGTATGCTTACAACATAATGAAAGTTAGTAACATTATGATCATTATGGAAAGGGAGATTAATCTATGAATCTACATGTTTTGCTACTGATCTAAGTGTGTGAAATGAGTGAGGGAATGTGTGTTCTTATATCGTAAACAATAGGTAAACAATGGGCTAGTATTTATAGGCAAAAAGAATTATGCCCGGCGGATCTGGCGGATCCCATAAATTGGATCCGTCCTTTATATCATTTGGATCCGTGGGTGTCAGACAGAAAAGCTTTTCACAAATCTTTCCATATCTTGCCATATCTTTCTTATCTAACATATCTACCAAATCTTCCAATCTACCAAAGTCAACTTTGTTACTTAAAAATCTTTCCAAAATATATTTGAAATCTTCCTAAGATTTTCTAATGAGGTATGTCATGATGTCATGTATATATTTCTAATATATGTTCAATATCTATCATGTTAGTTTAACACCTAAAGTGTACTTATCCTATTAACTTAGGAAACATGATAATGAGGTTCTAAGTAGAATGATTAACCTTTTAATATACTTAATGACCTAGCCGTATTTTAAACATTCTAAAAGGTTTGTTAAGGTTTGATCATAATGCCACATAACAAACATGTATGAACCTGTGTTGTATCATACGAAGACTTGAGAAGTCGAGAGGTGTTGAATGTATGTTGAGACAATATAAGAATACAAGTAACTTGTACATTTTACGCTATGTATCAAGTTACATGTTTGTCATCAATCAAAACAAAGGAGATTGCTTGCACTAGCAATCTCCCCAACGAGACTGCTTGCACTAACAAACTCTATGAACTCACTAACCATTGTGCTGACACTTTTTAGCATGTTTATCTCAGGTCTGTAAGGTGATAGCTATTGCATGGAGCATAGAGTCGCTCGGCATATTTTGAAGACTTATATTTTTATCATTACCATTCGACATGTTTTAAAAAACACTTATGGATTGTACTATGGAACTCATGTTTGTAACTCGGAATTTATTAATTGAATGGTAACTTTTCAAAATGTCTCATTTAGAGGTCATTTTCTATAACTTGTACTTTGTATTATGAAGTAGTACCCCAATGACACAATCTTCTGCTGCGCTGTTTTGGGGGTGTTACAGATTGGTATCAAAGCATCGGTTATAGAGAACTAGGTTGCATATATTACATAGACTATAACTGCTTTATACCTTAAGACTCTCCTCTTTATTTGCTGTCACAACCCCAAAATCTAGATTGCAGCGGAATGGAATTCCGGGGGCATGATGTTTTTGGATAACAAAGTAAAAGGAAATAAAGAATGACCTCTAAGTGAGTCATTTTAAAACAAAGTTTGATTTAGACATAAACGTTTTACGAAACATAAATATCGGAGTTCACCATCAAATGTAAGATTTTAATACATAACCAAACGCTAAATAATGCAAGAAAATCTTCATCATGATGTGCTTCCAAAATGTTACTCTGGAGTGCGCCATACAAAGATGGTTATCATCACCTAATTACCTGAGAATACACGCTAAAAGGGTCAACATAATTATTGGTGAGATCATAGGTTTAAGTAAACAGTAAAGTGTGGACCTCAAGATTTCAATATAACGTCATAGTCAAAAATAATATACAATGCACTAAGCTCATGACCCCAAAGCTCGACGTAATGGTATGCAATCAAGCATAATAATAATAATGCCCCAAATAAGTGTTTTCCAGACACTCGGAAATAATCCGAATAATATGCGTCCATTTGACAGGTTGGCGCGACCAACTCGGACGGGGGTGTCAACCAAAATAGATCTATTTATAACATCCGCGCTTACAAGTAATTAACGGTTCATGATTCAAGGGGACTTTAATGGCAATGCGGTAACTTAGGCAAAGTAACAGTTTTAATACTTATGTCCGGAAAATAAGCAATGTATTCCCACCCCGAGGGTTTAGAAATCATGTATAAATAATTTAAAAATCGGGGCTATGAAACTCACCTCATTAAAGGAAATCTCGGTTGATAATTTGGTAAACGGTGAACAAGGTCCGATCACTCTAACCGCAACCTAAATAATTCATATGTCTTAGGTTTGAAAACAAGGTCGTGCACGCAAGTTCATACGCTATTTTATCACTTGTACATGTTTGTTGTAATATTTATCGTAAAAAATGTAGTTGTGTCAATGTGTTCTTTTATTTAGCAAAGTATTCCTTTTTAGAAAACGTAACTAGTTAATCTCATGACTAAGCTATAGTCGACTTGTTAATGAGTATTTTTGAAAACTTCTAATGCGCCTAATAAGTATACATTATGTTCTACCATTTTTGTTTACGTCATTTTAGCCAAAATACACCCTAAAGTGTCCAAAATCCACATTTTAATGTTCCATCAGCTTTTCTAATAGCCAAGATAATAAGCTGTCAAAAGTTATATGTCGTCGTTACTTCTTTAGGCCATAACTTTCTCGTCGTAGCTCCAATTCCTAAGTTTTATATATCCTCGGGTTCGTGTTTAAGTATACTAACATGTTTTTAGTGTCTCGGCTAGTCAAGTAAACTTTTAACATCAGTTTTTACCTCCTAAAAATTTCCAACAGCACCTATATTTTTCAGAAAATTCATTTCCGTCGTATAACTTAAAACCAACGTATCTTTTTCGTTATAAGCCCGTTTTAACTCATTCAAGCGGCTACGTTTTCTTTATAAAGTCTATTTTCTATATTTCTAGCCTAAACTTGTCACCAAGCTACAGAGTTTTCTGTGGAGGGTCGAATGGGACAGATTCCTTGCTAAAAGTGTCAAAACATTTTCCCTAGCCTTCTAGTTATCAAAAACCAATTAACAACAACTCCAAAACTAATCATAGCTCTTCCACCAATTTCTCAACATGTTAATAGTGATCTAACAATAAACTTAGCAATATTTAAAAGTTCAATTTCTCATGAATGTAAATGACCATCAAGACTAGTTAAGAACACAAGTTCACTAGTTTATATATATATGGTGTTTTTTATCTGCACTTTCATGTTGAGATTTGATTTGTCAAACGTGTTGCAAGTTTTAAAATTTATAAACACAATTTATCAAATTCTCTAATTAACACATACGAGCAAGTATACTCGTCCGTGGTAGTAAAGGTGGATAAGTCAAGATCGTCCCAAGGGATTTGGTTTTTGTATTTAGTAAAATAAGTTTTAAGAAAAAGTTTGTCAAGCCAATTTGGTGAAAATTCTTAAAGTAAATCCAATCAAACAAAACATATACTTGTGTGTAATTCTATAACTAATTGCATAGAGTATTCTACCAAGTTGGGTGTAACTTGTAATGATGCACAATTTTATATGAATGATTTACAATCAATGGTTTATATCATGAAAAATCATTTCTAAGAATTGAATCTCCTAGTTAACTCCTTTCGGCCTTGCTAACTATTACGACAATTCTTTTAAGCACTAGTTGTTTGAAAAGCAATTCATATCTTAATTGTTCCTATGAATCCTTTCGGCCCTTTTATTCGTGATGAAATCGTTTCTAATCTATTTTAATGAGTAAATATGGTGCTTGTCACATACCATATCCCATACTAATTCGTGCACTAACTTTTTTGAATAAAAACAATAAGAAAATACTTTTGGCCTTTTTATCCTTTGATAATGTTTTTATCAACTAATTAAGCAAGATTAGATGTTATTCCAACAAACTCATAAAATAAGAATTGGTTTCATGCATCACCTTTTAACATAAGAATTCTCCAACAATTAGTTACATCATAACACACAAGTATACCAACAATTACTCCATAACAATCATTATAAAACACAAGTAACAAAACATACTTTCATTGAACGTAAAGTAAAGGTAGTTCATGGTAAATAAACAAGATATACCTAGCTTAGATTACAAGAACTAGATTTGTGGTACTATAGCAACCACACTCCTCCAATCGCCTAATAAGACACGTAAACAACTCCACACTAGAACCACACTATTGAGACTTTAACTCAAAGTTCCTGGACGTTTTTACAGCACTTCTAAGCTTTCGGGCATTGTTAATAAGATAGCAAGGACATGGTCTAAGCCTCTAAACTAGTTTTTGGGTTTTCACACTTTGTATCTAGCCTAGGATCCTATAAATAAGTGAAAGAAAACTTATTCAACAAGTAAAAACGTCCTCCAATAGTTAATAAGTAGGAAATGATAAGCCACCATGATTTTGGGGCTTAAATCCGTCATTAAATGAGCTTTTGTAACAACAGCTTCATCCAACCGATCGGTTGGCTTCCTTGGTAAAACCCAACTTCTCCCATCCGAATCGGATGCGGGCTCCATCCGATCGGATGGAGTCTGCATGTACTCAAAATCTTGATCTTTCTTTGTCTTTTCTTGGTAGATTCTTTATCCTTCATTTGAGTGTTGATTTCTTCCATAGAACTTGATATTTTCTTGATATATAAACATAGAAATCTTGACACTTTCAAATCCTTGAGTCCTTGTGTGGTTACTTTCCGGTTTCCATCTCGAGAATCCTCCAATTTGTGCATAATTACTTCAATTCTTTGACTTTTCCTGTACGTGGCTACATTTACTTGCATATACACTTTTTCCATGATTAAGCAACAAATATATACAAATATAACCATATATGATGTACAAAACTAATGATAACGTAACTAAAAACATGTTCATTTTGAACGTTATCAAATTCCCCCACACTTGAGTTTTGCTCGCCCTCGAGCAAGTCTAGCTTTTAAGAAAAATGATTCCAATGGTATCGTTAACGTTTTTCCAAAAACTAACAACTATTCCAAAGGAACACTTGTTAATTTTAATTTAAATGTGAAAAATTCTTGAAACATAAACAAGTTAATTTTATGCTTGATAACATAACTAAGCACCTCACGAAGAATTTTGAAATTCACTCAGCACTCTAAGGGTAGATTGATTGGTAAATCACTCATTGCTCAGTCACGATTCATGCGTCTTACCATAAGCTTGTACAAGTATCAAAACAACAAAATAAAACATCAAAGAGGTCTTTTATTCGGGTTTAAGGTTAAGGGTTACCTGCTAATGTTCAGACATTTCATACAAGAATATAATAGATCGCTAGCGCGAATTTCTGAATAACAACGGATGGTCTCTAGATTATACCTTGGCTCGCTAGCGCGTTATTGGCATAACGGATGGTCACCAAAATATGCTCTAGATCGCTGGCGCGTCTTTAAACTATTAAAAACTCGGATGGTTACTAAAATATCCGTGCGCTACATATCTTTACAAAGCCATCATTTAATCTGGATGCTCGTAAGCTAACAACGAATAACGTAATTTGGTAAAAGGTAAGGGTAAGACATGGGAATTATTTGTGATTGGTTTCTACAAAATGAAAAATAAGAAAAATGAGAATCAAATCCAACTTCCGTTCCCAACTCTTTATATCACAAATGATCACTTCCCAAACTTCTTCGATTGTTTTTCCACATCTCATACTTACATATTCCCTCTTTAGCTCATTGGCTATTCACTTTTTCACATTCTTTTTTTTTTCATCAAACCCTCTCGTCACCCCCACACTTTGGATGAGCACACACAACAAAAAATACAAATAAGAGTAGCCACCTCCTTCTTCATTGAAACAACACATACACATATCAAAGTGTGGCCAACATGTAATCATCAAAAAATAAATAGTTTTCGAACTTCAATTGAACTTGATTCGGGTAAGGCTAAGGTGTAAGGTGTAAAATATTTTTGTATTTTCTGGATTTAATCAATAAGAAAAGATAGGCTCAGAAGGTGTAACTAAGTGTATCTAGCGTAAGAGATTAACGCTAACAAAAGGGTTCCAAATACAAGGATAACTAACCGATGTGGTCAGCAAAAATATTTTTGTAAACGGATGGCCATTTGGTGTAAATCCTAAGTTGCCTCTTATCATTTGAATATATTTCTACCACTCGAAAGTGATTTTAACCGTAATGCATAACAAGTATAAGTTCTAGAATCAACATAATCACCGGCACACTCATAATGAAATATATAGCATAAGAAATGCTTTATACAAAAAGGCTTAAATCCTCACAATTTAAAAAGGGTTATAACATGTACTAGTAAATGTTATCGATTCTAAAATGAAATAGCTCTCATAACTTGATTAAATTCCAAAAAAAATTTCAAATAGCCTCATTTTTACCATTGAATCAATCTGGTTCTTTAAACTATGTAAATTATGTGATAAAACAACTAGAAAATCAAGGGCGAACAGATTCTAGTTATTTGAATCCAACATCATACTAAACCTAAAAATTTAAAAAGTAAACCATTTTTCCTATTTTCTTCCCACCCCCACACTTAAGTTTTGCATTGTCCTCAATGTAATAAAAATGAACTTCAAAGTAAAGGAAATGGGAAAAATTTAGTCAAAAAGGTACTACGAGGGTAAATACACATACGTATATTTGATTATAGATAAGAAAATGAGTTCTCCAACTCCAAACATTGATCAACAATAAGCTTCCGGTAATTCACCCCTGCAAAAACTGCAAAAATATACGAAACAAAACAAACAAACAAAATACTAAAAAAAAACAAAGTAATTGAAAATAAACCATATGTAATTAATCCCAAAAGAAAATTAAATTAGTTAGATAGAAATAAAAATAAAATTGTTCGACCCATAATTATTTTTAAACAAAAACCATCATATCAAATCTCGATAATCACTCATCATCGTCTTCCATGTCGTCAGGAGAATGAATTCTCTCATCTTCACTCACCTCTTCATCTTCATCCTCAAAAACTTAATCAACTTTTTGTCTCTTCTTTCCAACTCCTGATGATCCTCCCACATTAAAACTCGAGCCTCCAACCTCTGGGACTTTACCATAAACAGGCACTGGTTCGGGAAATGGAGCATACCCAGGATATGGGTAAGGATATGGACCAGGATAAGGCTCATACTGAAATGGGTAGGGTGGAACATTTGGTGGGTTGTAGGGTGGTACTTCATAATTGGCTTCTCGTGCCAAGTGTTGGAGCATCGGCATTGAATAATCATAATTTTTATTATGCCTCATCACCATCGAATCTCTCTACACATCCCCACGTTCAATATCATTCAACTCTCGATTCCAATCTCCCCACCCCGAGTCAAAACTAATCGGTGCATGAACATTTCCTACTGACGGCGGTGGTTGATATGGTACTTGAGGTGCGGCCATCGCCGGCTCATTCCAAGCTCCCAACATTCTACTACTCCGATTCAATGCTTTTGATTTAACACAATTTATAGTACAAGGAAAATTGCACCGGAAATATGCAAAGCCCAGGTTCGTTGTCCCGACGAAGATCGAATGGAATTTGTGTTCCCGGAACGTGATTCGTGTAGTGAATGTGAATAAAAGTGAGAATTTGGAGTTTATAACTACGATAGCAAACATAAACTAAAAAAAAAAAAAAAAACACAATAATAAAGCATATAAAACAAGTACGTAAAGCACAAATAATCCTAAAAGCAATCTAATCTAAAAACTAGTAGCAAATAAATAATCTAAAACTAATTGTACTAATAGTAAACTAACAAATTTACTAAGTAATAGAGGCAACTAGGTAATTCTAAAAATGACTTAAAAGATATATATGGGAAATACGTTTGCTAAGTGATGTGACAAGTTCATTAAGTGTGGAATAAGGTTTGATGACGAATTATTTTCCTTAAACAAGATTATTTCCTCACAACGTTGGTTTATTTTGCAAATAATCCTTTAAAAAGAAAATAATTACTAGATGTGTAATTTGATTATTTTCCGGCTTTTGCCCTTCAAATAATAAAATCACAAATCTAAACAATTTGACTAATTATTAATCACAATCCCTTTTTTTATTTATCCACACTTAAATCACAAATTCATATCACTTAGCAAACACTAATAAGCTACTCGCTACGCATATCAATTAGGCTAATAAAAACAACTAATTCAACAAACATACTTAACTACCAAATCCAAAATAAAAAGATCAACAGCAGATGCTAATACTATCAGTAACTAATAAAAGCTAGAAACTAATAAAAACTAGAAATACCTTTTTTTGATTTGACAAACTTTCAAAATAAATAAGCAGATTCAAAGAGCATACATAAATACATCTGACTACAAACTACTCAAGTTAGCAAAGGAATAAGGAAACTTTATCAGCTACACTTTGAGTCAACCCGAGTATCTTTTAAACCCAAAATCTAAAACTTAGCAAAATCACAACCTTAACAAAAACACTAATAGCAAAATTACACCATTACAGTAGTAAACACAAATAACACAAACAACCAATAATGCAAACAACCAATAACACTAAACAACCAATAACGCAAACAACTAACACTAATTAAGGCTACTAACTAATTAGACTAACACTAACATCACATAAGCAATACGAGCAGAAAAAACAAATAGCAGTAAATAAAAGTGATCAAACATCAAATGAAGCAATATAAGCAGAATAAAAATAAAAAAAATCATAAGCAGAAAAAATAAGCAATACATAAGATAAAGCAGTAAATTTAAACTTCAACTAAAACTGAATTAAAATTAAGATTAAAAATAAATTACAATACTTAAAAAATACGAATACCTTAAAAAAAAGCTAAATAAATCCTCAATTAAAATGGTCTAATCTTTTCTAAAAACATGAAAAGAGGGACAAGAAAAAAAAAAATTGACAATCGGCTCTACTTATATATCTTCTTTTTTGTGTTTTTCTTGTGAGAGAGTTCTTGTGTGCTTCTTTGCTTCTTCTTGGACCATTCGATCAATCTTGTTGCCCACTCCTTTAAATCTCGAACGTTGGATTTAGCTTTTGGTCCTCGAATTGCCATCGTGGAGGGGGGACCAAGACAACACCATGTGGGTGCCTTGGACTGTTGTGGTGAGGTGGATGGAGGGGATTAGAGGTGGGTGTTTAGGGGTTGAAGGAGAAGAAGGGTGGCTGCTTGTGGAATTAACTTAGGGATTTTGACTAAAAGCATTTGGGGACTTGACCAATTCTATCCCGTATTTAGTATTAGTAGAAAGATGGGTCGGTTTGTAGTTAATTGGGTGTGGGCCGGTTGTAGTTTTTAGGTGGGTCGATGGGGTTAATATGTTTGATGGGCTTGGGTGTTAATGTTGAGTGGGTTTAAGGGAAATATTGGGTTTAGTAAAGTGGGTTGGTTGTTTAGTGATAAGGTGGGTTAGTTTGTTGAGTGGCCGGTTGGGGTGTTAAATGTTAAGGGAAATTTTGGGTTTAGAAGGGTTGTGGTATATAGATCCGGTTGTGCTATTTTTTTTTGGTTTAGGATAATATTAGTTTAGGGACCAACTTTGTAAATAGGTAAACCTCAAGGACCAAATCTGCTATTTCTCCAAAAATAATCCAAGGGCCATTCTTCAAAAATATCATCTTTGACGAATTTCTCCCCGGCTTCGGCTCTATAAATCTCTTTTCCACGTCTCGTGCTCATTTTCTCGGATTTTGCTTGATTTTGTCCTTTTTTCATGATATCCGTTCCTGCATCGAAACAAACACAAAAACACAATATCTTTGGCATTTATGGTTAGTTTTTTGGTCTATTTGGTCCGTTTAAATAGGTAAAAGGTATGTGTAATTTAACACATACCAAAATTCCCCCAGACTAAGATATTGACGTGTCCTCACGCAATGTTATAAAAACACGTTTTTGAAACCAAAAATTTCCAATCTCTTTTTACTAACTTTGAGAAGTAGCAAAATTTTCAAAAGAGATTAAGAAATCTTAAGTTCTAAAAACTCCCCGATTTTCCTTTTATTCTATTTTTGTATTTTTTTATCATAATCATGTGACGGCTTTGTTGACAATCATTATCTCACGATAACTTTTAGGGTCTTCGAGCAGGAAACACGACTCATAAAGAAGTGACCATACGGATAAAATTCGTCGTTCCTGATTTTTCACGAGTCCCCAAACTAAGCGTAAAAACGAAATCATTGTCATTTACAAGTTAGATTGCTATCACTACTCAGAAAAGCTAATTGTGGACTTCTTGTTCCCAAATTCCTATTTTCCTCTATTTATTTTATTTTTGGTGAGAAATGAATTTCTTCAAATTCTCGTTTCGATAATTTTTTAAGCCGATAAAAATACCTTAGTTTAGACGCTAAGTAGTTTCCAAACCTTCCCTCGAAAACCGTTGCATACAAAAATGAGGTCCACATCAAGGTCTCTGATTTAACACGATTTTGAGAATATCCCTTTTATTTGCGACCGAAACAACTCATCTACGAGTCCAGAGACGGAAGCCTTTATTAGGACACCCCCGGAGTCGAAGTTTGTCATTTTTAACACTATTAAGCACATTAATGTATTTAGTCCTTGGCCCTTTATAACAATCACAACATCGGCTGCGAACCGGCAAGATGTGATAGTCTATTATGACCTTGGAATTTTTCCTCTGCCTTTATTAGAAGTCTACAACATCGGCTGCGAACCGGCAAGATGTAGAAAACTTTTTATGGCTTTGGATTATTATTATACATTATCATATTCATTAATTAATTGCCAAACCCCAAGTCCTACGGCTTTTATAACAATCCCAACATCGGTTGCGAGCCGACAAGATGGAATAGTCTATTACACCGTAACACTGGCAGTACCTTGATGTGTACCCAACTCTTATAAGCAAGGATTCTCTAAGGAAGAAATAAAAACTAATTATCGCCAAAACTAAAATAGCTTTAATTATTCCTAGATTACTATTTTTGAGTGAAACAAGCTTATGGGAACAAAAAGCCACAAGTAACTTCGATGAGCTCTAAAGAGATCCAACTACTCCACGTTTAGCAATCTAACTTATAAACAACTCTATCATTTCTCGTTCTTCGCAAATTTAAAATCTTAAATAATAAGATCCGCGAATGCTTAGCCAAATAATCAAGCCATGTATATATAAAGTCAAATACGGGAACTTGCAAATTCTTAAAAAGAATTCGCGTTTTCTAGCTCCTTGTGTAAAAGACTAGCACGAGCTTATAGATTATAAACGTTTAAGGGGACAAGCTAGGGCTCAACACGCCCGATCAAGTCAGAATTTTATTCCTACTCTCACCAGCGGAAAGTCAACAAAAATGTCAAAATTTATTATATTTTTGCAAAAAAAAATTTAATTTTTCTCATTTTTTGGATTTTTTTTCAAATTTTTGAGGAAAAACGGGGTTGCGAGAGAAAACGGCAAAAATGCAAGGCAAAAATCAAATCGAAAGATTACCCCCCCAGACTAAAACGAGACATTGTCCTCAATGTCTTAAAGGTAAGGGTTCTCCTACATAAATCTAAGGCCGTTTATGAATTATGCCAAAGATAAACGTAAAACGATAAGATTAAGGATATCGGATGAGCAACGAATGATGAAACTCGAGTGGAGAGAAGCAAACCACGAGCACGAGAGCCTTCATCAATCGGGCTAACCTGGACATATACAAACAACCACGAAACACAAGAAATGAAAGAGGAAGCCCTCCTCACGACACTTATTAGAGAGAAAATAGAAAGAAGATAGATGGATAAGCATTGGGTGCCTCCCACGAAGCGCTTGTTTAGTATCGAGTCGGAAAGCTTAGACTCGCCCCGAATTTAATTGTCCTTGGGGGAGCAAGTGGAAGAGATAATCTCATTCGGACTTTCATTCAAAATGTTTGAAGAAACATTGAAGTTCTTGAAAGTTCCACTCCGATGAGATACCCACGGCTAAAAAGAATGAGAGATGCCGGGGTCAAAGATTTTGTCCTCACTCCCGAGCGAGTGAATGGAAGGACAATCTACCTTGTAGGAGAAGAAAGGTAGAAAAACTCGAACGACATATGCGAAGTCAATATAAGGGCGATCCCCAAAAGGCACTGTCACATATGTCGGAGAAAGAATATTCTTTTGATTCTCGGGATTAACCATTGAGGTCATATTTTCAAAAACATTAGAGTCTTTGACCTCATCGTCCTCTAACACTTCAATAAACAGCGGATTAACATTGCTAGAAAAGCAATCGTCATCAAATTCAAAAAGAGTGTTAGAGAAAATCCCGGAAGTAACCTCAGAGATGTCAAGAGATTCTCCAAAAATTGGAGAATCACAATCTCTGTCAAATATCTCCTCAGACTCACTTGGGGTTGGGACAAGGTTCTCAGCACTAGACTTTATGAATTCGTCCGATTCCTTTTCAGGAACAGTGCTAAGATGCTCATCCCCCATAATTAGAGAGTCCTCAGGTCTAGACTGAGAGGGTTGAGAAATGGTATCATTTAAGGGAATAAAACTCTCCTCTTCGTCTTCTTCATCCTCATCATCGTCATCAAGAAGGGCAGCCCTGAGAAATATGGAATGCATTTTTGCTCCTCGTTCTCTGGCTAGTAATTCTGCCATAGACTCTTCATGAGGATTTTCTTGGGTATGTATTTTACCCAAATCACTGACTTCTTGTAGTAAATCAAGAATATGAAGAACGTCTTCTGAAAGTTCTTGAGACGGTGGCTGAGGTGGTGGCTGAATCATTTGGTACTGTGGAGGTTGGTCATGATAAGAATAGTCATAAGTGTCACAAGGGTCGTGCTCATAGACAAGCGGGCTCCTTGTTTGACAATCAGAGCTATAGTGAGGACCTCCACAGTACTCACAACAATATGATTGTTGTGACTGATTCGGTGAATTATATGGATAATGGTCATACCCGAAGTTTTGATAACATGGAACTTGTTCATAGACAAACGTGTTCCCTGTTTGACAATCAAAACCCGGGTGAGGACTACCTCCACAATATTCACAAGAATATGTCTCCATCTGGTGTTGTGGGGGCTGGTCGAAAAAGTCGGTTGTTTCATGGTAGGAATAAGGATTTTGGTCATAGACAAACCCGTTTCCCGATTCCACCATGCTACAACCGGGACAATTCCCACCATTATGAGGACCTCCACAACACTCACAAAGATCATTTGGCATATTTTGGAATGATGTATCATTGAAGTTTTGATAACATGGTTCTTGCCAAAATTGATCTTGAGGAAGGTTGAAATCGTTTTGAAAATTTGGACAATTAAGTGTATTTTCGATTTCAGGAGTGCAACACACGCAAAGTCCATGGGTAAAACCACATCCTTTGCAGAAGCATCGTTCACAAAGTGAATCATCCCCCAACGGATCTCCACATACAAAGCACTTATGCTGAGTGAGTGAGGATGGCTGGGGTTGTGGAGGGTGTTCGGAAAAACTTTGAGAATTATCGATGGAATTTAGCTCTTTGAGGGCTACTTCACACCAATAACAAGATCCTCTTGGGTTGTGATTTCCACACCGCTCACACGCACACTTTGAACAACGAAGACTGTCAATCAACGGGCTTTTACAATCAAAACAAGTATAGCCCAGTGACGACATTAGAATTAAACAATAGAGGGATAAAGAGATAGAATTAAACGGTTAAGAGGATAAGAAGATACGAATTAAACGGTATGAGAGGGTCAAGAGATAAGAATCAAACGGCTAAGAGGATTAAGAAGAATATTTTTGGATTTTTAAATTTTAGAAACATGAAAAATCATAAAGGAAAAAGGAAAATAAATTTTGAAGAGAAAATCTTTTTGGGTTTTTCAAAGTTTTTTTAATTTTTTTGGATTTTTGGATAAAAATATTCACAAGATATTTACGAAACTTCACGAGGAAGATTCTTCAAAACACGAATCGAAAAACGGAATCACGCACTCACTTCAACCTTCCCCGGCAGCGGCGCCAAAAATTGATTTAACACAATTTATAGTACAAGGAGAATTGCACCGGAAATATGCAAAGCCCAGGTTCGTTGTCCCGACGAAGATCGAATGGAATTTGTGTTCCCGGAACGTGATTCGTGTAGTGAATGTGAATAAAAGTGAGAATTTGGAGTTTATAACTACGATAGCAAACATAAACTAAAAAAAAAAAAAAAACACAATAATAAAGCATATAAAACAAGTACGTAAAGCACAAATAATCCTAAAAGCAATCTAATCTAAAAACTAGTAGCAAATAAATAATCTAAAACTAATTGTACTAATAGTAAACTAACAAATTTACTAAGTAATAGAGGCAACTAGGTAATTCTAAAAATGACTTAAAAGATATATATGGGAAATACGTTTGCTAAGTGACGTGACAAGTTCATTAAGTGTGGAATAAGGTTTGATGACGAATTATTTTCCTTAAACAAGATTATTTCCTCACAACGTTGGTTTATTTTGCAAATAATCCTTTAAAAAGAAAATAATTACTAGATGTGTAATTTGATTATTTTCCGGCTTTTGCCCTTCAAATAATAAAATCACAAATCTAAACAATTTGACTAATTATTAATCACAATCCCTTTTTTTATTTATCCACACTTAAATCACAAATTCATATCACTTAGCAAATACTAATAAGCTACTCGCTACGCATATCAATTAGGCTAATAAAAACAACTAATTCAACAAACATACTTAACTACCAAATCCAAATAAAAAGATCAACAGCAGATGCTAATACTATCAGTAACTAATAAAAGCTAGAAACTAATAAAAACTAGAAATACCTTTTTTTGATTTGACAAACTTTCAAAATAAATAAGCAGATTCAAAGAGCATACATAAATACATCTGACTACAAACTACTCAAGTTAGCAAAGGAATAAGGAAACTTTATCAGCTACACTTTGAGTCAACCCGAGTATCTTTTAAACCCAAAATCTAAAACTTAGCAAAATCACAACCTTAACAAAAACACTAATAGCAAAATTACACCATTACAGTAGTAAACACAAATAACACAAACAACCAATAATGCAAACAACCAATAACACTAAACAACCAATAACGCAAACAACTAACACTAATTAAGGCTACTAACTAATTAGACTAACACTAACATCACATAAGCAATACGAGCAGAAAAAACAAATAGCAGTAAATAAAAGTGATCAAACATCAAATGAAGCAATATAAGCAGAATAAAAATAAAAAAAATCATAAGCAGAAAAAATAAGCAATACATAAGATAAAGCAGTAAATTTAAACTTCAACTAAAACTGAATTAAAATTAAGATTAAAAATAAATTACAATACTTAAAAAATACGAATACCTTAAAAAAAAGCTAAATAAATCCTCAATTAAAATGGTCTAATCTTTTCTAAAAACATGAAAAGAGGGACAAGAAAAAAAAAATTGACAATCGGCTCTACTTATATATCTTCTTTTTTGTGTTTTTCTTGTGAGAGAGTTCTTGTGTGCTTCTTTGCTTCTTCTTGGACCATTCGATCAATCTTGTTGCCCACTCCTTTAAATCTCGAACGTTGGATTTAGCTTTTGGTCCTCGGATTGCCATCGTGGAGGGGGGGACCAAGACAACACCATGTGGGTGCCTTGGACTGTTGTGGTGAGGTGGATGGAGGGGATTAGAGGCGGGTGTTTAGGGGTTGAAGGAGAAGAAGGGTGGCTGCTTGTGGAATTAACTTAGGGATTTTGACTAAAAGCATTTGGGGACTTGACCAATTCTATCCCGTAATTAGTATTAGTAGAAAGATGGGTCGGTTTGTAGTTAATTGGGTGTGGGCCGGTTGTAGTTTTTAGGTGGGTCGATGGGGTTAATATGTTTGATGGGCTTGGGTGTTAATGTTGAGTGGGTTTAAGGGAAATATTGGGTTTAGTAAAGTGGGTTGGTTGTTTAGTGATAAGGTGGGTTAGTTTGTTGAGTGGCCGGTTGGGGTGTTAAATGTTAAGGGAAATTTTGGGTTTAGAAGGGTTGTGGTATATAGATCCGGTTGTGCTATTTTTTTTTGGTTTAGGATAATATTAGTTTAGGGACCAACTTTGTAAATAGGTAAACCTCAAGGACCAAATCTGCTATTTCTCCAAAAATAATCCAAGGGCCATTCTTCAAAAATATCATCTTTGACGAATTTCTCCCCGGCTTCGGCTCTATAAATCTCTTTTCCACGTCTCGTGCTCATTTTCTCGGATTTTGCTTGATTTTGTCCTTTTTTCATGATATCCGTTCCTGCATCGAAACAAACACAAAAACACAATATCTTTGGCATTTATGGTTAGTTTTTGGTCTATTTGGTCCGTTTAAATAGGTAAAAGGTGTGTGTAATTTAACACATACCACTCCGATTCAATGCTTTCCCAAAACTTTTATCGTCCCATGTCTCACTCTCCATCGGCTCCGAACACTTAACCAATTCCTCATTCTAAAAATAAACCAAATTTCTAGCCAATGTGGTCACATAGTAACCTCCACAAATGTCACTCCTATCCTTGATCCCTGGTGCTCTTCTTTCTACTTGCCTTTGCCATCTTAACAATCTCTTCCTTCCCTTCTTCTAATTCCGCAAACATCTCATCAACTTCTTTTCCTTCTTTCCATTCGGTAATGTCAATTCTCATCTCGCCAAGTGCGAAATCAAGCTTACACTTGGTTGTAACAAGAAAATCTCTTCGAAAAACCACATCCGGTTCATCAACATTTCCATATTCTAGGACTACAAAATCAACCTTGAAAATGTGACCGTGAATATTCACTTTCACATCTTTTACCTTCTTTCTACCATATTCCTCATAGTCAACTCGAACAAAACCAAGCTTGTCCAACATATTTTCGGTGATATAGTTGTCTCCGTATTCCATATTTAACTGAGCATCCTACGCTTGGATTCCTTCCATACCACATGGTGTAGGAAACCTCATAAACGGTGCATCGAACTTCTTATGTGGAACTCTTGTGAACACAACAACTCTTTTCTCCTTTGGTGAACAAACTAAATTCTCCCCAACATCTTCTATCTTTTCAACATCGACCTTAACATCTTCCAACATACTTTCCAAACGCTCCAAGGAATCACCCGAATCCTTGAACATCTCTTCCAAATTCCTCAAGTATTCCGACACTTCGCTTAAACTCTCCATTTCACTTAGGCTAATACTAACTATAACATAACCACAAAATCAAAAATCCAAATCATTAGCGTTAGGGTTAGTCATAATCGAAACATACTCAAAAATGAAGTTATATCAAGTAACAAACAAGTTTAAACACTCAAAACAATAAAACAAGTAAAAATTAAAAACTTTTTAAAATTTTTCCGAGGGAACCATCCGATCGGTTTTAGACCCCATCTGATCGGATGGTCAAATCGTAAAAATTTGCACTTTCCAATCCGGATCGGATGCTTTCACATCCGATCGGTTGGGCCAATCGTAAAAACTTCTTTTTTTTTATTGAAACTAAATTAAACTTTAAATGAGATAAATGAAAACTTAAATGAAACTAATTAACTACATTAACTATAAAACATAAAATTAACTATATTAACTACTAAATTAAAAGCTTTAAAAACATAAAAAAACATTAAATTAACTCCATTATCATCATTAAATATATAATTAAACAACTAATCAATTTTAACTATTACTACACTTAAAACTACCATTAATCTTATCATTAAAAAGATTAAATACTACTAAAACATAAAAATTAAAAAAATTACCGAGGGCTCCAACCGATCGGATGGACATCCATCCGATTCGGTTGGTACCGAACCAAACTTTTTTTTTTTTTTTTTTTACTTTTTCTTTCTCAATACGAGTTTCTAAATCAAAAACTTATAAAACTACTAAATCCAATACAAATTAATCCCCGGCAACGGCGCCAAAAACTTGATGTGTCAAATGTGTTGCAAGTTTTAAAATTTATAAACACGATTTATCCAATTCTCTAATTAACACATACAAGCAAGTATACTCATCCGTGGTAGTAAAGGTGGGTAAGTCAAGATCGTCCCAAGGGATTTGGTTTTTATATTTAGTAAAATAAGTTTTAACAAAAAGGTTGTCAAGCCAATTTGGTGAAAATTCTTAAAGTAAACCCAATTAAACAAAACATATACTTGTGTGTAATTCTATAACTAATTGCATAGAGTATTCTACCAAGTTGGGTGTAACTTGTAATGATGCAAAATTTTATATGAATAATTGACAATCAATGGTTTATATCATGAAAAATCATTTCTAAGAATTCAATCTCCTAGTTAACTCCTTTCGGCCTTGCTAACTATTACGACAATTCTTTTAAGCACTAGTTGTTTGAAAAGCAATTCATATCTTAATTGTTCCTATGAATCCTTTTGGCCCTTTTATTCGTGATGAAATCGTTTCAAATCTATTTTAATGAGTAAATATGGTGCTTGTCACACACCATATCCCATACTAATTCATGCACTAACTTTTTGGAATAAAAACATAAAGAAAATCCTTTCGGCCTTTTTATCCTTTGAAAATATTTTTATCACTAATTAAGCAAGATTAGATGTTATTCCAACAAACTCATAAAATAAGAATTGGTTTCATGCATCACCTTTTAACATAAGAATTCTCCAACAATTAGTTACATCATAACACACAAGTATACCAACAATTACTCCATAACAATCATTATAAAACACAAGTAAAAAAACATACTTTCATTAAACGTAAAGTAAAGGTAGTTCATGGTAAATAAACAAGATATACCTAGCTTAGATTACAAGAACTAGATTTGTGGTACTATAGCAACCACTCTCCTCCAATCACCTAATAAGACACGTAAACAACTCCACACTCGAACCACACTATTGAGACTTTAACTCAAAGTTCCTGTACGTTTTTACAGCACTTCTAAGCTTTCGGGCAATGATAATAAGATAGCAAGGACTTGGTGTAAGCCTCTTACTAGTTTTTGGGTTGTCACACTTTGTATCTAGCCTAGGATCCTATAAATAAGTGAAAGAACACTTATTCAACAAGTAAAAACGTCCTCCAATAGTTAATAAGCAGGAAATGATAAGCCACCATGATTATGGGGCTTAAATCCGTCATTAAATGAGCTTTTGTAAAAACAGCTTCATCCAGCAGATTGGTTTTGGGCTCCAACCGATCGGTTGGCTTCCTCGGCAAAACCCAACTTCTCCCATCCGATCGGATGGAGTCTGCATATACTCAAAATCTTAATCTTTCTTTGTCTTTTCTTGGTAGATGCTTTATCCTTCATTTGAGTGTTGATTTCTTCCATAGAACTTGATATTTTCTTGATATATAAACATAGAAATCTTGAAACTTCCACATCCTTGAGTCCTTGTGTGGTTACTTTCATGTTTCCATCTCGAGAATCCTCCAATTTGTGCATAATTACTTCAATTCTTCGACTTTTCCTGTACTTGGCTACATTTACTTGCATATACACTTTTTCTATGATTAAGCAACAAATACATACAATTATAACCAAATATGATGCACAAAACTAATGTTAACATAACTAAAAACATGTTCATTTTGAACGTTATCAAGATTTATAACCAATTAGTTTGGTCATGATAAAAATTTGTTTAAAACATAGCCATTAGTCACAAGATTATTGTGGTTATAGGGTTTTGGTTAACATGTACAAAGTGATAAACTATGTATATGCAACTTGAGCTAATACCATGACATAAAGAGTATGAAATTTATCAAGATCAATATTCCTTACTTAGGGAGATTAGTGTGTTGAGAATGAAATATACTTGATTAACCTAAGATTAGTGTTTCCAAACCCTTACTAGAATATCCTAATGAAACTTGAACTTAACAAACAAATTCTTTTCTTCCCTTGGTCCCTTGAATGGTTCGAACTATATGAGAAGTGAGTGTGATGTATTATATTTTGTTTTCCTGAACTAGCTAGCTACTTAATATATGACCATATATATACTAAAGGGTTTTCAAACTAGAAATAGTGAGTCAAGAATCATTATTAGCAATGTTATTCACGGTTAGGCCGATTGGGGGGCTAGGGGGGGGCCAATTTGTAGTCAAGCCACCATTTCAAAATTACAACTCCATGTTTTGAGGTTTGGTGTCTAGTATTTAATGTAAGTATCCAATTTGTCTAATTATTATTATAGAACAAAAGAGAGGGGGGGGGCACATGGAGTATTTTTGGAGTAGAAGAGTTACTTTGGTACAAAAGTGTATATATTGTTTGTATTGGGTATTAGAAATAGGCATTGGTTATTGGTTTGGTGTTTAACGTAAGTTATACGTAATTAAACGTAAGGAATAAAGAAATTACATTAGGCGTAAAGAAATATTATAGAACTTTGGTATTAATTTAGGAAGTATAAAAATGCGTTAGAAATAATCGTTAGGAGTATTGGGTATATCGGGTGTCAAACTTAAATTGCAAATAGCGTTTGTTCAATTGACAACCGTAAATAAATAAAGAAAAGGAAATTGTTTTAGGGTTTAAAATTTCGAACCAGAGTAGGAGCAAGGTACTGGAACGTTGTGGACTAAATATAGCCTAAGTCCTAGTGCACTTCAAAGATATTCTAAATTTCACGTTGGTTCATGTAAAAGTTATATGTAAATTGTTCTCAAATAAATGTCAAGAAAAGAAATTCGAGTTTATTGAATAGTATTGACCTGTAAATTAGCGGGTTGTCATAGTCTACCACCCATAAAAATGAATCTCGTCCTCGAGATTCAGTCAGTGTTGGTCGATGGGGTGTTGTCATTAAAGATGTGTGAATACCTTTGACGGATCTGGTCTTCTCGTTCCCAAGTGAACTCGGGACCTCGTTGAGAATTCCAGCGAACTTTGACGATAGGAATTCTACTTTGTTTCAATCGCTTGAGATTACGATCCATAATTTCTATTGGCCTTTCGATAAAGTTAAATTTGTCATCGAGTTGAATTTCTCCTAACGGAATGATAAGAGATTCATCGGATAAACACTTCTTAAGGTTGTAAACATGGAATGTATTATGCACACTACTGAGCTCTGGTGGAAGTTCAAGTCTATAAACTACTCGGCCGATTGTAGCTAGAATCTTAAATTGTCCAATATACCTAGGGTTTAATTTCCCGCGCTTCCCAAATTGTATCACGCTTTCCCAAAGCAAGACTTTCAACATAACTCGTTCTCCAACTCGAAATCCTAATGGTTCGCGACTTAGGGAAACCTAATTCCAATGATTTGCGTCATGTACCTACATAACTTTTCTATCGTTCTCTTGTCGCTTGTAACTGATTCTTGATCAGTACAATTTTCCTTTGTTGTTTCATGATTAACTCCTAGACTAGTGAGTTGTGCTTTTCCGATTTTGGCCTGACAACAGGTGATTGGCACTTTGACCATATAGTGCCTCAAATGGTGCAGTTTTTATACTCGTGTGATGACTATCGTTGGAGGTGAAATCTGTCAATGTCAAAAGATTACCCTAAGCAATTCAAAGTTGATCATAAGGCACTGAGCATGTCCTATAGCGTTTGGATAGTTCTTTTACTATATTCATTGGTCTGAGGATAGTAGATCGTGCTTATATCTAATTAGGTCTTAAAAAAAATCTTAAATGGATTGCCAGAAGTTTGAGGTGTATCGACTACCTTTTATTAGGAGTATTTAAAATTTGTACAACGTGTCTCGTGACTAATTTTTCAATGATAAGTTCGTCGGGAAGGGCGTTATCGGAAGGATTAAGCTATGGTAACAGTTTTGATTCCTCGTGTTTTGCTCTAACTGATGTCACAATATGAGTCTTTCTTCGCCTAAGGTTCTTAGTCTTCATTACTAATATTTTACTGTTCAATAGTATTTCCCTAGATTTCCTTCATCAAAATTTTCCATGCTACTATTTGTCAATCACAAGATCCTAAATGTATGAAGTGTTTTAGTACGGTGGATGATTTTCAAAATTTGACTCGACATTGGGTGTTTGGTTTGAAATTTTCTCTAAATAAACGAATTTACAAGTTTGAACAAACGACTTCTTAAGTACTCTCTTTCTTTCGATAAACGAATTTACATGTTTGAATAAATGAAATCTTTCTCTGAATAAATGAATTTACATGTTTGATCAAACGACTTCTTCAGTACTCTCTTTCTTTCGATAAACGAATTTACAAGTTTGAATAAATGAAATCTTTCTCTGAATATGATTCAAAATTTAGTAGTTATGCAAGATTGGACTGTTTTCAAATATGACCCAAGGATTTATAGTCGGGTTTTCAACATGATGTGAATAGAACTATTTAGCAAAGATTGGTGTTATACTTTTCTTAACGTACAATAGTTTTGTTAAAGGTTGACCAAAAGGGATTTACTCATCAAAATAGGTACTTCAGAAGAATATTTTCCTACAAGGTATATGATTTGTATAAAAGCATTTTAAAGCAAAATCCATTTGAAGTGAAAGCATTAAAAGGATGAAATATTCGGGTAGGTATGTCTGCATGAATGCTTAGATGTCCAACGTTTTGTTTCTGGTGTCGGATAATGCCCATTGGTTAATATTAGGTAAGTCCTACAGGTATGAGCATTCAACTTACTTGATTATTTCTAGAATGGATCATGACTTAGGTTTGTTGTCTTACTTGGTCTAACTAGTACTTCTGAAACGATAGTGGTTTCGTTTGCCTCATGAGATCTTAAAATTTACATTGCATTATGAATTAACTTACTGTATATTTCTAGTCCTTGTTTGTAGTTCCGTAATCCTTTCATTGTTTTCTTATGTCATGGAATCCTCCTTGTAGATGGAAAGTCTTTCCTAGAAAGGTCAATGGTAAAAATCCAACTTAACGGTTGAGTGAAGGACTAGTGGTGTAGGTATCTTGAGAGGGTTTGACAAAAGGGATGTTTATGAAGAAAAAAAAATTATTTGGTTACAAACCTTTGCTTTTTGTTGTTTTGAATGAAGATTGTTTTAAGAATTTTGAAAAGATGATTGTTTCCTTTATGGCATAATCCTTCCTGAATTATACATAGGTGATCAGGCTATGTATAATTGAGGACTAATGATGCGATGCTCGGTTTAGTCGAAATAGTATTATGTTTTTCAAAAGTTTTAGATCGTGTTCAATGTGTTGTTTGGTAAAATGGTAGCCAAATTTTTTTTTTTTTTTTTTTTTTTATTTTATTTTTTTTTTCAAGAAAAAATTGGTTCGTATGGAAGTAAATAGTTGGTAGAATGCCAGAAAATCAATTTATGAGGTGATGGTAATATAACGTGTTTTAAAATTTTTGTGAAATAATTTCCTAAGGTGGTAGTAAAATAGCTTTGAGTAAAATTATGTGAAACAGTTCTATAAAGTGGTAGTAAAATAGCTTGGAGTAAAATTATGTGAAACAGTTCTATAAAGTAGTAGTAAAATAGCTTGGAGTAAAATTATGTGAAACAGTTCTATAAAGTAGTAGTAAAATAGCTTGTGATAAAATTTGTTGAATGGGTTATAGGATGTGTGGGATTATCTTACGGAGTGATAACAGTCTATAGTCGAAGATGAAATTTGCCTAATCCCAATAGGATAGCGGTATGTTGTTGCGAAATGGCTAGGAAAAAGGTAAATGAAATATAAAATGGAATAGACGAAGGTTGTGAGTATCGTGGATATAATAAAAGATAGAGAACACATTAGATAAAGAGGTACTGGTTACAACTAGGTTACGCTAACTTCCTAAGGTGAAGTACAATAGGAAAATACAACCTTAGATGGTTTAGACTTCGGCTTTATTATACAGGCAGAAACTTTTCCTTAAACATTATCCTTGCCCGTAACATCGACAAGATCCCGACAAGCTTCTCCTCCTATTAATGCATATGCTCCTCCACTAGTTCTTCCTCCATTTTGATTCCTCAGCTTTGGGCAATCACTCCTGAGATGTCCTTTTTTACCACATCCAAAGCAAGTTACCGGGGTAGGGGCCCTACAATCTTTAGCTTGCTGACCGGCCCTTTTGCAATTCCAACATATAGCGGGGCAAGGTCCAGTGTGGTGATACTTACGTTTGTTGTACTCAGGTAGGGTTCCAGCTTACCTTTTCTTATCACTTGGCCCAACAGCATAGGCTTTCACCACTTCTTGTCTCTTAGGTGGTTGTTGTGCAACACTTTCACCTTGGTTGTTGTTGTTCCATTTTCGTTTTTTGTATATTGTTTCCTACGGCTTTGGTGTGAGCTATGTGTTCTCCTGCCTGGAGCGCCATACGGATAGCTTTAGGCATGGTATCGGGTTCTAATGGGGTGACCAACATAAGAATTTCAGGGGAGAGTCCCCCGATATACCTCTAAAGTTTCTTATATTCCAGTTCATCCATTGAAGGGCATAGCCGTGCTAATTCGTAAAAATGATCAATGTATTTGGCAACATCATTTCCTACCATGGTAAAGTCCAGGATTTCCTGTTCCATTGCTCGTAGTTCGCTCCTTGAACAATATTTTAAAATCATCATCCTTCTTAGTTTCCCCCAAGAGATTGAGTAAGCAGCGTCGACCCCTACTATCTGAACATGTTTAGTCCACCATACCTGGGCACGATCCCGAAACGTGCAAGTGGCGAACTTAACTTTGTCTTCCTTGCGGCAGTTACCACCTCGAAATATTGTTTCTACTTCTTCGAACCATTTGCAAAATCCCCTCGCGCCTTCAGTTCTGCTAAAGGTGTGGGGATCGCAATCCATTAATTCCTCATGAGTAAGATTTTTAGCGAGGGCTGTGGCTATGCTCTTGGAAATGATTTGCTCAACAGTGGCTTGTGTCATGGCTGGAGTGGCTTGCTTCGACATAACTCTTCAAAATCATAAGAGACCATGAGAATTTATAAGTAGTAAGGATCATCACACTCACATATACACAACCATGACATGTATAAATGAAGTGAAATCACAACAAGATGCAACCACGAAAATATCATAAATATAATCATAACACGCATGAATATATAAAATGAACATTTTGGCCTACATAGACCGATATCAAGCATAGCACAACCATATCCATATAGTATAGTCAATACTTGCTAAATCCGTTGTACAACAACCAAAATACTACAAGTTTCTTTGAACTATGCCACACATCCCGTGGCTAGGATATTAGTAAAAGCTAGTAAAGATATAAGTCTAGTCTAAAGGGTTCCTGATGCTCCTCTGAGTGGATCTTGGGTTGTGGCATCATAGGGTTGTGATGAGTTCTAATGTGGGGCCTGGAGTTGTGCGTCCATCATATCCGAGATAGTATAGATCCCAAACCATTCTTGAGGAATCTGCTGATGTTCCTGTTGAGTAGGTGATCTTGGTACTATCCACAAAGTGTCATCTAATTCCCGATATGTGGGAATGAAAAAGGGGAATGACAATGGCGATAGTGGGAAGGTAGGGGCAGTCTCCTGAATCAAAAAAGTCTTAGTGTCACATATGATAGTCTCTTCAAAGTCTGTCTCAGGTGATGCTAATACCTCAAATAGGTGGAAGTTATCATCTAACGATGGTGAGTAATATGGGAATGTCGAGGTATAGGAAGGTAAGAGTGGTGATGTAGGTGCATTAGTGGAAGAAAAAGCGTCTTCGATATCCGAGTCTGATGAAATGATGATATAGTGGTTGGGTGAAGACATGTCACTGTAAACCAGGTCAATATAAATATATATAAGTATCAATAACTCTTATAAAATAAATAAATAAAAATATGTATCGTAATCGTATGCAAATCATGATGTTGTGAAGTGTCGTGACCTAGTGGTTATAGTCTAGGGTCAATGATGCATCCTAGTTCTCTATAACCTTGGCTCTGGTACCATTCTCTCACACCCCCAAAATCTGGATTGCAGCGGAATGGAATTCCGGAGGCGTGATGTTCTTGGATAACAAAGTACAAGGTAATAAAGAATGACCTCTACGTGAGTCATTTTAAAACAAGCGTTTGATTTAAACATAAACGTTTTACAAAACATAAATATCGGAGTTCACCATCAAATGTAAGATTTTCATACATAACCAAACGCTAAATAATGCAAGAAAATATTCATCATGATGTGCTTCCAAAATGTGACTCTAGAGTGCTCCATACAAATATGGTTATCATCACCTAATTACCTGAGAATACACGCTAAAAGGGTCAACATAATTCTTGTTGAGATCATAGGTTTAAGTAAACAGTAAAGTGTGGACCACAAGATTTCAATATAACGTCATAGCAAAAAATAATATACAATGTACTTAGCTCATGACCCCGAAGCTCGACGTAATGGTATGCAATCAAGCATAATAATAATAATGCCCCAAATAAGTGTTTGCCAGACACTCAAAAATAATCCGAATGATATGCGTCCGTTTGACAGGTTGGCGCGACCAACTCGGACGGGGTGTCAACCCAAATAGATCTATTCATAACATCCGCGCTTACAAGTAATTCACGGTTCATGATTCAGGGGGACTTTAATGGCAATGAGATAACTTAGGCAAAGTAACAATTTTAATATTTGTGTTCGGAAAATAAGCTATGTATTCCTACCCCGAGGGTTTAGAAATCAAGTATAAATAATGTAAAAATCGGGGCTATGAAACTCACCTCAATAAAGCAAATCTCGGTTGATAATTTGGTAAATGGTGAATAAGGTCCGATAACTCTAACCGCAACCTAAATAATTCATATGTCTTAGGTTTGGAAACAAGGTCGTGCACGCAAGTTCATACGCTATTTTATCACTTGTACATGTTTGTTGTAATATTTATCGTCAAAAATGTAGTTGCGTCAATGTGTTCTTTTATTTAGCAAAGTATTCCTTTTTAGAAAACGTAACTAGTTAATCTCATGACTAAACTATAGTCGTCTTGTTAATGAGTATTTTTGAAAACTTCTAATGCGCCTAATAAGTATACATTATGTTCTACCATTTTCGTTTATCTCATTTTAGCCAAAATACACCCTAAAGTGTCCAAAATCCACATTTTAATGTTCCATCAGCTTTTCTAATAGCCAAAATAATAAGCTGTCAGAAGTTATATGTCGTCGTTACTTCTTTAGGCCATAACTTTCTCGTCGTAGCTCCAATTCCTATGTTTTATATATCCCCGGGTTCGTGTTTAAATATACTAACAAGTTTTTTGTTTCTCGGCTAGTCAAGTTAACTTTTACCATCAGTTTTTACCTTCTAAAAATTTCCAAGCACCTATATTTTTCAGAAAATTCATTTCCATCGCATAACTTAAAACCAACGTATCTTTTTCGTTATAAGCCCGTTTTAACTCATTCAAGCGGCTACGTTTTCGTTATAAAGACTATTTTCTATATTTCTAGCCTAAACTTGTCACCAAGCTACTGAATTTTCTGTGTACAGTCGAATGGGACAGATTCCTTGCTAAAAGTGTCAAAACATTTTCCCTAGCCTTCTAGTTATCAAAAACCACTTAACAACAACTCGAAAACTAATCCTAGCTCTTCCACCAATTTCTCAACATGTTAATAGTGATCTAAAAATAAACTTAGCAATATTTAAAAGTTCAATTTCTCATGAATATAAATGAGCATCAAGACTAGTTAAGAACACCAGTTCACTAGTTTATATATATATGGTGTTTTTTATCTTTACTTTCTTGTTGAGATTTATAACCAATTAGTTTGTTCATGATAAAATTTTTTTTAAAACATAGCCATTAGTCACAAGATTATTGTGGTTATAAGGTTTTGGTTAACATGAACAAAGTGATAAACTAAGTATATGCAACTTGAGCTAACACCATGACATAAAGAGTATGAAATTTATCAAGATCAAGATTACTTACTTAGGGAGATTAGTGTGTTGAGAATGCAATATACTTGATTAACCCAAGATTAGTGTTTCCAAACCCTTACTAGAATATCCTAATGAAACTTGAACTTAACCAACAAATTCTTTTCTTCCCTTGCTCCCTTGAATGGTTCGAACTATATGAGAAGTAAGTGTGATGTATTATATATATATTTTTTATTGAACTAGCTAGTTACTTAATATATGACCATATAAATACTAAAGGGTTTTCAAACTATAAATAGTGAGTCAAGAATCATTATTGTCTAATTATTGTTATTCATGGTTAGGTCGATTGGGGGGCTAGGGGGGGGGGCACAATTTGTAGTCAAGCCACCATTTCAAAATTACAACTCCATGTTTTGAGGTTTGATGTCTAGTATTTAATGTAAGTATGCAATTTGTCTAATTATTATTATAGAAGAAAAGAGGTGGGGGGGCACATGGAGAATTTCTGGAGTAGAAGAGTTACTTTGGTACAAAAGTGTATATATTGTATGTATTGGGTATTAGAAATAGGTATTGGTTATTGGTTTGGTGATTAACGTAAGTTATACGTAATTAAACATAAGGAATAAATAAATTACATTAGGCCTAAAGAAATATTTTTGGAACTTTGGTTTTAGTTTAGGAAGTATAAAAATGCGTTAGAAATTATCGTTTGGAGTATTGGGTATATCGGGTATCAAATTTAAATTGCGAATAGCGTTTGTTCAATTGACACCGTAAGTAAATAAAGAAAAGGAAATTGTTTTAGGGTTTAAAATTTCGAACCGGAGTAGGAGGAAGGTACTGGAACATTGTGGACTAAATATAGCCTAAGTCCTAGTGCACTTGAAAGATATTCTAAATTTCACATTAGTTCAAGTAAAAGTTATATGTAAATTGTTCTCAAATAAATGTCAAGAAAAGAAATTCGAGTTTATTGAATAGTATTGACCTGTGAATTAGCGGGTTGTCATATTTGCCTTACACACACGCAGATTCAAGCTAGGGGTAGGGAATCAGCTGTAGGCATGACATGGGACGACTTTAAGGGACTACTGAAAGAAGAGTACTGTCTGGATAATGAGATGCAAAAGCTGGAAAATGAACTTTATCATCACTCTGTGGTGGGGGCTAGTTATGCAGCCTACATAGATCGGTTTCATGAACTAGCAAAACTAGTCCCTCATATTGTTGCCCCCGAATCTAAGAGGATTGAGAGGTACATCTATGGTCTTGTTTCCGAGATTCGTGGGACAGTGAAAACAACCGAGCCTTCTACAATTCAAAGTGCAATATTGAGAGCAGGGACCCTAACAAATGAGATGGTTAGGAATGGAACTTTGAAGAACAATGTTAAAAGGAAGGGAGCGGGTGAATCGGGCGAGCAAATGGGGACAATGGTTGATAATAAGATGGCAAGAGGATTTACGGCAACTGTTTTTTAACAGAAAAAGTATGAGGGTAAACGCCCTAAGTGTGCTAAATGTGCTTATCATCATCAGGAGTCTAAGCCTTGCCCTGTGTGTTATAATTACAATCAGACTGGCCATTTCTCAAACCGTTGTCAAGCAGTTGCGAGGCAGGTAAGACCGGTGAATGAGGTCAATGCAAGGAGTAACCCGAAGGCATGCTATGAGTTCAACAACCCGGATTACCTCCGAAATACTTGTCCTAGGTTGAATATGTCATAGAGGCAAGGTAACCTGAATCTATCCTTAGCGATTGATGGAAATAACCAAAACCGTGGAGTCAATATTAACCCGTCTCAAGGTCGAGCGTACTATTTGGGTACTGAGGAAGCCCGCAATGTGTAACGGGTACGTTTTCCCTTGACAAGCATTACCCTAGCGTATCGTTCAGATCATGATACATATTCTAGTCTTATTCTTATTTTCATGCCCATGAAACCTAGACACTTAAGCTTTGACTGAATTAATTTGACTGTACACATTGAATTCACAGAGCATAAGTATTTAGAATAGGACTTTAGGTGTCAATAAATGAATTCCGGGACGGAATTCCCTTTTAGGTGGTAAGACTATAACAATTTGCCTTTTTAGGTTACTATTTACTTTTACTATTCATTATTGAAATTTTTTTCATTCGTCATGACAAGAGAGTTGATACTGGAAGGATCGTCCTGATGACGTACATAGAATCTGTTTAGAGCCTGTTTCGCAAAACCTTGTCATAGATTTACGCTTAGGTTTAAACGTCATTCAAACATCACGATCTGTCCATACAATATTACAAACAATAGAAATATTTTTTTTCACATCATACGACATTTTCATAAGTTTTGGATTTTTACGTTTTCCGTGTTTTAAATTTACGTTTTACGTGTTTTAAACTTACGTTTCCAGTTTTAAAAGCGTTTACGCGACTCGTTAAACTTATCACTCATTAAATATACATAAATAAAGTATATCGATAAGTTTAATCATTTCTACAAGTTTCCTATTTTTACAATACCCGGTTTTATGTTCGTGATTTAAATACTTACCGTTAGCAATTACCGGGACCAAAACTTACACCGTAAACAAGATAATACCAAGATTAACCATCTAGTCATCCATGCCTTATTATAGGAAGAGTCACCATGACACTTGTTGTCTTGGTAATGGCCTTGTCCAAGATCTCTACACCTATACTAACTTAATGTCTAAGTTATGCTCAATCTAAAGACACATGTATTCATATAACCTCATACTTAGCCTCTAAGGCATATGAGAAGTATCTCATGACCACCTCATCACCATAGTGAGTCATGTAAATGACTCACTAGGCCATATGGCATTGTTATGTGCAATCTTTCACAAGATTAAGACCCATGCTTTACTTAGCTATTAAGATTAGATATGACTCATGCATTCCTAACCTCCTCAAGACCCTATATAAACCCTTCCCCCCTCGTTGTTTTGCCATCCACCATAAACACACAACAACACACTCTCTTTTGCTAATTTACTTCAAGAATTGTTGAAGATATCGGCTATGTTTGGTGCAGAGCTTTTTGGAGCTTTTAAAGGCGATGAGCGGTGAGCAATGAGCTTTTAGATTTTTAGTGTTCGTTTGGCAAAAGAGCGGTGAGCTTTGCTATTTTTTAGGAAAGCTCATTTTTCCAACCCTTCTTTAAGAAGCTGTGAGCAGTGAGCAGTGAGCTGTGGCTACAGCTCACAGCTCACTGCTACTGCTCATTGCTACTGCTCACAGCTACTTTTGCCAAACATAGCCATCAAGTCCTTTCTAAAGCTACAACAACTACTTGCAATCTTTGGTGATTCTCTTGAGTTTAAATCCACTCAAGTCACCAAGATTCCATCACAGGTCTTGCAAGATCACAAGAAGAGTTGAAGGATTCTAAAAGAGTGGAAAAGAGTTATAGTCCTTGTCCTTGTCGAACGTAGAGACTTGTTCTTGTTCTTGTTTCCTATGTTTAAAGGCCAAAAGAGTTATAGTCCTTGTCCTTGTTGAACGTAGAGACTTCCCGGCTTATCCATCAAATTCATTATACCTTTAAACATCCTTAACTCTCGGTGAGTCATAGCCCCACTTTTACTCATTTAATAACTTTATAAACACTTTGGGGGAGATACATGCTACAATTTTCATAACGATCAAAAAATACTTGAAAACTATACTATGTGCTATTTTAGTCAACATGATGCATTATTATCATATCTGGTCAACATGTGCGTGCCAATATATGACCTAAAGCATAAACTATTACTATGTATTTATTATTGTGCGGGAAGTGGTTCCCAGTATGTGCTGTTTTAGTCAACATGATGCATTATTATCATATTTGGTCTACATGTGCGTACCAATATATGCTCTACTGCATGACTATTACTATGTAATTATTATGTGCAGGAAATTGTTTCCCAGTATGTGTAGTTTGTTGTGCATCCTGACTATATGTCGGAAGACTCTTGTGATGTGTTATCAAGTTATCGTAAATATTGTGATTTTATTTAACTACTCGTATATCTATATATATCGTTCACTCATATGTCCTACTCATAACGTATTCAACATTTACAATTATTAATATGAAATTATATGTGGACCTAAGATGTTACAATTCTTGTATGGGCGGGAGTTGTAACAGGATTAGGTTGACATATACTTGTCATGGGGATTTAATCATAAATACTTTCATCTTATTTGCAATAAACTCTATGAACTCACCAACCATTGTGTTGACACTTTTTAGCGTGTTTATCTCAGGTCTGTAAGGTGATAGCTGTTGCATGGAGCATAGAGTCGCTCGGCATATTTTGAAGACTTATGTTTTTATCATTACCATTCGATATGTTTTAAAAAACACTTCTGTATTGTACTATGGAACTCATGTTTGTAACTCGGAATTTATTAATCGAATCGTTTGTAAGTACAGGCAGTTTTAATATTTGTATTCCCGTTAGATAAAATAATCACTTGAGGAAAAATGATAATTAAATCTTCCGAAGTCGTATTCCTCGACGAGATTTGAATCGAAAATTACACTTATGTCTTTTGTTAATGCTTGATTGTCGATGTTTTTGGTTTGGTTTTTTAAGATTAAATTTAAAAACTATTAAAACTAATTAAAATGACTATTTAAACTAATTTAAATGGTAAACAACTAATGATGATAAAATTAATCTAAAAATATGATATTAAAAGATATGCTTGTCAAGAGTGGCGAAAACATCATAAAGTGTGAATTCTCGTTTTAAACCCTTTTTTAATTAATACCCTTCAAAATAAATCATTTTCTCACAACGTTGGCTTATATTGAAAACAATTAATTTTTCTTGGTAAAAATTATTAGATCTAAATAATCAATTATCCTAACGGCTTTTTCCTGTTAAAAACAACCAACTAAGGAGATCTACACATAATCCAAAAATTATTAATCAACAACCTTTGAATACCCATTTAAAAAGGAATATTTTCTTACAATGTTGGTTTATATTGAAAACACTTCTTTTTACCTAGGTAAAATCTACTTGGTTTAGATAATTAGTTACCTTAACGGCTTTTGCCCGTTAAAGTTACTAAAAATCAAACCAAGTAAACCAAAGGTTATCAACTAATAATTTCTAAGGTTTCACTATTAATTTCACAATTCACCAACACTTAACAAGCATATAACAAGATCTACTCACTACTCAAATTATTTAATCTAATAAAAACAAATAATCCAAAAAAACATAAACATATTTCTACACTAAATATTTAAGATAAAGAATTGAAAAAGGAAAGAAAGTAGAACCCGATCTAAGAGATGAGACGAAAATAACCACCCGATTTTACAAACTTGGCAAACACCAAAGTTTACTTCTTAAGAAGCTTTAATATAACCAAATAGTTAATAAAGTTTGTGACTTTATTAACTAATTAGCTTTATCAAGACTAAAAAGCAATAAACTTTAGTAATAAGCTAGCTTATAAAACCCTTAAGCTCCTCGCCTTAGATGAGATGATGAGAAACAAAGAAAAGATCAAAACTTTATAAATGATTAGAACAAATAAGCAATAATATGAATCAAATAAGCTATGGAAAAGCTTATTGATTTAAAAGTTACTAAACTTTAATTGAAATCAGCTAAGAATAAGCAATCTAAATAACTACGCTAGATCAAATAAGCTATTGATAAGCTAACCCGATATAAAAGTACTAGTATTAAATTTAACAAGCTAAAAAGATAATAGATCTAAGCTAGTAATAAGCTAAAAAGCTAGATCGACTAAGATGAAAACAAAATACGCTAAGGTGATCTTAAAAACACTAATCTTTAATCAAAATAAGCTATGAATAAGGAAGTTTATAACTAATAAGCTAAAGCTATGAAAATCTATAAAGATTTAAAGCTACAAAGTAGAAAAGAAATTACTAAAAAGTACTTATTTAGAATAAGCTATAAGGAAGCTTATCCAAAAAAAAGCTAATCTAAGTAAACCAAAAATAAGCTATAAAGCAAAGCTTATTTGGCTTATTAGATGAAAAGTAAAAGAAAGTAAAATAGAGGATTAGAGAAAGAAAGAAATCTTCAAACATCTTTAAAATAAAACTTCATCTTCATAATAATAATAATAAGCTAAAAGTTTGATTACAATAAGCACTTAAAATAAGCTGGTCTATTACAATAAGCTAGAACAATAATCCTACTCTAATCCTAAATAATATTACTCCCACTCCCTACTATGTTTGTAATCCTCCAAATGAAGTTCGGATACATTCTTTTATAGCCACATGTGAGGTCCGGCCTTTTCTCGATCCTTCCAACCCATAACAACTCATCATGGACACGTGGCGGCCTCCCATTGGCCAGCCTACCTCGTACTAATGATTGCCTGCCACCACGTACTGCTGCGTTATATCTGCCATGTGTCGTGCTCTGATTGGTGTGACGCCCTGCCACCTGAGAGAATAGAACCTGTCAGCTGCTGCCACGTGGCGGCTGTAGGACCCACCTGATGATATGTCAGGTGCCACATGGCAGTGCCACGTGTCGGGTCGGTGAACGGGTCGCCACGTGGACCAATGAGAAGGTGCTACGTGGCGTGGGGTATAAATACCCACCCTATGTCCCAAGCCAGGCTCGAACACGAGAGGTTTGCGTGAAGGGTGAAGGTGCTAGCCATTGGGCTAAGCAGACCATCAAGTATGTAGGTGAAAATTAATTACTTAACCAATAATTTGAACTGTCCGTTTAGAAAGGTTCAATATAGATTTTGATCTACCATTTTAAGTGTGAAAGGGAAAAACTATTTCAGATAAGCACATATGATAAAAGATAATGCTAGATATAGTAATGCAAATGATCGGAGACCAAGAGATAAGAGGGTTTGAAAATAAGCAACGAGGTCTTCACGATCATAGGGAATCCTGCAAGCAAAAATAGGAAATCACAAAACACAACATGGAGAGAAGCACTCCCCCACACTAATAGGAATACCACATCACACTTATTCAAAATAAAATAAAAATAAATAAAGATAGATAGATAGATAATACGAGTTGCCTCCCGAGAAGCACTTGTTTATTAACGAGTCGCTAGCTTGACTCGCCCCCGAATTCAGATGTCCATGGGGGGAAGATGGGATGGTTGAATTTTTGATGGAATATCTTTCAAACTTCAAAGTTGACCAGTAATAACGAATATTCCGGGATCAAATACTTCATTTTGATCTCCCGAATCAAATAAATCAAAAGAGTGAAACTTGGGGAATTTCACCAGAAGAATGAGGCCGCGACTATTTGATGAAGAAGAAATTAGTCGCTGGCCAAGAATGCTTAAGAACCGATAGGAGCCATGAATAGCATAACGCAGTTGTGAAAAGGTAGTGTATGGACCACAAATGGTAATATCAAGAGTCACCTTATCACAACTAGTTATTAGCTTCTCAAACAAAACGGCCATGAAAGAAATTTCTGTCTCAGGCTCAGGATCAAGCGGGATATATGGAGGTGGGATTTGTGCGGTACTTTGTGGGCTATGAATCTGCACCTCATCCATTTTAGTCTCCGTTTCTTCAAGATCGAAGTAAAAATGATCATATTCCGATGGAGATGTGATGTTGACATTTTTAGATGATAATTCATTAGATGGGTTTACAAATCAAGTCAACTCTGCTAGATCGGCTTCGAGATCAAAGTGAAAATGAACATACTCCGGTGGACCAATCGAAGGACTATGATAAAGCATGTCTTCAAATTCTTTGAGATTGACATCAACATAAAATGATTCAAAGTCAAGAAGATTAATGGGTTTCTCGGATGCCCTTGTTATTGGAACAAGGTCATCAATATCCTTAAGAGGATTGAATTCGACTTCCTTGTCTCCCATTAAAAAGGCATCTGAAGGATCCTTAATGAATGGACTGATCTCAAGAATCTCTTCTTCAAAAGGTTCATCCTCATCACTTTCATCGGATTATGTAAAGTGAATAGTGTTAGGATGACCTGGTCCTTGCTGACAATGTTGACTTATATATTTTTCTTGCTTGCCAAGGACCTCAATTTGTGCACTCACTGTGGAAATGTAATCGGAATACTGATCACTCAAAACAGTGGTAGAGTCGTACTGAACTCCAGCGTCCCATTGATAATGATGATGTGTTATATTCTCAATTAAATCATAAGCTTCTTGTGGAGTTTTTCGCTTGAGATTGCCACCGGCAGCCAACATGATTTTGTCCCGATCAATCATTGTTAGTATATGATAAAAGATTAATATTTGATCAAGAAGCAAAATTCTATGATCAGGACATTTCAGCAATAATTATTTGAATATTTCCCAAGATTCAAATACAGATTCATCGGGCCATTGCTGAAAATTAAAGATGTCTTTCCGAAACTGCAATGCTTGAGAATAAGGATAATATTTGGATAGAAAATTGACGAAACTGCAATGTTGGGAATTAAATGTTTCTGACTTAGTACTGCCGGAAGAATACACTAACCGTACAAACTGTTAGTGTATAACTAAAGAACTGCTGAAGAATAACTAACAGTACAAACTACAAGTTAGTACTGCTAGTTTATTAAAAAAGGTACTGCTACATGAAGACTGCTTTAGAGGATATGTAAAGGATAAGTATTGAATAGATCTTATGTATATCACAATTAGTTAGGAATATATGGTAGATACTTATCTTGTAAAGGACCCTTTAAGTCTATAAAAGGAGATCCTAGGTTAGATGTTTTGGTACGAATACAAGTACGTATCATACAAGTTTTGTTAAGGTTCAAGGTCGTTGTAACCCTAGTGATATTGAGATCACTCATATTATTCTTGAATAATATTGAATCGTTTGGAGTTAAATACTGTGTTCATTTTTCATACTGCATTGCTGTTACATCAAACCAAATTCTTCTAAGTATTGTTAAGTAGATTCCGCATACTTAACAGTATAACCTCAAAGTATCTTAAACACATCCTAAGGGAGTAACATCCTAAGTGTTTTAAATCCTCTCAAGTGGTATCAGATCCAGGTTGATACAATTGATTTAGAAGAAAAGGCAATGAACATGGAAACCACACAAAGCAACATGGCTGCTAAATTGCCTATGCTGAAGCAAAACGACTTTGAGATGTGGAGGCTGCGAATAGAACAGTACTTCCAAGTGCAGGACTATGCACTATGGGAGATTATTAAAGAAAGAAACTCATTTAAACCTTCCACATCTGTATCAACAGTTGATGGTAAAGAAGATACTGTTGTGCAAACCTCTCTAGTGACTGCAGAAGAGAAGCTGCAAAAGAAAAATGATGTTAAGGCTAGGAGCTTGCTGATGATGACCTTTCCCAATGATTAACTCTTAAACTTAAGCAAATACAAGGATGCAAAGTCTTTGTTTGAGGCAATCACTACAAGGTATGGTGGGAATGAAGCCACCAAAAAGACTCAAAAGACAATCCTGAAGCAGAATTTTGAAAACTTTAGTGCAACCAGTAATGGGTCTTTGGATCACATGTTTAATAGGCTGCAAAAGATTGTTAGCCAACTTGTTGTGCTTGGAGTTAACATACCTCAGGAAGATTTGAACTCCAAGTTCTTGAGGAGTTTACCTGTAGAATGGGCTATGCATGTGGTGGTCTGGAAGAACAAGCCAAACATTGATACTATGAGCCTCAATGACTTGTACAACAATTTCAAGATTGTTGAACAGGATGTGAAGAAAGCTGGAGGTGCTAGTTCAAGCACTGGGAATATGGCTTTTGTGTCATCTCCCAATAATTCAAGTCCAGATGAAGAGAAAGTGGCTGTAGGAGTTAGTACTGCTAACCCTAGTGTTATTACTGCTGGCTCATCTACCAGTACTACTGGTATCTTGAATGACACCACCTATTGTGCCTTCCTGACCAGCCAGAATGATAGGTCAATGCTGACACATGAAGATCTCCAGGAGATTAATGATGACAAGTTTGAGGAGATGGATCTCAAGTGGCAGATTTCACTTCTTAGCATGAGAGCTAAGAAATTCTACCAAAGAACTGGCAAAATGCTCAACATTAGCAGTAATGATACTGCTGGTTTTGACAATTCCAAGGTAGAATGCTACAACTGTCACAAGTTGGGGCATTTTTCAAGGGAATGTAGAAGACCCTGGCAACAGGATAGCAGAAGCAAAGGTTATGGAAGCAAACCCAAGGCAGCGGAAAAGCCTGAAACTTCTTCAAAGGCTATGGTGGCTATTAATGGACTAGGCTATGACTGGAGTTTCATGGCTGATGATCAGGAAGCAACTGCTGAGATGGCACTTATGGCCTTCTATAACCCTGAGGTACTATTTGCTAAAAGTTTTTCTAAAACATGTACTGCTCTTAAAGAATATGAATCTTTAAAGAAACACTATGATGAGCAGAGGGTTGAATTAAACCAAAAAAATTATAATTTATCTAACCACAAAAGAGGTTTAGCAGTCCTAGAAGAACAAATAGTGCATTATAAGAACAATGAGTCTGCTTTTGCTAAGAATATAGCTGTTCTTAAGAGAGATTTGTCACTTAAGAATGCTGAGATTAATTTACTTAGAGCTGAATTAGATAAAATCATAAAGGCTAAGGAAAATATTCAATTGAGTGTAGATACTTTAGAGTTTGCTTCTAAGGGAGTGAACAAAATCATAGATTGTCAATTGATAAATAAGGCTAAGTCTGGGGTGGGGTATAAAACATGTCCACCTCCTCACAGAGGAATTCCAACACCCCCAAGAATTGACCTAAAGCATACAAGTTTGACTAAGTTTCAGCAACCTAAGTTAGAATATGGTTGTAAGTCCAAAGAAAATTCAACAACAAATAAACCTATAGAAACTAGTGAGTCTTTTGAAAGTGCAAGTGACACCTCACTCACTGAGGACAAGGTGTCAACTGATAGGAATTTAGATGCTCCCATCATTTAGGATTGGGATTCTGATGAAGAAGATCAGGTTGTAGACAAACCTGATGTGGTAAAGTTATAAGGAACCAATGTTCCTAAGGTGGTTAGTAATGAAACTGTTAAGCCTAAAACAAATGTTAAACCAGTTATGAAAACAGTTAGGTACTGTGAGATGTATAGGTCCACAAGCAAGGCAAGAGGTAATAAGAGAAACTGGAATGACCTCAAATCCCATCAATTAGGAAGTGACTTTGTCATGTATAAGAAGGCTTGTTTTACTTGTGGTAGCTTTGACCACCTAGAGGCCTTTTGTCATAACCATCAACGGAGAAAGATGGTTATTAGGAACAACAGGGTAACTAGGAGCACATGTCACAGGGTGAACTCGAACAGGTCTCAAACATACCCCAATACTAATAGAATGACTCCTAAGGCACTTTTATTGAAGTTTGGCCTAAAATCAATTAGTACTGCCCGACCAGCAGTTAGTACTGCCAGACCTTTTAAAACTGTTTACCCTAGACCAACAGTTTCAAGTGATAAACCAACTTTCAAATATACACAACAAACTGTTAAATGGCCTTTTCACAAGAAAGAAGTGGTTCAAAAATAATTTTGGAAACCAAAGACTAAAACTGCAAAGCCAGCAGTTAGTACTGCTAACCAAGCAGTTAGTTCTGGTAACTCTAAAAACACTGTTAAGGAAAAAGGGGCTAATGCTGTTAAGGCCTCAACATGTTGGGTATGGAGACCAATCAAACCCAATGATGCATCAATTGTTTTGAAAAGATTTGACAATATTGATGCACGAGGCAAACCCAAGTCAGTGATGGCTCGGGTACCCCAAGGAAACTAATTTCCTTATTTTATGTGCAGGGACATTCACATGATGATGAGGAAGATCAAGGTTATGCAGACAGTGGATGTTCCAGGCATATGACAACCAACATGTCCTATCTTCAACCAATGGATGGAGGATATGTTACCTTTGGGGGAGGAATAGGAGGAAGAATTACTGGTAAAGGCACATTGAAAACCTGAAAATATGATTTTGAAGATGTGTACTTTGTGCAAGAGCTTAAGTATAACCTGTTTAGTGTCTCACAAATGTGTGACAAAAAGAACATGGTTCTTTTTACTAACACTGAATGTCTTGTGCTTTCCCCAAATTTTAAACTTCCAGATGAAAGTCAGGTTCTACTTAAAGTTCCAAGAAAGGGCAACATGTAAAGTGTTGATATGAAGAAGATTGTTCCTAAAGAGGCTCTTACTTGTCTTGTTGCGAAGGCCACATTGGATGAGTCCATGTTACGGCATAGAAGACTTGGTCATATAAATTTTAAAACCATCAATAAAATTGTTAAGGATGGTTTGGTAAGAGGCTTGCCTTAGAAATGATTTGAAAATTACCACACTTGTGTTGCATGTGTCAAAGGCAAACAACACAAGGCTTCTTGTAAGCCCAAGACCCTCAACTCTATTGATCATCCTATGTTTATGCTACATATGAATTTGTTTGGCCCTACATCTGTGAGTAGTATTATGCATAAAAGTATTGTCATGTAGTTACTGATGACTATAGTAGATTCACATGGGTTTTTTTTTTTAGGTTCTAAGGTTGAGACACCTAGCATTCTTAAGACATTCAAAACTGAGATAGAAAACTTAGTGGATAAGAAAGTAAAAGTCATTAGTTGTGACAATGGGACAGAGTTCAAAAATAGAGTTATGGATGAGTTTTGTAAGGAAAAAGGTATTAGAAGAGAGTTTAGTGCTGCTAGAACTCCTCAGCAGAATGGGGTTGCTGAAAGAAAAAATAGAACATTAATAGAAGCTGCTAGAACCATGTTAGCTGACTCTAAATTGCCCATCACTTTTTGGGCTGAAGAAGTTAATATTGCTTGTTATGTGCAGAATAGGGTTTTGGTAGTTAAAACTCACAACAAGACAGCATATGAACTGTTTAGGGGTAGAACTCCTGCATTAGGATTTCTAAGACCTTTTGGGTGTCATGTAACTATTTTAAATACCTTAGACCATCTAGGCAAATTTGATGGCAAATCTGATGAAGGATTCTTGGTTGCGTACTCAGTAAATACCAAAGCCTTTAGAGTATACAACACAAGAACATGGAAAGTAGAGGAGAACCTGCATGTTCAGTTTCTAGAAAATAAATCTAATGTTGCAGGTGTAACACCCCAACCCGACAAGGGCAAAGATGTCACAAGTATATGGTTTCACATCAGAACAAACATAGCATACAATAATAAAACAACGGAAGTCTTAACATTAACTCCAAAATAAGTCAACATGACTTATACCAAATGCAAGACAAAATAACCGAAGTACAAAATCCAAAAATCAAATGCCTAAACAATGGCATAACAAAATAAATGAAAGTCCAAATGGTAAAGCTGAATAACTAAGGTCAAAACTCCAAGTCAGATTGCTCTCATCCCAAAGCTAAAACCCAGCTTCCGAGCTTAAGTACCTGCCGTACATGAAAAGAAAACGTACGGCTGAGCTACAAGAGCTCAGTGAACAGATATATAGATAACGGAAACGATAACAAGTAGCAGGTAAAACAAATCAGGAATACAGACAATATCGATACAAAAATCAAAGTGAAAGCATAGGAAGGAATAAGAGAAGAAATGAACCAGGAAATAATTAAGCAAATCAGGTTTAGAGAAAACAGTAATCTATCACGAGCCCAGATAACAAAAAATATAATGCAACAAACCTGTATAGAGTGGCCAAACTCTCAGATAATGTGAAAGACGTGTATCGCACACACCATCAGTCACCAGATATAATAAACAGAAAGCATATAACAGATATCAGATCAAATCTAGAGTGCACCCATACGCCCCACAGATAAATCAATAATCATAACATAATGGCCATAGCAGATAATAAGTAAGGGACGGGACAGGTCATCACTCTCCTGCCCTAGAGTCATGTCAGAGGTGCGTCAATGACATCGACATGAAACCCTCATGCCTAGTGATTGGCTCGTAATATCAAACTGTAGGTCAAAGGTCAGATATACTATCAAAGTCAGAAAGTCATATCTTAAGGGTACATGCAAACAGGTTCATGTCAAGTCTAGAAAGAAATGTCAAAGGTTCAAATCAATGTTTAAATAAGGTTCAGAAAAGAATCATGGCAGACGGTTTAAAACAAAGGTTTCAGATAAACAGGTCACAACAAAGTTACACACAGAAGGGAACATAGCAGTGGTATGGGGAATCCTAATAAGGAAAATGAAATACTGAAGGAAAAGGAAATGAAACGCCCTTACTGAAAAAGGACAGAATATCTGTACCTTATTGCACAGCAGAAAAATCAAACAAACACAAAGATGAAAGTCAGGGCTTCTCCTTCTTCACACCTAAGGAAGAGGAAGACAGAATTACTAGAGATTCTAATTCAGATTATTACTCTTTCAGATTAAGATAAACTCTTATTCAAAGATTATTATGGAATAATGATACATTTTATCAAGTTACAAAAGTTTAGATTTAATTATGACATGTTTACATAGTTTAGGGTTTTAAATGTAACTTCATCAATTTCCAAGGTCATTAGTGAAATTACTTTAAATTACAGAATTATATACACATTTTATTCAGAATTACACTTTATTCCCTTAAGTTTCATAATTTACATATTACACCCCTTTAATTACAAATTTACAAAACCAACCTTATAATTATATATTTTACAATTTAAACCCTACGATATCCATAATTACCAACTAAGCATATTATATTTCAAATTTACATAATATAACATCAGAAGTTAGTACTTTACATATTTGACCCCTCAGAATTTAGAGTTTACATGTTTAGTCCTTTAAGTTTACAAAACACATATATTAAATCATAATTCCATAACAATTACATAATTAGCCTAAAAATCCTCAAAATTACACAACAACCTTTTTATATCAGTATTAACACAAAACAACTTCAAAATTCCAGATTTACACTTTTGGTCCCTCACTTTTAAATTATTTCCATTCGAAACCCTAATTTCCCATTAATTCATTATTATGCAATATTTACACTTAGGACCCCAAAGTTATATTTTTCCCACATTCCTACAGATGTATATGATCTTACAAAAATATTCCAGAAGTTTCAAAGTTGGCAAAACAGGTCCTTATACATTTAACTTCAAATCGGTAATACATTTTACAAACAATTAGAAACCCTACTATGCACCAATCATTGACCCATCATTAAATCATCCTTAAAACACATTAAATGACCAGATTCATGTCCAAGAACCCTAACCCTAGAAGCCACGATTTCCATTTATTTTATTTCTTTGTTTTTCTAAAATCCGGTTTTATCAATAATTTAACCACGTTAATTTAAGCTTCTAAAAATCAAAACCATATTTTTCCCAGATCATATGACTCATAAGGAACCCACGAAAAATAGTGAACACGCCCAGAAAATTCGTTCAGCATATATTACATATTTACGTATGTTTTAGACACTAAAATTACAACGACTTGATCTAGGCTATTATAATTCAATATATCATTTTTCCCAGGTCTAATATATCATAAGAGGTCTAAATAAAATAGCCATCATGCCCAGAAATTCAGATTTCATATATTTTCAATTTACGTGTTCTTTAGCCATAATATTTTCAAACGCATAGAATTAGCATGCATGGATCGTTTTATACATTTTATCTGAGTTATATATCATCTAAAAATCACTGGAAAAATGCCATATTAATTTTATCACGTTTGGTTGAGTCGCAAGAAATTATTACCTTGATTTAGTGTAAGTCGACAAGAATTAAGAACAAGGATGAACCAAAGAGAAAACGCAGCAACTATCAATTTTCTTAGCTTCCTTGCAACCCCAATAACACCAGAAAAATACTAGTTTAAACCCAGAAGTCGTGGAGAGACCTTGACGAATTTCTTTAGATCGCTAGGTTTTTTTTTTTTTTTTTGATATAGTCGGTTAGGTTTTTGGAGAATAAAAAGAAAAGGATTTTATTTAACTTTGAGAACCGACAATAGGAGGGCAAATTCAGAAGTTTCAGCCCATGATATCAATTAGAATATTTGATTGATTTTATTTGATCTTATCTTTAATTTATTTAACATATAATTAATTAAAAGAAATAAAAAACCTTATGTTTATTTACTTTGTAATTTTCGGAATATATAAAATAAATGTGTAAGTTAATTTTTAAATGTCTAAAATGATGTAACATTGTCTCATAAATTTATTCGTTTCAGATATAATTCGATTTCAGATGTTTTGGAATTATTTCGGGATTTTATAAGTTGTTTTATAAGGTTTTTATATAATCAGGGGTAATTTGGTCATTTTACGGGTTATCTGAATTTCAGGTATTACAACTTCTTCCCCACTAACAAAAAAAATTTCGTCCTCGAAATTTGCAGAAAGCAGAAGGAAAAGAGAAAGAACAGGAAACAAAACAAGACATACCAGATTAAAACGAGAAGTGCGGATAACTAGCTCGTATTGATTCCTCGGTTTCCCAGGTAGCCTCACGCTCCGGGTGGTTCTTCCAAAGAATCTTTACGAACGGAATAACCTTATTCCTCATGACTCGTTCCTGATGATCTAGAACCGCTTCCGGCTCTTCAGACAAGGACATATCAGGTTGGATCTGATCAAGCGGATAAGATACTACATGCAACGGATGATAGTTGTATCCCCTCAGAAGAGATACATGAAAAACGTTATGCACATGAGATAGCTGAGGAGGTAAAGCCAGACGATAAGAAACTCTCCCGATACGATCCAGGATTTCAAACGGTCCAATAAATCGAGGACTTAACTTGCCCTTGATTCCAAAACGCTTAACACCACGGAAAGGAGATACTTTCAGAAATACCCGATCACCTACATTGAATTGCAGATCCCGACGATGCTTATCAGCATAACTCTTCTGACGAGCACGCGCCTCCTTCAATTTCTCCCTAGCCACAGCTACCTTTTCATTAGTGATCTCGACCATTTCAGGTCCCTCGATCAGACGTTCACCTACTTCATTCCAACAAACAGGAGCCCTACACTTCCTACCATACAACATCTCGAAGGGAGCCATACGGATACTCGCATGCCAACTGTTATTATACGCAAACTCCACTAAACACAAATATTCATCCCAACTACCCGTCCATTCCAATGCACAAGCCCGTAACATATCTTCCAAAGTCTGAATGGTCCTCTCAGACTGACCATCAGTTTGGGGATGAAATGCAGTACTGAACTTGAGACGAGCGCCCCAAACTTTATGAAGTCCTTTCCAGAAACGCGAAGTGAAACGAGGATCACGATCAGAAACAATAGACGAAGGCATACCATGCAATCTAACGATTTCCTGCTGAAAAATATCCGCCAACTGACTGACAGTTAAGGTCATACGGATAGATAAGAAATGAGCGGATTTAGTTAGCCGATCAACGACCACCCAAATCGCATCATGTCTTTTACGAGTAACAGGCAGACCAGAAACAAAGTCCATGGAAATCTCATCCCACTTCCATGCCGGAATCTCCAAAGGCTGTAACAAACCACTAGCCCGCTGATGTTCAATCTTAACTTGCTGACAAGTCGTACATCTAGCAACAAATAACGCCACATCTTGCTTCATACCGTTCCACCAGAAATGCTGCTTAAGATCCCGATACATCTTGGTAGAACCAGGATGAATAGAAAAAGGAGAACTGTGGGCCTCAGTCAACACAGCCTCACGCAGGTCAGAATCATTAGGCACACATAACCGATCCTCATACCAGACAACTCCATCATCATCAACTCTGAACTCGGTTTGCTTACCCTCTTCAATATTTTAAACAATAGCCCAGAGCTCACCATCATCTTTCTGAGCCTCTTTAATACGCAACATCAGATTTGACTCAATCTTTAAGCTAGCCCAGTAACCAACATCACGACGAACACACAACTCGACATCCAAACGCTCCAAATCTTTGAGAACATGCGGATCAATCTCCAAACTAGCAATCATTCCAGATTTCCGACTAAGTGCATCAGCAACCACATTAGCCTTACCTGGATGATACTGGATGTTAGTGTCATAATCCTTAAGAAGCTCTAACCATCTACGCTGCCTCATATTAAGCTCCTTCTGAGTAAAGATGTATTTGAGACTCTTGTGATCGGTGAAGATATCACACGATTCACCATACAAGTAATGTCTCCAGATTTTCAATGCAAAGACAACAGCCGCTAATTCAAGATCGTGAGTCGGATAATTTTCTTCATAGGGTTTCAATTGCCTCGAAGCATAGGCAATCACCTTGCCGTGTTGCATAAGCACACAGCCCAAACCCTTCTTAGAAGCATCACTATAGATTTGGAAACCTCCAGATCCTGATGGTAAGGTCAGAATGGGTGCAGACACCAATCGCCGTTTCAACTCCTCAAAACTCTGCTCACGCTCATCAGTCCATACAAACTTTTCACCCTTCCGCATCAACTGAGTCAAAGGTAACGCTAACTTAGAAAATCCTTCAACAAAACGCCGGTAGTAGCCAGCTAATCCCAGAAAACTCCTGACTTCAGTCACAGTGGTAGGTCTCGGCCACTTGGTGATAGCTTCGACCTTAGATGGATCCATGGTAATACCATCTGCAGACACAACGTGACCAAGGAAAGCTACTTGGTTCAGCCAGAATTCACATTTAGAAAATTTCGCGAATAACTTCTGCTGCCTCAGAATACCCAGAACGATACGCAAATGCTGCTCGTGCTCCTCAGACGATTTAGAATACACCAGAATATCATCAATGAAAACGATGACGAACTTATCCAGAAATTCATGAAAGACCCGATTCATTAAATCCATAAACACAGCAGGAGCATTCGTTAAGCCAAAAGGCATAACCAGAAACTCATAGTGTCCATATCGGGTGCGGAAAGCAGTCTTAGAAACATCCTGCTCTTTAACTCGCAATTGGTGATAACCAGATCGCAAGTCGATTTTAGAGAACACTTTAGCTCCTTGCAGCTGATCAAACAAGTCATCAATGCGAGGAAGCGGATAACGGTTTCGGATGGTAATACGATTTAACTCACGATAATCAATGCACAACCGCATACTACCGTCCTTCTTCTTCACGAAAAGCACCGGAGCACCCCATGGCGAAACACTAGGGCGAATGAAACCACAGTCCAACAACTCTTCCAGTTGCTCCTTTAACTCCTTCAGTTCAACAGGCGCCATCCGGTACGGAGCCTTAGAGATAGGTTCGGCACCAGGAATCAGATCAATAGCAAATTCAACTTCTCTAGCCGGAGGAAGACCAGGAAGTTCCTCAGGGAAAACATCGGCAAAATCCCGAACAATGGGAACATCGGAAATATCAGGAGCTTCAACAGATGAATCTTTAACAGAAGCCAAATAGCCTTGGCAACCATGAGATATCAAGGTCCGCGCCTTCATAGCAGAGATGATTTTAACAGATTTCAAAGGGCGAGATTCATGATAAATGAATTCAGGATGGTTCAGATCTCCAAAAATCACATTCCTAGCATGGCAGTCGATGGTAGCTCTATGGGAAGCCAACCAATCCATGCCCAGGATGACATCGAAATCAATCATATCCAGAGGAAGTAAGTTAGCCGGACGAATCCGGTCATCAAAGCGGAGAGGGCAGTTATCATATACATGATCGAGGAGAACACTGTGTTTCATTGGGGTGGAAATAGATAGTTGGTTTATTAATGGTGTTGGAGTTGTTTTAAGTTTCTGAGCTAGTTTTACAGATATAAAAGAGTGTGTTGCGCCAGTATCAAATAATATGAATACAGTATGATCACCAATATACAGAATGCCAGTAATGGTACCTGACGCTTTAGCTGCCTGATCCCGAGTAGTCGAAAACACACGGCCTGTATTCGGAGGAGGAGGAGGGAGATACTGCATAGCTGGTGCCGGATTCTGCTTGGGACAATCCTTCACCCGATGCTCAGAAGACCCACATCGGAAACATGCCCCGGAAGCCCTACGACACGGTCCGGGATGACTCTTCCCACAAGTAGTGCAGATAGGAGGGGGAGGTAAAGCCTGAGAACCCGATCCAGAACCTCGAGACTGCTGCTGATAACCCTTGGAAGGCTGATCCTTCCACTGCCTCTGACCATCGTTGCGTCCTTGACGCTCATTGCCCTGCTTAGCAAACGACCTCGAATCCTGACCCTTCGATTCGTGCCTTTTCTGATCATAACTCCTACCTGACTGACCCTGATAGTCACGTCCACGATCTGACTGACCTCGCTGCTCAAAGTTCCTACTAGAATACCCCTTGTTGTCCCTATTCTGACTCTGATTCTGATTCTGAACCCTGTCGCCATCACGGTTTCGCTTGAAACCAACTCCCTCATGAAAAATCTCAATGTTGCGAGCTGCATCGCAACATGCTGACGGATCCTGAAACTCATCATTAAGAATACGATCGAGCACCCACCTAATTTAGAGTAAATTGAAAAGAGCATTAGAGTCAATTGGAACCAAAATCAACTTTATACAGGTTACTAACCTTTTGAGTCCCCATTTGAATTGCTTGGCTTGACGCCTTGAATCTCCAGCAGTGGGGCCCACAAAGCTGACCAATCTCTGAAACCGCTCCAGATATTCCCCTGCGGTCTCAGAATCTAGCTGGGAAATAGTGTTGTACTCCCGAATAAACCTCTGCTGCTCAGAGTCAGGGAAGTACCGACTATAGAAGGTAGTGCGGAAATCAACCCAAGAACAACCAAGAACATACGGATCACCTCCTTTAGCTGCCTTGTGCGCCTTCCACCAGTTAAGTGCATCACCTTCCAGCTTAAACACAGCCAGACGAGTCTTAAACTCGTCCTCACAACCTAGCACCTCAAACAGCTTCTCCATGTGGGTGATCCAGTCCTCTGCAGCATGAGGAGTAGCAGCAGAACTGAAAGACAACGGCTTGAGTTTGTTGAAACTCTCAAGCCACCCAATCATGGTAGTGGGTCGGCCCCCACCACCAGAAGAACTACCAGCACCTCCAGATGAACTACCTCCACCACTGATAAGCCGGTTGATCACCGCATCAGTGTTAAGACCCGGTAACAGATTGGCTATAGCATTAGCCACCAAAGCCTCCAAATTGGGGATTTCAGCATCCCCTCTAGCATTATACTCCTGGTGACGAGTGTTAACCATCTATAGAATTTTGAAGACGATTAGTAAGATGAAGCAAAAATATGATAGAGCAGAATAAGGAAAAAGAGTACGCGAAAGGAAACCTAATGTCTACCCAATCCTCACAGGTCAATGGCCTAAGCCTAAGGGTTTCGGATGCCTGTCGCTCTGATACCACAAATTGTAACACCCCAACCCGACAAGGGCAAAGATGTCACAAGTATATGGTTTCACATCAGAACAAACATGGCATACAATAATAAAACAACGGAAGTCTTAACATTAACTCCAAAATAAGTCAACATGACTTATACCAAATGCAAGACAAAATAACCGAAGTACAAAATCCAAAAATCAAATGCCTAAACAATGGCATAACAAAATAAATGAAAGTCCAAATGGTAAAGCTGAATAACTAAGGTCAAAACTCCAAGTCAGATTGCTCTCATCCCAAAGCTAAAACCCAGCTTCCTAGCTTAAGTACCTGCCGTACATGAAAAGAAAACGTACGGCTGAGCTACAAGAGCTCAGTGAACAGATATATAGATAACGGAAACGATAACAAGTAGCAGGTAAAACAAATCAGGAATACAGACAATATCGATACAAAAATCAAAGTGAAAGCATAGGAAGGAATAAGAGAAGAAATGAACCAGGAAATAATTAAGCAAATCAGGTTTAGAGAAAACAGTAATCTATCACGAGCCCAGATAACAAAACATATAATGCAACAAACCTGTATAGAGTGGCCAAACTCTCAGATAATGTGAAAGACGTGTATCGCACACACCATCAGTCACCAGATATAATAAACAGAAAGCATATAACAGATATCAGATCAAATCTAGAGTGCACCCATACGCCCCACAGATAAATCAATAATCATAACATAAAGGCCATAGCAGATAATAAGTAAGGGACGGGACAGGTCATCACTCTCCTGCCCTAGAGTCATGTCAGAGGTGCGTCAATGACATGGACATGAAACCCTCATGCCTAGTGATTGGCTCGTAATATCAAACTGTAGGTCAAAGGTCAGATATACTATCAAAGTCAGAAAGTCATATCTTAAGGGTACATGCAAACAGGTTCATGTCAAGTCTAGAAAGAAATGTCAAAGGTTCAAATCAATGTTTAAATAAGGTTCAGAAAAGAATCATGGCAGACGGTTTAAAACAAAGGTTTCAGATAAACAGGTCACAACAAAGTTACACACAGAAGGGAACATAGCAGTGGTATGGGGAATCCTAATAAGGAAAATGAAATACTGAAGGAAAAGGAAATGAAACGCCCTTACTGAAAAAGGACAGAATATCTGTACCTTATTGCACAGCAGAAAAATCAAACAAACACAAAGATGAAAGTCAGGGCTTCTCCTTCTTCACACCTAAGGAAGAGGAAGACAGAATTACTAGAGATTCTAATTCAGATTATTACTCTTTCAGATTAAGATAAACTCTTATTCAAAGATTATTATGGAATAATGATACATTTTATCAAGTTACAAAAGTTTAGATTTAATTATGACATGTTTACATAGTTTAGGGTTTTAAATGTAACTTCATCAATTTCCAAGGTCATTAGTGAAATTACTTTAAATTACAGAATTATATACACATTTTATTCAGAATTACACTTTATTCCCTTAAGTTTCATAATTTACATATTACACCCCTTTAATTACAAATTTACAAAACCAACCTTATAATTATATATTTTACAATTTAAACCCTACGATATCCATAATTACCAACTAAGCATATTATATTTCAAATTTACATAATATAACATCAGAAGTTAGTACTTTACATATTTGACCCCTCAGAATTTAGAGTTTACATGTTTAGTCCTTTAAGTTTACAAAACACATATATTAAATCATAATTCCATAACAATTACATAATTAGCCCAAAAATCCTCAAAATTACACAACAACCTTTTTATATCAGTATTAACACAAAACAACTTCAAAATTCTAGATTTACACTTTTGGTCCCTCACTTTTAAATTATTTCCATTCGAAACCCTAATTTCCCATTAATTCATTATTATGCAATATTTACACTTAGGACCCCAAAGTTATATTTTTCCCACATTCCTACAGATGTATATGATCTTACAAAAATATCCCAGAAGTTTCAAAGTTGGCAAAACAGGTCCTTATACATTTAACTTCAAATCGGTAATACATTTTACAAACAATTAGAAACCCTACTATGCACCAATCATTGACCCATCATTAAATCATCCTTAAAACACATTAAATGACCAGATTCATGTCCAAGATCCCTAACCCTAGAAGCCACGATTTCCATTTATTTTATTTATTTGTTTTTCTAAAATCCGGTTTTATCAATAATTTACCCACGTTAATTTAAGCTTCTAAAAATCAAAACCATATTTTTCCCAGATCATATGACTCATAAGGAACCCACGAAAAATAGTGAACATGCCCAGAAAATTCGTTCAACATATATTACATATTTACGTATGTTTTAGACACTAAAATTACAACGACTTGATCTAGGCTATTATAATTCAATATATCATTTTTCCCAGGTCTAATATATCATAAGAGGTCTAAATAAAATAGCCATCATGCCCAGAAATTCAGATTTCATATATTTGCAATTTACGTGTTCTTTAGCCATAATATTTTCAAACGCATAGAATTAGCATGCATGGATCGTTTTATACATTTTATCTGAGTTATATATCATCTAAACATCACTGGAAAAATGCCATATTAATTTTATCACGTTTGGTTGAGTCGCAAGAAATTATTACCTTGATTTAGTGTAAGTCGACAAGAATTAAGAACAAGGATGAACCAAAGAGAAAACGCAGCAACTATCAATTTTCTTAGCTTCCTTGCAACCCCAATAACACCAGAAAAATACTAGTTTAAACCCAGAAGTCGTGGAGAGACCTTGACGAATTTCTTTAGATCGCTAGGTTTTTTTTTTTTTTTTTGATATAGTCGGTTAGGTTTTTGGAGAATAAAAAGAAAAGGATTTTATTTAACTTTGAGAACCGAAAATAGGAGGGCAAATTCAGAAGTTTCAGCCCATGATATCAATTAGAATATTTGATTGATTTTATTTGATCTTATCTTTAATTTATTTAACATATAATTAATTAAAAGAAATAAAAAACCTTATGTTTATTTACTTTGTAATTTTCGGAATATATAAAATAAATGTGTAAGTTAATTTTTAAATGTCTAAAATGATGTAACATTGTCTCATAAATTTATTCGTTTCAGATATAATTCGATTTCAGATGTTTTGGAATTATTTCGGGATTTTATAAGTTGTTTTATAAGGTTTTTATATAATCAGGGGTAATTTGGTCATTTTACGGGTTATCTGAATTTCAGGTATTACAGTTGCAGGTGAAGGTCCACAATGGCTATTTGACTTTGATACTCTAACCCAATCAATGAATTATGTGCCAGTTGTTGCAGGAACATTCTCTAATGGTTTTTCACGTTTAGAAGATGATGGTGCAACAAATGAAGCAAGCTTGGGAAAGGAAAAAGGTCAAGATCATGTACTGATGCCAATATGGAACAGTGTGAATTCATCTTCAAAGTATGGTGAACCTTCTACTGATGAAGCCAAAGAAGGTATTGAAGATGGAAACAATGTAAATGGAGCTGAAGATCAAGAGAATCAAGATAACAGTACAAATGAGGATTGTACTGTTGAGACCCAAGTCAGTACTGTTGCGCAAAATGTTCATACTACTGGCCCATCATATACTAATACTGCTGGTTTCTCAAAAGATGATGTGGATATCAACAATCTACCACCTACCTATCCAGTTATCTCTACTCCACACACAAGGATACACATATATCACTCCCTAGACAATGTGATTGGGGATATACAATCTGGTGTGAAGACAAGAAGACAGACTATGACTTTAGACCAACAAGGGTTTCTCAGTGCTGTTTATGAAGGAAAGAAGCATAAAGATGCCAACACGTTTTTGTTTGTGTGTTTCCTCTCACAATCTGAACCCAAAAATGTTCTCAAAGCCTTAGAAGACTCAAGCTGGGTAGAAGCAATGCAAGAGGAGCTTCTTTAATTCAAGATTCTGAAGCTTTGGGTACTAGTGGATTTACCCAAGGGTAAGAGGGTAATTGACAACAAATGGGTTTTCAGAAACAAGAGGGATGAAAGGGGTATTATGATCAGAAACAAGGCTAGGCTTGTAGCCCAGGGATATTCACAAGAAGTGGGAATAGACTATGAAGAAGTTTTTGCACCAGTAGCTAGGATTGAAGCAATCAGACTGTTCTTAGCCTATGCTTCTTTCATGGGCTTCACTATTTACCAGATGGATGTTAAAAGTACCTTCCTGTATGGTACTATTGAAGAGTAGGTGTATGTCTCACAACCTCTAGGTTTTGTTTATTCAGATCATCCTGACAAGGTGTACAAGGTGGTGAAAGCTCTTTATGGACTACATCAGGCTCCAAGGGCATGGTATGAGACTTTGGCTTCTTATCTGTTAGAGAATAGATTCCAAAGGGGCAAGATTGATCAGACTCTATTCATTAAGAAAAACAAGAATGATATCTTGCTGGTACAGGTTTATGTGGATGATATCATATTTGGATCCACAAGGAAGGAGATGTGTGTAGAATTTGAGAAACTTATGCATGATAAGTTTCAGATGAGTTCCATGGGGGAACTTACCTTCTGTTTGGGGTTGCAAGTAAAGCAATCAACTGAAGGCATATTTATCAGTCAGGATAAATATATGGTAGAGATTCTAAGGAAGTTTCAGTTTACTGATTCTAAAGTGGCAAGCACACCTGTTGATTCAGAGAAACTTTTACTTAATTATGCTGATGGAGAATGTGTTGATGTACACACTTACAGATCTATGATAGGGTCATTGATGTATCTTACTTCATCAAGACCAGATATCATGTTTGTTGTATGTGCCTGTGCAAGGTTTCAAGTAACTCCCAAGGCTTCTCATTTAACTGCTATCAAGAGGATCTTTAGATAACTTAAGGGTCGACCTAGGTTGGGTCTGTGGTATCCTAGGGAATCATCTTTTGACTTGGTGGCATATTCAGACAGTGATTATGCTGGTGCAAGTCTGGACAGAAAATCAACTACTGGTGGATGTCAGTTCCTTGGTTGCAGACTTATATCATGGCAGTGTAAGAAGCAGACAGTTGTGGGAACTTATACAACTGAAGCTGAGTATGTAGCTGCTGCAAGTTGCTGTGGTCAAGTGCTATGGATTCAAAATCAACTGCTTGACTATGGGTATAATTTTATGATTACCATGATATATATTGACAATAGAAGTATAATATGGATTATTAAAAATCCAGTGCAACATTCTAAAACAAAACACATAGAAATTAGGCATCACTTTGTAAGACACTGCAATGATTAAAAGTTAATTCAAGTTGTTAAAATTCATAATGATCTAAACTTTGCAGTTCTTCTCACAAAAGCCTTTGATGTAGGAAGGTTTCAATAATTGGTGGCAAGTATTGGAATGCTTAACCCTTAAAGTTTTTAATCTGTGTGCTTTTGTATATTAAATTGGATTTGTACTGCTGCGTTTGTCAATTAGTACTGATATGTATAGTTTGTACTGCTAGTACAAATTTGGACTGTTTGTTAGAACTGTTAGTCATATGTTTATACTACTATGAAGCAAATGCTTTGCCATTTGTTCTCTTGGTTTTGGACTAACAATTACAGGTATTGAAGTTTAAGCACAAAGGAATTACTACTGCATTGTGTGAGCAGCAAATTGTGGATTAGTTGCTGACATAATAGATTGATGATGGACTGAGTTTGGGCATCTCTTAACTAAGGTTTTATATATGATTTAAGAGGTCCTTTAAAACTTCTTTCTTGAAATCTTATTATGATGTTTTGTATTGGAATTGATAGCCTAGTTAGACAGATAGTAACTGATCTAAAGACATCTGGTAGAGAGAACAGCGAGCAAACGTGAATATAACACATTTGTGTTAGAGGAAACAACTGCCACGAGCTGAAAACCCTGTCAAGAAAGCTTTTTGAATGAGTTTATCTGATCAAATGCAGTTATTTGTAACTGAAATAATTGGTTCTCACACAACCAGAGGTTTCGTTAAACCGAAAATATGATTAAGTGTCTGTCTGTACACTTAATCCCTTCAAAATGGTTGTAAGCATTATTGTTTTTAATCCAGATTGAGTTCATACTGCTAGGTCAATTTTTTTCCAAAAAGTTAGTGTTGGGAATTAAATATTCTGAAGTTCAAGAATCGGGAAATACTACAAGTGTGTTCCTGCTGGTAGTACATTTCATTCCTGCTGGTAGTATATCTATTCCTGCTGATAGTGTATTGTTTCTTCTGATGATAATGCTGCTGGTTGATGTTGCTGCTAGTGCATCTGTTCCTGCTGCTAGCATTATCTCATTCCTACTGCTAGCGTTAACTCATTACTACTGCTAATGCTCATTGCTGTTGCTAAGTGGATAAGTATGAAAAGATATTATTTGCATTTTGGTCAACCATATACGGTAGATAATATCTTACTCCATATGCTTAGTTAACAAGTTGTGTACACAGATACATGTTGTATCTTATGTACTGACACACTCAAGATAAGTTAGCAAGTAGTTCGACTAGACTTTAAGCAATATTAAAGAGATCTTCTGTTACTATAAAAAGTAATCTTAGACTAATATTATGTAGTTATTATTAGAACTCATAACTGTTAAGACATAGAAAAACACAAGAATATCACAAGTTGTAAGAACATAGATTCAGTTTGTAACCCTATGATAGAAAGTCACTCGTATTCTTGAATAATATTGAATCGTTTGGTGAAAGCTTTCATGTTTATTTCATATAACTAATCATAACGTTCCATTTCCATAACAAAAATAACCTTCTAGTGATCAGTAATTCCGCGTACTTAATCATATAACTCAATATATCATACACACAAAGTCACAAGTTTAACCACCTTAACCGGTGTCGAATCTAACAAGTGGTATCAGAGCTAGGTTGATATTTGATTTAGAAGAAGAAGAAGAAATGGACGTGAATCTATTCAGACAAATGTTGCTGCGAAGATTCCCATGCTCAAACAGAATGAGTTTGAGATGTGGAGGCTGAGGATAGAGCAATATTTCCAAGTGCAAGATTATGCACTTTGGGAAATCATTGAAGATGGAGACTCTTACCAGCCTACCACCACTACATCAACAGTGGAAGGCAAAGTGATTTCAACTCTGCAGATAAAGCCAACATCTGCAGAAGATAGAATAAAGAAGAAAAGTGACTTGAAGGCAAGAAGCATGCTGATGATGACCATTCCCAATGATCAACTTCTAAACTTCAGCAAGTTCAAAGATGCCAAGTCATTATTTGAAGCTATTATTGCAAGGTATGGTGGAAATGAAGCCACCAAGAAAACCCACAAGACACTGCTCAAGCAGCAGTTTGAAAACTTCTCCTCTACATACAATGAATCTCTTGACCACATGTTTAATAGGCTTCAGAATATTGTGAGCCAACTTGCTATTCTTTGGGTTGAAATACCTCAAGAAGATTTGAACTCAAAATTTCTGAGAAGCTTACCAGAAGAGTGGGCTATGCATGTTGTTGTCTGGAAGAACAAGCCAGACTTAGACACCATGGAACTGATGGACTTGTATAGCAACTTCAAGATTATGGAGCAAGATTTGAAGAAGAATGGAGGTACTAGTTCTAACACTGGGAACAAGGCATTTATGTCAACTCCTACTACCTCAAAATCAAGTGAAGAGATGAAAGTTGTTGATGCTGTTGGTGTTGCTAGTTCATCAAGTAGTACCATAAGTATTTTGGATGAAAAGACTTGTTGTGCCTTTCTTACAAGTCAAAACAATGGGTCCATGCTCTCCTATGAAGACCTTCGAGAAATCCATGAAGATGATCTGGAGGAAATGGATCTAAAATGGCAAATTTCTCTTCTTAGCATGAGAGCCAAGAAGTTATATCACAAGACAGGGAAGAAGCTCATAATCAGCAACACTGATCCTGCTGGTTTTGATAAGTCAAAGATAGAGTGCTATAACTGCCACATGATGGGTCATTTCTCAAGAGAGTGTAGAAGACCAAGGCAGCAAGATAGCAAGAATAGAAGTTTTGGAAGCAAATCCAAAACAGAGGAGGTTATTGAGCCAAAAGCTATGGTAGCTATTGATGGCTTAGGTTTTGATTGAAGCTTCATGGTAGATGAAGAAGAAACTCCTGCACAGATGGCACTTATGACTTTTTCTACTACTGAGGTACAAAATCATAAAGCTTGTTTTAATACTTGCACTGCTCTTAATGCTCTATAGGTTTTAATGCAACAATATGATGATCAAAAGAAAGAGCTAAGTAGCACTTTTCAAAACTTTATAAACTATAAGTGTGGAATAGAGACTTTAGAGAAACAAATCACACACTATAAAGAAAATGAATTAGCTTTTTCTGATGACAAAGCTCTCCTAAGACAGGACATATTCTTTAGAGATGCTGAAATTAAGCTTTTGAGAGAAGCTTTTGATAGTGTCACAATTCGCATTTTCGAGTCATTACTATGCATGGGATTGCATCATTTCAATTTACGTATGTTCATTAAACGTTACCACTCAGTCATTACTACTAATACTATACTCAAATACTCCCGGCTATGATCCTAATATAATTTCATGCTAATTTTAATGATATAAAATTTATATTATTAATTTACCCGGTGTTTTGAAACCTTTTGCTATATTTTACGTTAAGAGCTTATAACTCCGTCGTTTTGCGATATTTCATCACGATCACTATTTTAACACCCGATTCTTATCAGTAACTTGATTTCATAATTTTCACGACTTCGTCGAATTTTATTTTTATTCGTCACGTTTTATTTTCAGTTAACCCGGTACCCGATAACGCCGAAATTGCACACTAATCTGACTAGAACTTATCTAAAATATCTTTATACAAAAAAATTCTCATCCTAAGGCTTCCTCAAGAAGCTTGCCGCCCCCCCCCCCTTTCCTCCTTGCTTCCTAGCCTAATAAGTTAACTTCTTTAAATGCTAAATATTACTTAAACTAGTTTTATTTTCTATAACTTCATTTCATAACATATTTCACTAGCAAAGTCAAAGCAAAACTCTCTTCCCCTCTCATTCATACCCACGGCCAAACATAGATCAAGAAGGAAATCCCATTTTTTTTTTAAGATCAAGTTATATTCTTGTCACAAATACCTTCCTTGTTAGAGTTTTGTAATAAAAACTCCAAGGTTGTGGTCATTTTTCATCCTAGCTCACCAATCATCAAGTAAGCTCAAGAACACTATTTTTGATCTTTTCATACTCCCTTTGTTCTTATATTGATGTATTTCCTATTTATTTTAAGAGCTATCCATGCAAAACCTATGTTATGTATACCACTTGGTTCATTTTTCATTAAAACTATCACAAACTCTAGATCTGTATGTTTTATTAACATCCCCGCGAAGCCCACTGTTTTTAGCGATGTTTAGGACCCATGACACCCTAAGAAGGTGTATGGTAGGATGTGTGTATTTGTGGAGTTGTGTTGTAGTTGTTTGATCAAGCCGCGAACCAAGAAAACGAGTTTCTAACGTATTTTCATACCTGCTGTCCAAAAACTCAAACTCTGGAAAAATCAGTAAACATGGCGTTATTTTAGCTTTCATATTTAGAAAGTACTCTCAAACACGAAAACGTGGTCGCTTGAATCACTAAAAACTGAGTTATAACGAAGGAGATACGAAGTTTTAAAGTTAGCAACACAAAAACTATTATTTTCAGAAAATGCGTGCTGTTGGCCGAACTTCAGGGGACAGAACGAGGTGTTAGCCGTAGTCTAGCTGAGCCGAGCCACTGAGAATATGTTAGTTCATGTTATGACGATCGCGTGGATATAAAGAACGTTGAAAACCGACTTGTAACGACCAAGATATGAATTTCTGAAAATCCGACTAACAAAACTTATTTTGACAGCCTCACTATAATTCCAATATTTTCTAAGTGTAAACAGTTTTTGCGAGGCACCATCTTACGAGCTATTTTCCCGTTGAGCGAGACGGTTTGAGCCATAAACTCCTTCAGGTGAAACGAAGTATTCCCGACCTATTTTCCAAATCAATCAACCGCTTGTTGATCGGACTTATAGTGAGTAAGTTATGAATTTCCTAGTATCGCCAAAAACAACCATTATATAAAAATAAAAAGTGTAAAACTAGCAAGTCGCCAAGTTGATGACCGATTATCTACATGATCGAGACACGTATGATCAAAAGTCAAAGGAGACGGCTGAGAGATTATGTCACAAGGATTTTAAAAATGTCAAGTTCTATTACTAACTCTCAACGTACAATATTTTACGACTAGTTTTGCGAGGCCGTTTGGCCATATTTTCACAAGTTGTAAAAGTGATATTTTGCGACGAAACTATTTTATTTGACGATAAAACACCAAATAGGGATCGTGGAGTAACGTTTCAACATTTTTACACGAAATATAGTATATAACTTGCCGAGATGTCAAAAATGTAGTTTTCAACGATAAACATTATTTTCAAAACCAACGAGTGGTATCGTTAACATACGTAAATGCATGAGTAGAAGCATTTCATTTACTTATATTAGATCATATCATTCATCATAGGTCGCAGTTTGAGACCGAGCCTCATTTTCATTCATATCCTTTGTGGTTATTGTGCTATCATATCAGGTGAGTTTCATAGCCCCTACTTTATACGTTTTGAACTTTTGGGGGAGATACATGCTTAAACTGCTTGCTTACATATATGATTGTGTTAAACTTATTTGCGTTATTCTTGAAAGCAACTCGCGGACCTAAGTATCAAACACTTGGGGTAGCCGAACAGAACATATCATGGACCTAAGTATCAAACACTTGGGGTAGCCGAACAGAACATATCATGGACCTAAGTATCTAACACTTGGGGTAGCCGAACATAAGTCTCCTAGTGAGCAGCATAAGATCTATTAGTATTCTTTGGGAAATGGCACCCAGTAATCTCATGATGCATTGATATGCAAGACATCTACTCTAGACATACTATGTTAGCATTGGGTTGTAAACACACAGGTTGCAAGTCTTGAATGGGCAGGGCTTGGAACTGAGTGGATTTACAATGCCTATGCTGTGGAAACTTTCTCTAAACGCTTTTCAACTTATTTATAACAAACTTTATGAACTCACCAACCTTTGTGTTGACACTTTTTAGCATGTTTATCTCAGGTTAGTAAGGTGATAGCAGATGCATGGAGCAGAGAGTCTTAGGGCACGTTTTTATGAAGACTTTTGCTTTTATCATTTACCATTCGATATACTTTAAAAACTTATGTACTATTCTACTTTGGGATCTTTTGCTTGTAAACTATGACTTTATCTATTCGAATGGTAACTTTTCAAAATGTCTCATTTAGAGGTCGTTCTCTATATCTTGTACTTTGTGCCCTGAAGTAGCATCCCAATGACATTATCATTCCGCTGCGATAATTTGGGGGTGTTACAGATTGGTATCAGAGAATTGGTTATAGAGAACTAGGTTGCTTTTAGAGCCTAGACTATAACTACATACATTTAGACTCTCCTCCCTATCGCCTTGCACTTTTCATACACGTACGCTTGCTGATAACTTTTCGTCTAGACCTACGCTATTAGATATTTTATGGTACTGATGGGGAAGTCCCAAACTCTAGTCGAGTCATCAGAAATGTGGAGCTCAATAATAACTGGTTATTTAACTCAATCTTTGACAGTTCTTGTTTGATGAGACATGAGATTGAGTCAAATAAAGTTTATTATTTAGCTGCAGAGATTTTGATGATTCGCGGAGGATGGGAGTTCTCTTGAAGATACTTTTTAGTGACTAAACCTTACCATGACTTCATCACCTAAGAGAGGCTCCTATATACCGAGTGCGACACTCCCTAAGTACCCTCACCACAGTACTTCTTCACCATTTAGGATCGGATGATAGAATGACTACCTACTTAAGGAACATCAATCGCTGAGATATGTGTGCTTGGTAATATGTACACGTGTGAAAGGAGGCAATTATAATTATGGGTGGCCAACATAATTATGAATGCGTCACGACACACTTGGACATGTGACCATGCTTACATTGATCGGCATTGGCACCATTTAGGAGACAACTCGCGACGTGGTACTATGTATGAGGACGATGAGTATAGATTGGGCAGTCAACGGTTTTCCCTCATCTCTAACGTTCACCACATGTCCTTCCTTGTAGGAAATGGCAACAAGGAGGACAACTCGCAGTACTAGCCGAGGAGGCGCGACGTCAAGGGGTGGAAGGACTGGTGGACGTGGAGGTAGAGGAGGTGGTCGCGGCATTGACAACAATGACAACAACGATGGTGGAAATCCTGATTTTGCCGCCATCATCGCTCAACAACTTCAAAACTTGCTTCCCACTATTGTCACTCAAGTTGGCAATCATATCAACAACTCGGGAAACCACGGAAGCGGAAATGACGACACCAATGGGGTAGGTGTGAATGAGACTGCCACGCGTGCAACTGGATGCACGTATAAGGAATTTACGGCATGTAAACCAATAGAGTTTGATGGTACTGGAGGCGCCTTGGCATATACACGATGGGTAGAGAAGATGGAGTCGGTGATCGACATCAGTAATTGTGCCGCACATCAGAGGGTGAAGTATTATGCATGCTTGCTGTTGGGAAAGGCATTGACTTGGTGGAACACACAGATTCAAGCTAGGGGTAGGGAAGCAGCCATAGGTATGACATGGGACGACTTTAAGGCACTACTGAAAGAGGAGTATTGTCCGGGCAATGAGATGCAAAAACTGGAGAATGAACTTTGGCATCATTCTATGATAGGAGCTGGCCACGCAGTTTACACGGATCGATTCCACGAGTTAGCGAAACTAGTACCTCATCTGGTTACCCCTGAATCTAAGAGGATCGAAAGGTACATCTATGGCCTTGTTCCTGAAATTCGAGGAACTGTAAAGGCAACTGAGCCTCCCACAATCCAGAGTGCAATATTGAAGGCTGGAGCCCTCACAGATGAGATGGTTAGGAATGGAACTTTGAAAGACAGTGATAAAAGGAAGGGACCGAGTGAGTCGGAAAAGAAAATGGGCACGGTGGTTGACAACAAAAAGGCAAGAACCTTTGCGGCAACTAGTTCTGGTCAGAAAGGGTATGAAGGACCACATCCTAAGTGTACGAAATGTGCTTATCATCATCAGAAGTCTGCGCCCTGTCGCGTGTGTACAAATTGCAATCAGTGGGGTCATTTTACAAATCAGTGTAAAGCACCAGTGAATGCGGGCAACATGAAGAGTAACCAAAAGACATGTTATGAGTGTAACAGCCCGGATCACCTCCGGTATGCCTGTCCTAGGTTGAATAGGGCACCAAGACAAATACAGGGTAACCCGACACTAGCTTTAGCAATTGAGGGAAACAACCCACAGCCGAAAATCAATATTAGTCCACCAAGGGGTCGAGCATTCTATTTGGGTACCGAGGCAGCCCGCAACGCGTAACGGGTATGTTTTCCCTAGACGATTAAGCATTCTATCATATTGTCCGATTCCAGTAAGATATAGCTTTGCCCTGCTAAATTCATACCTAATGTTATTGACCTTAGTTATATTGATTTGATTGGTGTAAGCAATTCCAAAATCGAGCCAATCTTTCAAAAGACCTCATTTCAGGATGTTGAATCCATTCTTTCAGACAACTTGTTTCCTAGCTTGATTTAGTGACAGTTCTTGTTTGATGAGTTGCGAAATCAAGCTAAGAGTCAAGTTGTTACCCGAGCCGATTCAGTTTAATCTCATGACAGTTCTTGTTTGATGAGTTGTGAGATTGAATTTGAATCGACAACCTCAAACCGATTTAGCCTAATCCCATGACAGTTCTTGTTTGATGAGTTGTGGGATTAAGTAAAAATCGGTTACCTAGAGGTCTTTTGAGGGCTACGCTCGAGAATGGGAAAGTTTACCCCCATCAAATCCGACCACGAGAAAGTACGTAGGTAGAACGAGCGAGCTGAATTCAGGGACTGAATTCCTTAACGGGTGGAGACTGTCACAATTCGCATTTTCGAGTCTTTACTATGCACGGGATTGCATCATTTCAATTTACGTATGTTCAGTAAACGTTACCACTCAGTCATTACTACTAATATTATACTCAAATACTCCCGATTATGATCCTAATATAGTTTCATGCTAATTTTAATGATATAAAATTTATATTATTAATTTACCCGGTGTTTTGAAACCTTTTGCTATATTTTACGTTAAGAGCTTATAACTCCGTCGTTTTGCGATATTTCATCACGATCACTATTTTAACACCCGATTCTTATCAGTAACTTGATTTCATAATTTTCACGACTTCGTCGAATTTTATTTTTATTCGTCACGTTTTATTTTCAGTTAACCCGGTACCCGATAACGCCGAAATTACACACTAATCTGACTAGAACTTATCTAAAATATCTTTATACAAAAAAATTCTCATCCTAAGGCTTCCTCAAGAAGCTTGCCGCCCCCCCCCCCCCCCCCTTTCCTCCTTGCTTCCTAGCCTAATAAGTTAACTTCTTTAAATGCTAAATATTACTTAAACTAGTTTTATTTTCTATAACTTCATTTCATAACATATTTCACTAGCAAAGTCAAAGCAAAACTCTCTTCCCCTCTCATTCATACCCACGGCCAAACATAGATCAAGAAGGAAATCCCATTTTTTTTTTAAGATCAAGTTATATTCTTGTCACAAATACCTTCCTTGTTAGAGTTTTGTAATAAAAACTCCAAGGTTGTGGTCATTTTTCATCCTAGCTCACCAATCATCAAGTAAGCTCAAGAACACTATTTTTGATCTTTTCATACTCCCTTTGTTCTTATATTGATGTATTTCCATTTATTTTAAGAGCTATCCATGCAAAACCTATGTTATGTATACCACTTGGTTCATTTTTCATTAAAACTATCACAAACTCTAGATCTGTATGTTTTATTAACATCCCCGCGCAAGCCCACTGTTTTTAGCGATTTTTAGGACCCATGACACCCTAAGAAGGTGTATGGTAGGATGTGTGTATTTGTGGAGTTGTGTTGTAGTTGTTTGATCAAGCCGCGAACCAAGAAAACGAGTTTCTAACGTATTTTCATACCTGCTGTCCAAAAACTCAAACTCTGGAAAAATCAGTAAACATGGCGTTATTTTAGCTTTCATATTTAGAAAGTACTCTCAAACACGAAAACGTGGTCGCTTGAATCACTAAAAACCGAGTTATAACGAAGGAGATACGAAGTTTTAAAGTTAGCAACACAAAAAATATTATTTTCAGAAAATGCGTGCTGTTGGCCGAACTTCAGGGGACAGAACGAGGCGTTAGCCGTAGTCTAGCTGAGCCGAGCCACTGAGAATATGTTAGTTCATGTTATGACGATCGCGTGGATATAAAGAACGTTGAAAACCGACTTGTAACGACCAAGATATGAATTTCTGAAAATCCGACTAACAAAACTATTTTGACAGCCTCACTATAATTCCAATATTTTCTAAGTGTAAACAGTTTTTGCGAGGCACCATCTTACGAGCTATTTTCCCGTTGAGCGAGACGGTTTGAGCCATAAACTCCTTCAGGTGAAACGAAGTATTCCCGACCTATTTTCCAAATCAATCAACCGCTTGTTGATCGGACTTATAGTGAGTAAGTTATGAATTTCCTAGTATCGCCAAAAACAACCATTATATAAAAATAAAAAGTGTAAAACTAGCAAGTCGCCAAGTTGATGACCGATTATCTACATGATCGAGACGCGTATGATCAAAAGTCAAAGGAGACGGCTGAGAGATTATGTCACAAGGATTTCAAAAATATCAAGTTCTATTACTAACTCTCAACGTACAATATTTTACGACTAGTTTTGCGAGGCCGTTTGGCCATATTTTCACAAGTTGTAAAAGTGATATTTTGCGACGAAACTATTTTATTTGACGATAAAACACCAAATAGGATCGTGGAGTAACGTTTCAACATTTTTACACGAAATATAGTATATGACTTGCCGAGATGTCAAAAATGTAGTTTTCGACGATAAACATTATTTTCAAAACCAACGAGTGGTATCGTTAACATACGTAAATGCATGAGTAGAAGCATTTCATTTACTTATATTAGATCATATCATTCATCATAGGTCGCAGTTTGAGACCGAGCCTCATTTTCATCATATCCTTTGTGGTTATTGTGCTATCATATCAGGTGAGTTTCATAGCCCCTACTTTATACGTTTTGAACTTTTGGGGGAGATACATGCTTAAACTGCTTGCTTACATATATGATTGTGTTAAACTTATTTGCGTTATTCTTGAAAGCAACTCGCGGACCTAAGTATCAAACACTTGGGGTAGCCGAACAGAACATATCATGGACCTAAGTATCAAACACTTGGGGTAGCCGAACAGAACATATCATGGACCTAAGTATCTAACACTTGGGGTAGCCGAACATAAGTCTCCTAGTGAGCAGCATAAGATCTATTAGTATTCTTTGGGAAATGGCACCCAGTAATCTCATGATGCATTGATATGTAAGACATCTACTCTAGACATACTATGTTAGCATTGGGTTGTAAACACACAGGTTGCAAGTCTTGAATGGGCAGGGCTTGGAACTGAGTGGATTTACAATGCCTATGATGTGGAAACTTTCTCTAAACGCTTTTCAACTTATTTATAACAAACTTTGTGAACTCACCAACCTTTGTGTTGACACTTTTTAGCATGTTTATCTCAGGTTAGTAAGGTGATAGCAGATGCATGGAGCAGAGAGTCTTAGGGCACGTTTTTATGAAGACTTTTGCTTTTATCATTTACTATTCGATATACTTTAAAAACTTATGTACTATTCTACTTTGGGATCTTTTGCTTGTAAACTATGACTTTATCTATTCGAATGGTAACTTTTCAAAACGTCTCATTTAGAGGTCGTTCTCTATATCTTGTACTTTGTGCCCTGAAGTAGCATCCCAATGACATTATCGTTCCGCTGCGATAATTTGGGGGTGTTACAGATAGGGTCAAAAAGGAAAATGAAAACATTCACTTGACTACACAGGCACTAGAACATGCTTCTAGAGGTGTGCACAACATAGTAGAATGTCAAGTGATTAATAGAGCTAAGTCAGGAGTTGGATATAAGAGTCTCCCACCTCCTTATAGAGGCATCCCAAAACCCCCAGGGATTGACCTAGTAAATTTAGGTTTACCTGAGTTTCAAGAACCAATAATGGAATATGGTTCTAAGACTACTGAGAGTCTTAAGGTAGAAAGAGTAAGTAAAAGATTAGATAAAACTTTACTTTATCAGGACAAGGTGTCCTTTGTTAAGAAATTAGATGCTATAGTTGTTGAGGATTGCACAACTGATAGTGATGAAGAAGACCAGGTTATGTCTAAACCTGTCTTGGTTAAGAAAGTAGGAACAAAGGTTCCTAAGATAGTCAATCATAATACTAACAGGCCTAAGAACAATGTTAAACATGTTAGGCAACCAGTTAGATATTGTGAACAATATAGAACTACAAACAAGCCCAGAGGCAACCAAAGGAATTGGAATGGCCTTAAGTCTCACCAACTAGGTGATGACTTTGATTTATATAACAAAGCTTGTTACACATGTGGTAGTTTTGACCATCTTGCAGCTTTCTGCAACCAATGGGTATCTGGATATGAAAATAATAGAGTGAACCACAAAAGGCAAACTCCTAAGTCTCAATCTCACTCTAGTTCTAAGAGAACAAACCCCAGAGAAGTCAAAAACAAGTCTGGCTCAAACACAGATCCTGCTGCTAGACTAATGGTTCCTGCTGCTAGACAAATTGTTCCTGCTGCTCGACCATTTATGACTATTAACCCAAAATCAACAGCTAAGGGTGCAAAAACAACTTTCAAACATGCACCAACAACTGTTCTAAGGCTCAATCAAACAAAAGCAGTGGTCCCAAAACAAGTTTGGAGACCAAATGGAACAACTACAAAGCTAGCAGTTCCTGTTGCTAAGGGAAACAGGGCAAATGCTGTTAAGGCCTCAGCATGTTGGATTCTTAAATCCAATGTTGCATCAACTGTCCTTAAAAGAGTAAATTATATTGATGCAAGAGGCAGATCCAAGTCCGTAATGGCTTAGGTCCCCAAAAGAAACTAATACTTCTCTTTTATGTGCAGGAACATTCAGATGATCACCAAGAGGATCAAGGATACTCAGATAGTGGAAGTTCTAGGCACATGACAGGCAACAAGTCTTATCTCTCAGATTTTTAATCAATAGATGGAGGCTATGTTACCTTTGGAGGAGGTGTTGGTGGCAAAATTTCCGGTAAAGGTACCATTAAAACTGGAAATTTAGATTTTGAAGATGTGTTCTATGTAAAAGAGCTAAATTATAATCTTTTTAGTGTCTCACAAATGTGTGACAAAAAGAACAATGATCTTTTCTGTGAGACTGAATGTCTTGTACTTTCTCCTGATTTTAAGATGCCTGATGAAAGTCTAGTACTTCTTAGAATTCCTAGAAAGGGCAATATGTACAGTGTAGACATAAGAACATTGTTCCTGAAAAGAATTTAACTTGTCTTATTGCAAAGGCCACATTGGATGAATCAATGAAATGGCATAGAAGGCTTGGTCATATTAATTTCAAAACCATAAATAAAATTGTTAAGAATGGTTTGGTAAGAGGTTTACCTCACAAAAGATTTGAAAATGATCAAACATGCATTGCTTGTCTTAAAGGCAAACAACACAAAGCCACTTGTAAGCCCAAGATTTTTAACTCTTTCAATCAATCATTGTCTATGCTGCATATGGACTTATTTGGACCTGTATCAGTAAGTAGTATAATGCATAAGAGATATTGTCTTGTTATAATTGATGACTATACTAGATTTTCATGGGTTTTCTTTCTATCCACTAAGGATGAGACTACAAGCATCCTTAAGACATTCATTACATAGATAGAAAACCAAGTAGACAAGAAAGTGAAAGTCATTAGATGTGATAATGGGACAGAGTTTAAGAATAGAGTTATGGATGATTTCTGCAAAGAAAAGGGTATTAGGAGAGAATTTAGTGTTGCTAGAACACCACAACAGAATGGTGTTGTTGAGAGAAAGAATAGAACACTAATTGAAGCTGCTAGAACTATGTTAGCTGATTCTAAGCTACCTATAACTTTTTGGGCTGAAGCAGTCAACACTGCTTGCTATGTCCAAAATAGAGTTTTAGTTATTCAGCCTCACAATAAGACATCATATGAACTTTTTAGAGGAAGATCTCCTGCAATAGGATTTCTTAGACCTTTTGGATGTCATGTGACAATTCTCAATACCTTAGACCATTTAGGAAAATTCGATGGTAAGGCAGATGAAGGATTCTTTGTTGGATACTCTCTCAATAGCAAAGCATTTAGAGTATACAACACAAGAACTTTGATTGTAGAAGAAAATCTACATGTGGAGTTTTTAGAGGATAAATCCAATGTAGAAGGTCAAGGACCAAAAAGGTTATTTGATCTTGAAGCTCTAACCAAATCAATGAATTATGTGCCTGTTGTTGCAGAAACTAATAATTTTTCAGGTTCACAAACAACAGTTGAGGCAAGGTTAGAAAAGGAGACAAACCAAGATCATGTTTGGATGCCAATATGGTCAAGTACAAGTGTGAAATCAACTTCAACAGCTAATGAATCTTCTTTTAGCAAAGCTAAAGAAGGTGTTGAAGATGAAAGCAAAGAAGATGGAACTCAGGAACAATAAAATGTTTCTGCTGGTAGCATTTTTGTTGCTGCTGGTAGTTTATCTGTTCTTGCTGATAATACTACTGCTGAGCCAGAGCACTCTGCTACTAGGCTTAATGTTCTTGCTGCTGGGCTAAATTCTTCTGATGCAGGCCCATCACACACAAAAGAAGCAGAATTCTCAGATAATGAGGTGGATTTCAACAATCTTCCATCAAATTATCAAGTTCCTTCTACTCCACAAACAAGAATTCACAAAGTCCACTCCCTAGATAATGTGATTGGAGATGTACAATCAGGTGTAAAGACAAGACAACAACTGATGACTTCAGACCAACAAGGGCTTCTTGATGCCCTTTATGCTTCAAAACAGCATGAGCTTTCAAACTCTTGCTTGTTTGTATGTTTTCTCTCACAGGATGAACCAAAGAACATTCTTAGGGCCCTAGATGATTCAAGCTGGTTAGAGGCTATGCAAGAAGAGCTTCTTCAGTTCAAGATTCAAAAGGTTTGGGTGCTAGTTGATTTACCTACAGGTGTGAAGGTAATTGGCACTAGATGGGTTTTTAAGAACAAAAGGGATGAAAGGGGAATAGTGATTAAGAATAAGGCTAGATTAGTAGCCCAAGGGTACACACAAGAAGAAGGGATAGACTATGATGAGGTTTATGCTCCTGTAGCAAGGATTGAGGCAATTAGGCTTTTCTTAGCTTATGCTTCATTTTTAGGCTTCACAGTCTACCAAATGGATGTCAAGAGTGCATTTTTATATGGTTCTATTGAAGAGGAGGTATATGTTACACAGCCCCCTGGCTTCATTGACCCATTACATCCAAACAAAGTGTACAGAGTAGTGAAAGCTCTATATGGCCTTCATCAGGCACCAAGAGCTTGGTATGCAACACTAGCTTCCTACTTATTAGAAAATGGATTTCAAAGAGGAAAGATTGATCAGACACTTTTCATCAAACAGCACAAGAAGGATCTTCTGTTAGTGCAGGTGTATGTGGATGACATTATCTTTGGATCTACTAGGAAAGAGATGTGTTTAGACTTTGCAGAGATACTTAGAAAATTTCAATTTGCTGATTCAAAAATAGCAAGCACACCAATGGACTCTGAGAAGCACCTTCTGAAAGATGAAGATGGAGAGAGTGTGGATGTACACACTTACAGATCTATGATAGGCTCTTTGATGTACCTTACATCATCTAGACCTGATATCATGTTCCCTGTTTGTGTTTGTGCAAGATTTCAAGTTACTCCAAAGGTTTCTCATTTAACTGCAGTCAAGAGAATTTTTAGATATCTCAAAGGTCAACCAAGGTTGGGTATATGGTATTCTAGGGAATCTCCTTTTGACTTGGTAGCATATTCGGATAGTGATTATGCTGGTGCTAGCTTGGACAGAAAGTCAACAACTGGAGGATGTCAATTCCTTGGGTGTAGACTTGTCTCATGGCAGTGTAAGAAGCAAACAAGTGTGGCAAATTCAACAACTGAAGCTGAATATATAGCTGCTACAAGTTGATCTAGTCAAGTTCTATGGCTTCAAAACCAACTTCTTGATTATGGGTACAATTTCTTAAACACTGTTATTTATATTGATAATAGTAGTACCATTTGTATTATTAAAAATCCAGTGCAACATTCTAAAACAAAAACACATTGAAATTAGACATCACTTTATAAGAGACTGCAATGAGAAAAGGTTAATTCAAGTTCTTAAAATTGCTTCAGAACATAATTTTGCAGATCTGCTAACAAAAGCTTTTGATGTTTCAAGGTTTCAGTACTTGGTAGCAAGTATTGGAATGCTTAATCTTTGAATTTTCAATCTAATGTGTTTATGTAAATAAATTTTTGTTAATGCTGCTGGATTTATATAATAATGCTGCTATTACAAAAGTTTGTGCTGCTAGTATAAATTTAAAATGTGTTATTCATACAGTTGGTCTTATGATTATTCTAATGCAAGACAAGTACTTTGTACATTGTTCGTTTGGTTTTAAACTAACATTTTCAGATATGAACATGTGAACACAAAGGATGTTTCAAGTGAAATGGAAGCAGCAGAATTAGAATATCCAGTTGCTACATATTAGGTTTATGATGGACTGAGTTTGGGAATTTAAAATTCCTTAAACCTTCTCTCTTGAAACCTAAGTATGAAATTTCACATTGAATTGATGACTTAATTGATCAGATAGTAACTGATGCAACTCACTTTCTATCATTTTATACTTTTAAGTATAATGAGCAAGTCTAAGGACATCTGATAGAAAGAACAGCTAGTAAAAGTGAATCTAACACTTGTGTTAGAGGTAACAATTACTATGAGCTGGAAACCCTGTCAGGAAAACTCTTTGAATGAGTTTATCTTTACACAGGCAGTTATCTATAACTGAAAACATTGGTTCTCACACAACCAGAGGTTGCTTTAAACCGTAATTTTGATTAAGTGTCTGTTATACACTTGATCCCTTCAAAATGGTTGAAAGCAGTATGATTTTTCAATTCTAAAATCATGAACATACTGCTAAGTCAAATAATTTCTTAAACAAGGATTTTCAAAGGATTCACAAAAACCATCCATTGATGGACCATGAATCAAATGTCCACTGATTCACCTCTCATAGGAGTTAACACACCTAGAAGTGATGAGGGCAGCAAACTTAAACTCTTAAGGAATTGATGGCTTCATGTACAACATTGTCTGACAACAAGTTCTAAATGATGGATCAGATGATAAGGAAAGATATATTTTGGTACATAGTGAGATCTTCCAAACAGGGGAGGATAAAAGTTTATTTACTTCAGGGGAGGAAATAAAAGCCCAAGAAAGGAAGAAAAACCCAATGTAAGGGAGGAGAAGACAAGAGCATACAAGATGATGACATGGAGGTTCCAAAGGAGAAAGTTCTATCTAGGTCAAACGATGAAAAGTTTCAATTTCAGTTTACCACGTCTGTTCATCACTTGCAAAGGCATGCTGATAGATGATTTCACTTGTTGAAACAAGCATCCAAGATACACAGCATCATTGCCTCTTATAATTCCTCCATCCAAGAAAATTACACCATCTTTTAGTCCAAGATTGGAGCAATGTGTTGATTTTGTTAAAGTCAAAGAACAAAGTAGATGAGTTACTGAGAAAGATATTTAATCTTGAAGAACATAAGTGTTTGAAAGATCTTCACAATCCATAATTTAATTCAGAAACATGTTGAAAAGGATTTACATGTTTAGGGGAGGATTGTTGGGAATTAAATATTCTGAAGTTCAAGAATCGGGAAATACTACAAGTGTGTTCCTGATGGTAGTACATTTCATTCCTGCTGGTAGTATATCTGTTCCTGCTGATAGTGTATTGTTTCTTCTGATGATAATGCTGCTGGTTGATGCTGCTGCTAGTGCATCTGTTCCTGCTGCTAGCATTATCTCATTCCTACTACTAGCGGTAACTCATTACTGCTGCTAATGCTCATTGCTGCTGCTAAGTGGATAAGTATGAAAAGATATTATTTGTATTTTGGTCAACAATATATGGTAGATAATATCTTACTCCATGTGCTTAGTTAACAAGTTGTGTACACAGATACATGTTGTATCTTATGTACTGACACACTCAAGATAAGTTAGCAAGTAGTTCGACTAGACTTTAAGCAATATTAAAAAGATCTTCTTGTACTACAAAAAGTAGATCTTAGACTAGATATTAGTGTATGTTATTATTAGAACTCACAACTGTAAAGACATAGAAAAAACACAAGAATATCACAAGTTCTAAGAACATAAGATTCAAGGTTTTTGTAACCCTAATGATAGAAAGATCACTCGTATTATTTTGAATAATATTGAATCATTTTGGTGAAAAGCTTTCATTATTTATTGTCATATAACTAATCATAACCGTTCCATTTCCATAACAAAAATATCCTTTGTAGGATCGAGTGCTTCTAGCTTGATAGAGCTTGGTTAAACGAGAATCTCTAGGAGTAAGACTTGCGTTTATGCGGAGACTAAACAACAAGAATGTAAAGAAGAAAATAATATAAGATAATGATCCTCTATGGATCAGACTATGAACTAAGAAATTGTGTTATTGAATATCATAATCTCATGAATAACTCATAGACGGGATGTTTCTTTTATACTGATAAGAAACCCTAACCCTAAACCGTCATACAAGAAAACGTGTGAAGAGATAAACATGATCTCTTCTAAAAATAAATCTAACAAACTTTCTAAACAAATGGGATAACAAATACTAAAACCCGCAGTAACAACTACTATAGCAGAAACAAAATTAAACTATCGGCAGGAACCAACTGCAGCAGCAACACATAACTTCAGCAGGAACCAGCTTCACTATCGGCAGTAATGAGAAATCCTTATTTCTCAGAGATCCTAAACAATCCTCCCCTAATCTTGAAGTTGACTAGGTTAACTTGCAAGATTCCACTTGATAGAGCTGTAACTTCGTAGGCTTGAGGATTGCGATTGAGCAGCAACAATAGTAAGTAACCAGCAGGAACACTTGGAACTTCCAGCAGCAACTTCGATAGTTCAGCAGCAATAGGAAATCATCTTCAAAAGAATAAGCTGGTCACCATGTCATTCATTTGAGCGTGACTGCTACTATGACAATATGTACATCAAATCACTTAAGTTTCATACTATTCTCATCACATCCAGGTGTGTTAACTCCTGTGAGAGGTGAATCATTGAAAATTAATGGATTTGATGTCTCTTTACCAATAGCCATCACTATTGGAGTAGCCAATGTTTAGGTTTGTAAGACCATGGTACATTGATAACCATCTTATTTTTAGTAAACCAGCAACTATAAACGGATTTTACTTGTCTTTACCTGTAGCCGTTTGCTCAGGACTAGCCAATTCTTAGTTTCAACAGAACCTTGGTGAATTGAATACCAAATATGGATACCAATTGTCTTTACCACAAACCATACTTTTGTGGACTAGCCAATGCTTTGGATCCCTTAAAGGGTTACATCCATGGTGAATTGAGAACCATTTCAACTCTAAGGAATGAACCATGGGTGAGTTGAAGTACCCTATAGCTTTGAGCAAGCTATTACAACTATCAACGGATTTGACAATCACACCAGAGCCGTACCCTCATGGTGAGTCAACTCTTTCTTGTCTATGAGACATGGTGAGTTGAGTACCATTTATTGTGAAGGTGTAAACACCAACACTGTACCTGCAAGGTGTTGCTCAAAACCAACTTATTAGCACACAAAATATACAAAATTTATTTTTTATTTTATTATTTTTTTATTTTTTTATTTTTTTATTTTTTTTTATTTTTTATTTTGAACTAAGAAACATAAAAGAAAAGAACAACTTATACAACAGAAAGCCTCCCCTTAGGCCAGAAAGCCTCCCCTTAGGCTTTGACCTCTCCTCAAACTCAGAATCTAAGGATTTACCATCCCAATATGAACCACCAAATAGTTAAACCTTGGTCCATCAAAAGCCTTGGTCAGCAGATCAGCCACATTGTCATCAGTATGAATCTTAATCACCTGAATAAGATGCTTCTCATAAGCATCTCTTATGAAATGGTGTCGAATCTCAATATGCTTTGTCCTTTGATGATAGACAGGATTTTTAACAATGCACATAGTGCTTTGGTTATCAATAAAGATCTTAGTGTTCATGAAGTTGAACCCATAATCCAACAGCTGATTTTGCATCCAAAGAACCTGTCCACAGCAGCTAGCAGCAGCAACATACTCTGCCTTAGTAGAAGATGTAGCTACTATAGTCTGCTTCTTGCACTGCCAAGAAACCAACCTTCTACCCAGAAACTAACAACCCCCAGTAGTTGACTTTCTATCAAAATTAGCCCCAGCATAATCACTGTCACTATAAGCTTCCAACACAAAAGGAGAATCTTTTGGGTACCAAAGTCCCAACTTAGGCTGTCCTTTCAAATACTTGAAGATTCGCTTAACTGCATTTAAGTTAGAAGTCAAGGGTGTAACCTGATGTCTAGAACATGCACTGACAACAAACATGATATTAGGTCTAGAAGCTGTCAAATACATGATTGATCCAATCATGGACCTGTAGAGATGAACATTAACAGCAGCATCAGGTTCATTATTGGATTTAGGCTTTGGAGGTTCAAAAGGGGTTGTTGCAGTTTTCACATTTTCCATATCAAACTTCTTAAGTATGTCAAAAACATACTTCTCCTGGCAGATAAAGATCCCATCTGGTTTCTGCTTAACCTGAAGACCCAAGAAGAAAGTCATTTCACCCATAGCACTCATCTCAAATTCACTCTTCATCAAATCCTCAAATTCCCTGCACCAGGCTTCATTAGTAGAACCAAAGATGATATCATCTACATAAACTTGTACTAGAATGATATCTTTGAAGTTCTTCCTGATGAAAATTTTTTTTATCTATTGCCCCTCTTCTGTAACCAAGTTTTAACAAAAAGGCAGATAGCCTTGCATACCAAGCCCTTGGTGCTTCATGAAGACCATAAAGTGCTTTAACCACTTTGTAAACCAAATCAGGATTCTGAAAGGGTCCACAAATCCCTTTGGTTGAGTAACATAAACCTCTTCTTCAATCCTTCAATACAAAAATGCACTCTTTACATCCATCTGATATACTACAAACCCCATAAATGAGGCAAAAGCTAAAAACAGTCTGATAGCTTCAACTCTTGCCACAGGTGCAAATACCTCATCATAGTCAATCCCCTCTTCTTGTCTATGTCCTTGAGCCACCAACCTAGCTTTATTTCGAACCACAATTCCCCTAGCATCCCTTTTATTTTTGAGAATCCATTTAGTTCCAATAGCATGCTTTCCTGCAGGCAAAGGTACCAACATCCATACTTTCTGATTCTGGAACTGCTGCATTTCCTCTTGCATAGCCTCAACCCAATCAGGATTTTCAAGAGCTTGGGCTATACTACTTGGTTCAATTTGGGATAAGAAACAAGCATAGAGGCAATGTAGGTAATCAGTATGATTGCTTCTTAACTGATCCTGGATATAACTGAGAAAAGCAGATTCTCCAAACTTGGGTTGATGTATTTTGCTTCTTGTCTGAACAGGGGAATTTAAATCTCCAAGGATCAAGGACTGAGGATGAACTGTATTAATCCTCTTGGTAACAATGGGATTGACATCAACTGTGGATTCCTGATTAGTAATGGAGGGGTTGAAGTCATCATCATATGAGGAAGAAGTGAAAATACCTGTTCTGGATTGATGATGAGGATCTTCCAGCTTATCTCTTGAAGAGACTGAATTTCCAAGATCAGAAGGGATTGGAAATCTTTCAGGGGAGTTATCAATACCCAGAGAGTCAACAGGTGGAGAAGACACAGGAACATCAGCAGGAATGGAGACATCAGCAGAAGCATTAGAAGAATCAGCAAGAACAGATCCAGTATCAGCAGATATGGTAGCAGCAGGAACATGAATACCACCAGCCGAATTCAGTTGCCTTCTAACTTCAGCTTCAGCATTTCTCAAAATCTCCTCTGTCTCTTTAGAAAACCCAGAACCAAACATTTCAGCAGCTTTCTTGGCATTATACTCTTGTCTTTGAAGCCTAGCAAGATCTTCCGCAAAACTAGAATCACCTCCACCATATCAGAAGAATCTTTGATCTTTGAACCTGAAATGTTGTTAGAGGGAAAAGAAGGAACAACTATAGGTCATTCATCACTCTCTACAGCAAAATCATCATCTGAGGTACCTGCATTGTTAGATTGAGAAACATGTGTACCAAAAGATTGATTTGCTTTGAATCTATTATAACCTAAGGTATCTGTCATATAATCTAGGTCAAAGTATCACTCTGGACATGCACCCTGCAAATTAGGTTTTTCCTCAAGATATCTTAAGTTGAGAGTCTCTTCAATCCTCTTAGAAGACAGATTATAAACCCTATAGGCTTTACTATAAGCAGAATACCCAACAATAAACCCTTCATCAGCCTTTCCATCAAACTTGCCTAGGTAATCACTAGTGTTCAAAATAGTGACATGACATCCAAAAGGTTTAAGGTAACTAATGTTTGGAACCTTCCCAGACAAAAGTTCATAAGGTGTTTTATTATGAGGACGAGTAATAGATACCCTATTCAACACATAAAAACAGCATGCAGACTGCTTCAGTCCAAAACATAGTGGGCATCTTAGATTCAGCTAACATAGACCTAGCTGCTTCTATTAGGGTCCTATTTTTCCTTTCTGCAATCCCATTTTGTTGTGGGGTTCTGGCATTACTATAGTCCCTTTTTATCCCCTTACTCCCACAGAGTTCTATTAGATTAGAATTCTTAAACTCTGTGCCATTATCACACCTTATAGACTTAACCTTTTTACTTAGCTGATTTTCTATTAAGGTAATAAAATCCCTAATAACTGGATAAGTTTCATCTTTAGTACCCAAAAAGAAAGTCCAAGAAAACCTGCTAAAATCATCTGTAATCACCAGGCAGTAGTACTTGTGGTCAATACTTCTGATAGAAGTAGGACCAAAGAGATCCATATGAAGAAGCTGCAGAGGCTCAATGATGGTGCTCACAGCTGTGATTGCCTTGTATGAAGCTTTGTGTTGCTTTCCTTTGTTGCATGCAACACAATGGTGTTCATTAGAGAAGATCTTAAGAGGGAGCCCATGGACCAAACCATTCTTAGCCAGCTTGTTAATGGTCTTGAAATTCACATGAGCCATTCTTCTGTACCATTTAATAGATTCATCCACAGAAGCTTTTGCCACAAGACAAGCAAGAGAACCCTCAGGCTGAACATCACTAAGATTGAAACTGTAAAGGTTGTAAGTCCTTGGAACTTTAAGTTCAATCTGACTTTCATCAGGCAACTTGAAGTCCTTGGACAGCACAAAACAATCAGTCTCAGTGAAGAGAACACTGTTCTTCTTGTCACAAATTTGTGAGACAGAGAACAAGTTGAAGTTTTGGAGTTCCTTCACATAAAGTACATCTTCAAAGTCCAGCTTAGTAGTTTTGATAGTTCCCTTCCCAGAAATTATGCCATCTCCTCCTCCATATGTCACAGTTCCTCCATTCAAAGGCACAAAGTCATGCAATCTCTCTAAATTTCCTGTCATACTCCTGGAACATCCACTGTCAACAATGCCAACATCTTTACTTCTAAATAGAAGTTCCTGAAACAAAGAATACATTTACAACATTAGATAAAGAGAGACCCGAGCCATTTCTGACTTGAGCCTGCCTAGTGGAAACAATAAGTATTAAACCATGGAGATTGATGAGATCCAGCATTGATCTTGGACCCCATTCTCATATATTGGTTATTGTTTCTCCAAGAACAACCTACTGAGGACTTAACAGCAGTTTTCCATCTTGCCCCTCCCATTTGCATGGTGTCAAAATAAACAGGTCTCATATCATTTTGAAAGTAAGTACTAGTAGGTCTGCTGAAAGGTCTAGAAACATTGCTTCTCCAACCAGCAGGATTGATCCTACCAGCTGGAACTGGATTACCAGTAGCAACAGACTTATCGGTAGGAATGGACTTGTCAGCAGCAACAGGCTTACCACACTACAAAAAAACAGGCTTTTAGAGACTGAATTTCTAGGGACTGATATATCAGTCGTTAATACATAGCATCGGTAACTGAAACATCAGTTATTGATACTTTTAAGAACTGACCTTTTATTGACTGACTGCGGCGACTAAAAATCAGTCCTCGATTCAGTTACCCCATATCCGAGACTAAATTTCAGTTACTAATATGCATGTACGGGAAAGAAATTTGGAGGAAAATTTGTTAGTGACTGAATAAGGGTGACAATTCAGTCCCTAGTACATGTACATCATATCTAAGACTAAATTTCAGTTGAAAAACATATTTGCGCAATAAAAAAATTTGGCGGAAAATTTGTTAGTGACTGAATTATGGTCACAGTTCGGTCCCTAGTACATGGAGATCATAGCTAAGGCTAAGTTTCAGTTACAAATATGTCTACACAATAAAAAGGTTTGGAGGGAAATTTTTTAGTGACTGAATTTCAGTCACAGCTGCGTCCCTAATACATGGAAATCATACCTAAGACTAAAATTCAGTTACAAATATGTTTGTGCAGTAAAAAAAGTTTGGAGGGAAATTTGTTTGTGACTGAATTTGAATCACAACTCAGTCCCTAATACATGGACATTATAGCTAAGACTAAAGTTCAATTACAAATACATATGCAAAATAAAAAAACTTTTGAGAGAAAATTGTTTATGTCTGAATTTTAGTCCCACATAAACCTCTTATACATGGGCAGCATATTTAAGACTAAAATTCAGTTACAAATAAAAAGGTTTGTAGGGAAAATTTGTAGTGACTGAATTTCAGTCACAACTGAGTCCCTATTACATGGACATCATACCTAAGACTAAAATTCAGTTACAAATATGTCTGCGCAATAAAAAAGGTTTGGAGGGAAATTTGTTAGTGACTGAATTTCAATCACGACTCAATCCCTAATACATGGACATCATAGCTATGACTAAATTTCAATTACAAATACGTATGCAAAATAAAAAGGTTTGGAGAGACAATTATTTGTGACTGAATTTCAGTCCCACATAAACATCTTATACATGGGCAACATATTTAAGACTAAAATTCAGTTATTCATTGGAAACGTGGACTTATATTGTGACTGGTATATATTTAACTCCGTTCATTAGCAAGGTTATAGACTTTTACCTATTGTCACGAGTAACTAATTCACAAATTTCAAAATAAAAGTGACATATACATACAATAATAAGTTGATTATGTCTATTACTTTTAGATTTTGACTTTATTTTTTTTAACTTCAAAATACTAATCTAGTTATATATTTTATCTAACACACTAAATAATTATATTAAAGATTATTTGACTTTTAATATATATATATATATATATATATATATATATATATATATATATATATATATATATATATATATATATATATATATATATATATATAAATGAAACTACTATGTAACAATAGCAAACTACATATTATAAAGACAATCAAAAATAGACAGCTGAAAGATACTGATGGTGGTTGGTGCCTGTGGAACAGACGGCGGATGGAATGGCTGATAGGGCTGCACCGACGGTGGTTGCTGCCGTTTTTTTACGTTTTCATTCTATTTTTTCGTTTTTGTCTGTTTTTTACGTTTTCGTCCATTTTTGTACGTTTTTGTCCGTTTTTTTACGTTTTCATCCGTTTTTTACGTTTTCGTCCGCTTTTTTACGTTTTCTCCTTTTTACGTTTCGTTCTTTTTCGTTTTATCATTTTACGTTTTCGTCCGCTTTTACGTTTTTCGTCCGTCTTTGTCCCTTTTTTTTTAGTTTTTGTCCTTTTTACTATGTCGTTTTTTTCGTTTTGTTCCCTTTTTTTTTATGCATTTTTTGTTCATCTTTTTACGTTTTCTTCGATTTTATTTTTATTCGTTTTGTCGTTTTCATCCTTTTTTAAGTTTTCGTCCATTTTTTTAGTTTTATGTTTTTGTACGTTTTCTCATTTTTTAGTTTTCTCCGTTTTTTCGTTTTCATCTTTTTTAATTTCGTCCTTTTTTTAGTTTCTCTGTTTTTAGTTTTTTTTTTTCTTTCCGTTTTTTACATTCTTCGTTTTTTTAGTTTTTGTTTTTGCCCATTTTTTTATGTTCTCGTCCGTTTTTGTCCCCTTTTTTACGTAAAAAGACAGACGAAAACGTAAAAAAATAGACTAAAACGAAAAAAATATAATGAAAACGTAAAAAAAATGGACAAAAACGAAAAGAAGCGGACGAAAATGTAAAAAATGGACGAAAACATAAAAAAAAGGACAAAAAAAATCGAACAAAAATGTAAAAAAAAGGACAAAAATGTAAAAAAGACGGACGAAAACGTTAAAAAGCGGACGAAAACGTAAAAAATGGACAAAACCAAAAAAACCGAACGAAAACGTAAAAAAAGGACAAAAACGGACGAAAACCTTAAAAAGCGGACTAAAACGTAAAAAAAATAGACGAAAACGTAAAAAAAACGAGTAAAAACATTAAAAAAGGGACAAAAACTGAAAAAATATAACGAAAACGTAAAAAATGAACGAAAACGTAAAAAACCAAATGAAAACGTAAAAAAAGGGGCAAAAACGGACAAAAACGTTAAAAAGCGGACAAAAACGTTAAAAAGCGGTATACTCGACTCGTTCGTTTAACATCTCATTTATAACGATATCATCTCGACTTGTTTGTTTAACATCTCATGCATAACGATATCATCTCGACTCATTCGTTTAACATCTCATTTATAACCATATCATCCCGACTCGTTCGTTTAACATCTCATTTATGACGATATCATCTCGACTCGTTTGCTTAACATCTCATGTATAACGATATCATCTCGACTCATTCGTTTAACATCTCATTTATAACCATATCATCCCGACTCGTTCGTTTAATATCTCATGTATAACGATATCATTTGGACTCATTCGTTTAACATCTCATTTATAACCATATCATCCCGACTCGTTCGCTTAACATCTCATGTATAACGATATCATCTGGACTCATTCGTTTAACATCTCATTTATAACGATATCATCTCGAGTCATTCGTTTAACATCTCATTTATAACCATATCATCCCGACTCGTTTGTTTAACATCTCATGTATAACGAAATCATCCAGACTCATTCGTTTAACATCTCATTTATAACGATATCATCACGACTCGTTCGTTTAACATCACAGGTATAACGATATCATCTCGACTCATTCGTTTAACATCTCATGTATAACCATATCATCTCGACTCATTCGTTTAACATCTCATGTATAACGATAATTTTATCCTTTTTAAAAATAATTTTACATTTATGTATATTCAAATCATGTATAACGATATAATATCGACTCATGCGTTTAATATCTCATATATATCCATAGCATCTCGACTCATTTGTTTACTCCCTCCGTCCCACTATAAGTGTCCACAATGGTATCTTTGTTGTCCATATCAAGTGTCCAGGGAATATTTTCAACCAATGAGAAGAGACTTTAGTGGGTAATAGTGATATTTGATTGGTGGAGAGTGTAGTTGGCCCCACTTTCCTAAAACTTTGTGAAAATGAAAAGTGGACACTTATAGTGGGACGGAGGGAGTAACATTTATGTATATTCAAATCATTTATATTTAATTAAATCATTTATAACTAATTTAAATAATTTTGTAATCATTTACAATTAATCTACATAATTTTTTAATAATTTATAAGGAATTTAAATTATTTATAAACAATTTAAACTATTTTTAAGTTATTTATAATTAAGTTACATCATTTTTTTTTTCTTAAAACAAAATTGTGATAGAGAACATGTCAACATTACAAAAACAAATAATTTTTGCTAAAATTTTGTTTACTCCTTTACCCCCAAATATTTTCTGTCAAAAATTTTTTTGCCCCGCCAAAGGTAAAAAACAAAAATTAAAACACTTTAGCTTTCACAAAAACCTGATCTTCATCCTCCCATCCGAAACCACCACACACACCACTGTTTTTTTTTTTTTTTTGTTAACTTGAACCCGTATCTTTTGTGTGTGTGGGTATGCTTCACCATCTAAAAAAAAGCCTTTTACATACCACCATCCTCCTAAGTTTAATCTTAATTATATCCATTTATTTATCTCCTAATATTTATTTCTCATTAACCTAATTATTATTCATATTTGATATTGATTCATTGATAATAGATCATACACCGATTCATATTGGTACCCCACAATGCCTCGGTTAGTTTTTTTTATATTTTATATGTTGTATATTTACGATGCTGAATTAATTTATCAACTGATTTAATCTGGTTTGATTTTTGCAGGTATTATTGCGATTACTGCGACACTTACTTGACTCATGATTCGGTAATTTATCTTTTTTCTTGTTATTAATTGTTCTGTGATTTGTGACTACCTTGTAGCTGGGATTGGGATTTTTATGTATAAGTTTCGACTGATTTTTACCGAGTTTAGACCTTGTAGCGAGTAATCGGTCATTGACTTTGTAGCAAGTAATCTCGGCCTAGTTGATGTTTAGACTAATAGAAAATCGTACTTGCTGTAACTAAATATGGTCGTTAATAGAAAATCGTAATAGAAAATCTCGCCCTAGTTGATCCCCATTTTCAGGTATGAATGTGCTTAACTTAATTCTTTTGCTTGTGATGTTATAAGGCATTCTGCAACTGTCTTTTGTTATTATTGTAGGGGCGGGGAAATAAGAGTAGTGGAGATAATTTCCATGCTGCCCCAAACATTGATCATTCACAAGGCTTTGTGAGAAAAGATCTTTGTGAATGGTTACGTTGGCTTAGGTTAGTCATTCACCTTATTTAAATTTTTTGCTTTTATGTATTTGTTGTAAAGTGTTGTGATCTTGCAGGAAAGAGATTGGGTATGATGGATGGAGGCTGGATTATGTACGCGGGTTTTGGGGTGGTTATGTAAAGGAATACATGGAAGCAAGTGAGCCGTATTTTTCTGTGGGTGAATATTGGGATTCTTTAAGTTATACCTATGGTGAGATGGATCACAATCAAGATGCTCATCGCCAAAGGATTATTGACTGGATAAATGACACCAATGGAACACCTTTAACTCATTTTAAAGGTGGAAGATTGGCAACCATCTTGTGTATCTCAAGGGGAATGGCCGCGACATTTTGTTGAATTCGTCAAATACCTGCCTTTTAAAGATTATACACACCCTAATCACGCGTACCTCAATGTTGCTGATAAGTTGCCTGAGCTGTCCTCAAAACCAGACATGGGTCCACGGATGGATATAGGTTATGGTAACTGTGACACTAAACTTCACTACAATAATGCTGATACTGTACGTAGGTTTCTTTTTAACTGAAAAGACAAAATATTCAGCTTGTCGATTTGGATCTTGCTGAGATGGATATCAAGAAAGCACTCGAGATCGATCCTGATAATAGGTAAATACATCTAGTCTTCTGAATCTTTCACTTTAAATAAAGTTGGAAATTATAACCCTTCACTTATAAATGGGTCCATTTGGGTTGTTTTTTATTTCAAAATGGTCAATTACAAGATTTTCCAGAAGGGAAATGGGTCAAATGAGCCAAACGGGTTGAAAATTACCCAATGTCTATTTTTAATATAGACAGTATCACAACTTGTTTTCATTCAAAGATTTTGCATTAAACATTTATAAAGAAAAAAAAAGGCAAAAATGGGTAAACCAAGCCCTGCCTATTTCAACCCAAATCCATTTGGTAAGTCAAGCCAGACCGTTTCGACCCGTATGACAGACAAAGGAGTTGTTTCAATCCACATCCATTTTAATATGTTATGCAACCGGCCCATCTTTCCACCTTAAACTTTTTAATTTACATGGTTTATGGAGTAGAGATGTGAAGTTGGAGTACAAACTGTGGAAAGAAAAGGTGAAAGAACAAGAAGGACGCGCAGTTCGATGGAAATATTTTTGCGAAAATGAACACACTTGAGCACCTCAATTCTGCTGTAAGTTCCTATATATATTTCTATCATTTCGCTTTTAATACTGATACACTGATGTCTATAACTCCATAAGACCTGGTGCAATTTCAAAACATTTGACCCAAGCTTCCATAGCTGATTGTGTAAATGAAACTTTTTCTGCAATCCGTACAGTAAGTTGTCTAAATTTAATGCCGAAACTCTTGTATCTTAATACCATTCTGTGAATTAATAAGTAGTTAGAGTGGCACCACAAATCTGATAGTAATGATGCTTTTATTGCTGTTTGCAGGTAAGATCGTTCAGTGGAGAAAAATGCCAAATATTGACGTTTGGTAGCCAGGTTAGACATACGTGATATGCATAGGTGATGGTAACGATGATTCATTCACCGATAGTGATACATATATATAGGACGTTCAAATTTATTTCTATTGAATTTGGTTTTATTTTTAAACATATTGAATTGTAAACTCTTGTTATTTGGATTGGTGATTATTATACATTAAAGAAATATTGTTATTATTATTGTTTATGGTTTGGAGTTTTATATACTATTGTAAGAGGTCATGTATGCATTGTGAATGGGGACTTAATTAAATTGTATTTGGTGATGATTTGAAACTAATTTTCAGTCTCAAAAAGTAACAATTTATGGACTGAAATCGTCCGAATTCTGGGACTATTAATTAGTCTTTAAATCCTTTTATTGGAGACTGATTTAAAACTAAATTTCATTCTCTAAAAAGATAAAATTAAGGACTAAAATTGCCTAGTTTTTTGGGACTAATTATCAGTTATCAAAGCCTTTTAACAGAGAATGATTTGGTGATGATTTGATACTAATTTTCAGTCACCAAAAGTAGCAAATCATAGACTGAAATCGTTTGTATTCTGTGACTAACAATCAGTCTTTAAAGCCTTTATCAAGACTAATCAGTTTTTAAATCCTATTATTAGAGACTGATTTGGTACGGTAATCTACAAAACAACGAAACGTATTAGGGACTATAAACAATGTTCATGGACTAATTTTTAGTCCCTAAATCCATGTGTTAGTAACTGATCAAACATAGTATTGGCGACTGACTTTTCAGTCGCCGATAATATGCATCGGGGACTGAAATAACATGATACCAACCCATAGAAATAAGGACTGACTTTTTTATTTTGGAGACTGATCTCTGGTCCTCGTTGGTTCGATACAACAAGGACTGAATTTCAGTTGATAACGTCACTTTCAGTAACTAAGCTTCTACCACTGATTAGTGACTAGCAAAATCAGTCCTTGATAGACCATTCGTAACTGATCATTGGTGTATCGGAGACTGATTTTTCAGTCTCTGAAAGCCTGTTTTTTTGTAGTGCCACAGAAACTGGCTTGCCAGCAGCAACCGAAGTTCTACCAGAGTTTATTCTTGCTGCTTGGGAATATAAGGGGGAATATCATTGACATTTTTCCATACAGACCTATCTTGACAAGCATATATACCCATCTGTTTTTCATAATAGTCACAATCTTTAATAAGATGATCATAACTACGACACATAAAGCACGATTTCTTTCTAGGGGACTTTTTCTTAACATTATTTTTCTCATTGCAAACAGAATAATTCAAACCAACACATGAAACAAAATTATCCTTAACAAAATTAACACCACAACCATAATTGTTTGAAACAGAACCACAACTAGAAACATTATTGTTTTTAACACTATCAAAAGAAATATCTTCAAATGCAGCTGTCTTTGATTGAGACTTATCAGTAGCTACTTCTGAGGAGAGATCTTCTGATTTTATTGAAGCTTACTTGTCACTTGATCCACATGTGGCATAGTCATTAGTCTTGATTTCTGAAGATTTGTCACTGTAAGAACAAGAGACAAATTCATTAGAGTCACAATCAAGATCAGGCAAGTTCTTTGCCTTTTTGCCATAAGACATTTGTGAATCATCAGAGTCAACAAAAGGATCAGCAGGTTTAAATGTTCCAGTTATGGGTGGAGGAACAGCATTCATACCACCCTCCTTTACATACTTTACAGGTTTTCTATAATCTACAGGTTCAGGGTCAAAAACACTATACTCATTAGGGTCATAAAATTGATTTGGCCCTATCAGGTCACCATACCCTAAACCTCTTTTAGTTTTTGTAGACATAGAACTATCAATTAACTTGTGAAGGTTTTTAGATGACTCCTTCCATTTATCAAATCTAGCCAAGGAATTATCTAGCTTAGACTGTAAATCCTGTTTTCTAACACCACCTTAGCTTTTTCTCTTTCAGAATGTTTAAACTCATTAGTGGCGTTTTTTAAATCTCTTTCCAAAACCTTTATTTTTTCCTCATAAGCTAACTGTTGTTTTTGATACCAGACCTTTTGTTGTTCTAATGTTTTAACAGCATTTTTATGAGCCTTAAGTTGTATAAAGTTATCCTTATATTCACTTTCTTTATCATCAAATTCCTGTTTCAGTTTAGCATATATAGGTTCACAACCAAATGGGCAGTTTTGTACCTGAGATGGATGACCCATCATTCCAAATTGACCAGCCACTTGTTTCTTCTCACCATATCCAGCTATCATCCCATAGACCTTCTCTGCTCCACTTGCAACAGCTTTCTCATGATGTTCCCAGTCCACCATCGAATCCACAGATACCAAGGCCTTGGGGTCCTCTGATTGCAACTCTTGAATTTTGAAAAAAGAATACCTGGCTTTATCATCCACCTTCTTATCTGTACATTCCCTGGCAAAATGTCCTGGTTGAGAACATTTGTAGCATCTCACCTTCCTTCTATCAAATCTGGCAGCCTCCTGTCCATCAAAGTTGACCTTTGTTCCTGCCTTCTTTTCAAACCTATCCATTTTCAATGACAGCATAGCCACCTGCCATCTAATGTCCATCTCTTCCAGATCCAATTCATCCACCTGATTGAAATCTTCATAAAAAATCTGCTGCTGTGGTGTACTCACACAACAAATGAATGAAGCACCTTGATGAACTCAAATAAGTACATTTTATTATCATCATTTATCCTATTTATTTGACTTGTTTTATTATATTATATATGAGAATTGATACGTTAATGTTTACTTTTGTAATTCTCAGGTAAAAACAAGTATTATGTGAAACTTGGCGATTTTGGACTAATTATGGAGCAAAACAAGCAAGATGTTAAGAGTCTACTGAAATGTACAAGATCAAGATCATTCTGCTCCAGATGCGCCGCAACACACTTCGTACATACGGCGCATCACTATCAAGATTTCACAAGATATAATCCAAGACGGCAAAGGACATGCGCCGCATAGAGAAATGGAGTTACGCCGCATCTTCTGGCGGTGTACGAATATTCCTGAATATATTAATCTTGGACCCCACGCGAAGTTAAGTCAATGCGCCGCATCTACTTATCCTATGCGCCGCATCTAGCCCTCAGACAGAAACTATAAATACCCCAAGGCCAGACGAATTTCAAGAGCCTAGTTTTACAAGAAGACCGAAGACCACAAAACCCTAAGGCCGAATTCAGACGTGTTAGCAGCACAAGACACACCCTAAACGAAGATACAAGAGCTGTAAGAAGGTCCTGCATGTATTCAATTCATTAAGTAGTTTTTTTTTATTGTATTAGTACACTTTAATTCATCAGGATTGATGGGCCGATTCCATGTGACTACGGAAAACCATGGGCACACCCTTAAAATTGCTTTCCCATTAATTAAAGTTTATATGTTGATGTCTTTGGTGACTTTTATTAGTGCATTGATAACCTCTGTGTCTAGCTGAGCATTGCTTGGGTCGCCATGCCCCTTCCTCGCCTATTTATTAGATCGCCTATGCATTAAGGGTTTAACTCGCCGATAAGATTAGAGCCAACGAGAAAGGTTTAACTCTCGATGCGTCGCATCGAACTATACACTTCATATAAAACTAGCAATAAAACAAGTGACAAGCTACTTAATTATCAGGACAGGTCTTCTTATTGTCTCGAGTATCTATCTGTGTATGTGTGTGCTAATCGCTGATTCGTGCTCATTAGTTTAGTTTATATTTAGTCATAACCAAACCGTGCCAGTCTCTCAGGCTGAACCCCCTTGCGTTAGATTAGGTTGTATTGCTAACTTAAGATATTAAAATACTGATTAGAATAACTAGATAATACGTTCCACTCTTAGTGATCGACACTCTACTTACCATTATATTCATTCTGACCGGGTACACTGCTCGTTAAAGTGTGTGTTTTATTGATAAGTCGGCTAAATATAAATTTAAAACTTGAATACTGCTAAAACCACAACGACATCACGCGCGCACCAAATCTTTGGCGCCGTTGCCGTGGATATAAAAGAATTAGAGCAATACACACGCACACATCCAGTTTTTGGCGCCGCTGCCGGGAGTGAATTGTTATTATCTGTTAATTTGATTAGTATTTTAATTAGGTTTTAAATTCTAACTGCTAACCCCGTTGTATATTAGTTAAATTGCATTCATTGTATTATTTGCATATTTTCTGTTTTTGTGTGTTTTTATTTTCTTTAATTTTTGTTTCTTTTTGTTTGTTTTTTTTTTTTTTTTTTTTTTTTTATTTTTCTGTATTCTGCTATCGTTGTACTGAGCTAATTCAAACAATACGGCGCATCTATTTTCATAGATACGGCGTATTGCGTTTAATTTTTATAAAATACAACGCGTTTAATAAATTCGAGTACGACGCATCTTTCCCCAAGATACAGCGTATTGTGTTTTTAATAAAAAAAAATTTTTAAACCCTAACGCCATACGACGCATCTGTTTTTACAGATACGGTATTTATTATTAAATTAAAAACGGTTTTCGAATTATTAAACAGATACGACGCATCGATCTCTATCGATACGGCGCATCTTCTGAATCAAAAATCTTGTATTTTGAAACGTAACGAAAATACGGCGCATTAGCTTTTGTTAATACGACGCATTTAATTTTAATAAATATAAACGATTTTTGATAAGTTAAACTGATACGGCGCATTCTTATTCAATACGGCGTAACGATTTTCTGAAATAAAAGTCTGATTAATTTTTAACAAAATAAGATACGGAGCATCCTATTTATAGGATACGGCGCATCGTCTACAGATATCAGCAAATTTTATTTTACTTTGATTGTTTCACTCTTCTTTTGCACGAGTAAGTTTTATTTCAGGAAGATGGACGATCCGGATATTACAATGGAAGAATACTTGTTGCTGGAAATGGTTAAGTCAAAGAAAGAAAGAAACAAATTGCCGTTTCAACACACTTGGTGTATATCAAATGATGATGAAGAAGATTCATATACCGTGAAACCAATTCCGGCAATTGTTATTGATAGTACTTTTTCTCCGGAGATTGCACAAGATGATGTGTATACGGAACCTTACGTTGAAGAATATTCTGCAATCGTATTACCACCATTAGACAATCCATCGGATGAAGATGAAAAGTATTCTAATTTTGATTTCGAACCATTTGACGCCATAGTTTATGATGACATACCTCAACCAGATTTTGACCCAACGAGGGATTTTGAAGAAATCTGGGATTACTTATTTAAGAATGAAATTCGGGACGATGCTGAAATTGCAAGACCACTAGTTAAAGATGGAGATTCACAAGATGAATTGGAGTCACTTACAACACAAAGTGGTACAAATTTATTTAATATTATTAATCCCGTTACTAATAATCTTGCTAGTTTTCCTAAACAGGTTGCAAAACAAAAAAATGATGAGGTGAAATTTATTACACTACCTATTGACGTACATGAAGCACCTGTGATCAACCTGTTTTTGTGGAGCTCGAGGAAGAATTTGGTGATGAGCTCTTAAACATTGCTATGATTGATGAAGATGATGATCTCGACCCTATGATGTATATAGAGGAACTCGAACTTTTACTTGCTAAAGACCCTTTCTCATCTTCTGCGGAAGTCAAGGGACGCCTTACTACCAAAGAGACTAACCAAGAAGAAAGGAGACTCATTTTTCCTCAACATACTACTCTTTCAGATGAAGTGGTCAAGTCATCCAATTTATCAACTAAACCAGGTAAGGATTGGAAAGATGTACATATATTGCCAAGGTATGATCTTTATTTATTTCTTCCATCTTTACTAGCAAATTTACACTCTTTTCGTGTTTATTGCTACTATCACCCGCACTTGATCCCAAGTGGGGGGAACAACACCTTATTACACAGTAAATAAGGGTGGAGTCAGGCTCGTGACTCGAACAAAAACAAGCGCTTCGTGGGAGGCAACCCATGCTTATCTTTTATTTTATTTTCTGATTTTGTATTGAGTCTGTCAGACCTGTAGAAGATACGGCGCATCTCCATCCTAAGATGCGACGCATCGCCTACAATGGTCATATCCTATTTAATTTTCTGCATTTTTATTTTTAACTTTAAAACTTTCTGTCAGTATTTTAATGCGGCGCATCCCTGGTTAAGGATGCGACGCATCTTCTATTTTGAATTCGTATTTATTCCAGGCTGATACGGCGTATCTTCTTCCATAAGATACGGCGTATCGACTGACCTGATGATTTTCATTTTAATTTTTTATGTTTTATTTTTACTAACTACTAATGTATTATGCAAGTTTGAACTTTCTTAACTCAGGTGTGTTAAAGTCTTAATGGTATTATAGATTCCTGCATTTCTGTGGATACATCAAATATGAAGCTTAAACGTTATCATCCACAAGAAGTTGATTTTTGCTCTTATACAAATGGAGGATCATACCGAGCAAATCTCAGGGGAGTTTTTCTGTTCTAATTCTTTTATTTTCTAGTTTTTAACCTTTGACACAAACAACGAGGACGTTGTTTAACTTAAGTGGGGGTATTGGAGAATTAGAAAAACTTACTTGTCCTAAACTTTTTCAAAATATGCTTAAAATGCGCTTAATATATCAAAATTTAAAAATTTTTAGCATGCTTTTGTTTAAAGTCTAAATTACATAGCTGCACACATAACATTATTTCCAAAATTTTGAACTTTTCAAAATTCACAAATCTATGAGTGTGCCGGTGTAACACCCCCAAAATTATCGCAGCGGAAGGTAGATCACTGGGGTATTACTTCCTAGCACAAAGTACAAGTCATGGAAAACGACCCTTGAAAAGAGACGTTTTAAAAGTGTTTCACATTTGATACATTAAATTCTCAGAGTTTGCAAAGGTCCCAACAGTTTTCATAAAACACAATGTTTTCAAAAGATTGCAAATGTTTTAAACATAACATAAATCTTTAAAATATAGACACTTCAAATGTGAAAATATGCCGAGTCCTCAAAATATATCCGTGCGACTCCATCCAAGACCTTCATGCCTTTAAACCTGAGATAAAACATGCTAAAACGTCAACACAAAGGTTGAGTGAATCCATAGAGTTTTAGTAATAAGCAGTTGATCACAATATAATTCAGTTTATAAAAACGACTAAGCAACAAATGCAGAGTCTGATTCAGTTATTATTGCACTAAGTTCGTGACCCCGAACATTAACTTGGTCAGATATTCTAGCGGAATATAATTTTGCCCTTCAACAAGAGGTAATAGCCTAATTACCTAGCAACCTCAAATACAGTGCATATGGTTACCCATGCAGGGCAGTGGTCCAAAATGGGGAAAGTCATTCCAATAGATCTATTCACGGCATTCGCGTTCACTCGCAAGTGATTAACGGTTCACGATAAAGAAGGGACTTTCAGGCTTTGGGAAACTTAGGCAATAACAATGTCAGAATAGCATACAGTTTTCAAAGCATTGTGATCATAGTTATTTATAGCATGTATCTCCCCCATGGAGTCTGTAAAACAATTAAGGTAAAATTGGGGCTATGAACTCACCAATAACGAAGTAGCAACGGAAATCGAGAAGTGTGCACGTCGAGAAAAACCGCAAAGATCACAAGTGACCTAAATAAAAATACAACATGACTTAGGCTCGGGGATTAAAGTATAATACTTATTATTTATGACTTAACTCAGTACTTGAACTCAAAATATCACATGGTCATTTATTTAAAAGTCTTATAGCAAGACATGGGTCGAAAGACGTTTAATAAAGTTTATATGGTTTAAAAATGCAATGCTGATGGAAATTTTATAAAATTGCCGCACTATTCGGGTCGCCATTTCTAAACCGTGAAGGCTAAAATTATGAACTTTATATGCTTAGAAAGGTATGACTCTGTAAAATATGAAAATCAAGGCCTCATATTACTGAGAACTTCATAACATGGGTAAAATTACAAATTTACCCCTGTGTCTCTAGATAGTTATACTCAGCATCCAAATGGGTTTAGGAAAAAGAGTGTATCTTCTTATCTACAGGTCTAATGGACACATGGCTTGTGGGAAAAGTTTTCTACAGGTCTTGGCTACAACTTTCATGTTTACACCAACCTAATGTTCTTTACAAAATTTTAGAGTAATTAGCCTTTCAAATCTGACATGCATTCCTGACCAGTTTTAGTGTGGATTTTCTCTAAAAATCTCCATGATGAATTAAGAGGTAGGTTTCTGGGGAAATGATCCTAAGACCAGTATCTAACTCCCAATATTTTTAGTTTTTAATAAAACCTTCTGGGGATAAAATGGTGGATGGATCTTGTAGCATCAATTCTGGAACAGACTTTTGACCAATCAAAATGGCTACTTTTGTACATTTATTACCTCTAATACACATGCATGCTCAAGACAAATGATTCCTACTCTTTTATTCATCCCATAAATCACTATTTCCAGGAGATGAAAGATTATCTTTAGTTTTAACTTCAGTTTTTAGTAACAAACATCCAAGATAAACATCCATAACTAGCCAAAAATTCTATAAGATCCATTAATCTCTTGCATAACTTTTACCTATCAACACTAACCAATTATCAAACCACCTATTTCCCATAAGATCTTGACTCTAATCAACTAAAATGACACATGCAATAGATGTTTGTTTAGCCTAGGAAAATCTCTAATAAACATAGGAAAATAAAGAAAATGAGATGAAACTAATTAAAGAAACTTACTAGGGCTCAATTGGGTTAACTAATGCAAGGTTTTTGGATACTTGAAAGCTTGATGAAGGTGGTCTTGAGGGGGGGGGGGGATTGTCACAGCAGCAAGAAGTCCAGGAGAAGGAACTTTGGTGTTGGATGATTTTTAGTGAGAGAGAGTGGGAGTTGCATGCAAAGATATAATGAGTTTATGGGTAATGATAAAAATGAAGTGTGTGCAAGTAATTAAAGGGGAGGGTGGTATTGATGGGAGGCCGGCCTAAGGGCTTTATGGGGAGGGTTTTCTTTTATTATATTGTAAATATACCTTGTATACATCTTTTGTACAAGTATTATAAGTCACGGAGTGAGTTTGAAGGCCAACGGGGCTAAATCGGTAACGTTTTATGCCTAGTTTATGGAAATGAATGTCATGAAGATATATTTTCATAAAAATGTTAAATTTAACTTAAAATGACCCAATTTGATGTTTCATAAATTTCCCGAGCCTTCCGGAGTGTTATAATGTCTTTAAAGCTTAAACCGCGAGCCGAAAACGCGTAAAACGTAAAATGTGCACACTTCGCGTAGAAATGGAAAATTACATTATTCCATATGAAAACAAGTATGTGGGGGAATATAAATCATATTAACGGGTAAATTGAGCATAGCCTGAGTCAATTTACGAATTTCAGTGTACGTGTCATGACGTACGCGGGCAACTTTTCCGGCAAAAGCCAATTTACTTAAAATAGAAAAATAAGCAAATAAAATTAGTAAAATAATGACTTGGAAATTTCTCGGTTGTTACATTACCCATCCGTTAAAAAGGAATCACGTCCTCGTGATTCAGTTTATCTTATCGGCTGATGGTGTGTCGGAAAAGAAATGAGGGTATTCTCGTCGCAATCTGCTCTTTTCGCTCCTATGTGTACTCGGGTCCATGTCGAGTATTCCAACGAACATTGACAATGGGAATGGACTCTGCTTGAGTCGTTTGACTTCCTGGTTCATGATCACAACTGGTTCCTTATCAAAGTAAAGCTTGTCGTCAAGTTGAATCTCCTCTAGTGGAGTGACGAGGGTTTCATCCGATAGGCACTTCTTCGAGTTCGAATCGTAAAATGTGTTGTGCACGCTAGTGGGCTCTTTTGGGTGGTTCGAGTCGATAAACTACCGGTCCAGATTTTGCCAAATTCTTGAAGGGTTCAACGTACATCGAGTTCAGTTTTCATCATTTTCCGAAACATAGCACGTGCTTTCGTGGCAAACTTTCACGTAACTCTCCTGACGATCTTGTACTGCTTGTAGCCCATTGTCCTGGAGTGTTGTTCCTACGCCCTGATGCGTACTAACGATTAACGCGAATGGGATTTCTACGGGAGCGTACTATCAGTCGAAAGAAGTAGATGTCAATGCCATGGGAGAATGATAGTTACATGGGTAATTAATAATACAAATGAAAGATCTTGATGAATCACAAAAATAGTAATAGAATTCTATCGAGTGTAATGTTGTAGGTGCAAAGACTGCTTAAAAGAGATAGATTAGATATCTGTATGAACAAAGAAGCAAACTATTATCAATCGATGCAAATGTAAGGATCAATGAATCAGAACAATAATGAATGGATTAAGATGTCCATATCATTCATACTAGTATGAGCATAGAGTGCTCGAAAGAAAATTTGATGTTTATACGAACGGAGAAGCAAATGAAAAGGTGTGTAAAAGAGAGATCAATGACTCAAATTAATGCAAACTGAAGAACCATAAATCACAATAATAGTGAAGCGAAGAGATATAGAATATTAACACAAATAATCAATTAATCGAGACAACCAACGAATCAAACCAATAATAAAAGAGGTCAATATTGAAAGATAGAATTCCAAATGAGGTTCAATAATAAACGAGACAGACAATATTCATTACGAATGTCAAATGAGAATGAATGAGGAAAATCCATAACTGAGAAGGATAATAAACACACGATTGTTGAAAGTGCGGTAAGTGAAATAGACAAGAACTAAGAAAGCAATAAGCGTAACGATACCTTAGATGAGAACAAATGAGATAGACAATAAATGTGAAGGCAAATAGTAAAGGAGAAAGACGATAAATGTCATGGAAGAGAACAAATGGTAAATGATGAAATCCATAAATATCACGAATGTTATATAAGAATAACTGGGAAAATCAATAATTTAGAAAGACAATGTGCATCTCGAATGCTAAATGAGAAGAAGAAATGAGAACGATCAATAAATAAGAAATACAAAAAGCAGCACGAATGCTAGCTGAGGGTAACAATTAATGAGAAACGCAATAAGTGACAAAGACAATAAGCATTGTGATTGCAATTGAGAATGAATGGGTATCCACAATAAATGAGAGAAGCATTACGTTGAAAACATGCATTTTAAATAGGAACAACATAAAATGAGAGAGGCATTGAGTATCACGAAAGTTGTTTGGGGTTAAATGAGAACAAATAATAAATGGTAAAGTCAATAAATATCACGAATGTTGATTAAGTGAGATCCGCACTTGGATCCTTGAGCTTTACTCTACTCCAACGACTGAGGTTGGCCATTACAGCTCGTTTCTGCTGACGTGTAATATCTGTCATGATGTGGCATGTGTGTCACCAATGATGAGATGCTGTAACACCCCGACCCGACAAGGGTAAGGATATCACAAATATATGGTTTCATATCAGAACAACATAGTATCCATAAACCAAAATAGCGGAAGTCAAAACATAATCCAATAATAAGTCAACATGACTTATATCCAAATGAAAGGAAATAAAAGAAGTACATAAGTTCAATGCCTAAACAATGGCAACATAAAGTCTAAAGAAATCAAATGGTAGATAAGCTATAAGAACAAGCTCCACTCAAGTGCACTCAACCCCAAAGCCATGCCCAGCTCCTAGCTTAATTACCTGCCGCGGGAAAAGAAAACGCGGCTGAGCTACTAGAGCTCAGTGAACAGATATAACGTAACAAGCAGTAGCATAATGAATAATACATGAGTAAATGAGAATGGAAACATGAATACATGGTAAGAATACATGGTATCATAATGGAAAGGACAAAGGTGTATGGTAAAGAAAGGTCAGTAATCCACTACGAGCCCATAACATGAAATCATAATCATAATCATAGCCATAAACATGTAGAGGGGAGACCTCTTAGTATCCTGTAATTATGAGGGTGTCCTCATCATGGGTGGAGTAGCTAGCTCCCGGAGTGTGAAAGACGTGTATCGCACACACCATCAGTCACCATGAATAACATAACATAACATAACATAACATGTACATGAACAAATCTAGGATGCATCCATACGCCCCAGGTGGCCATAATCTGCCTCTACGTAAACATAACATGCAGGGACGGGACAGGTCATCACTCTCCTGCCCTAGAGTCATGCCATCGGTGCATCGACTGACATGGACATGAAACCCTCATGCCTAGTGAGTGGCTCGTAGTATCAAACTGAGGGTAAAGGTCAAGTATCATGAATCATGTTTTAAGTTTACTTGCATAGATCAATAATCATGTTTCATAAGTTCATAATCCTGGTTCATAATCATGGTTCATAAGCAAGGTTCATAAGCAAAGGTTCATAAGCAAAGGTTCATGAATGAAAGGTTCATAATCATAAAAGGTTCAATATCATGATGGTTCAAAGATCGGAGTTCATGAATGAAGGGAACATAGCAATGGTATAGTGAACCCTAATACGAATCATAATCAGAAAATGAAGGCCTCTTAATAAAGAAGCAGAATATCTGTACCTTATTGCTTGAAAAGAATCACACTGAATAAGATGATAAAGAGCACAGAACTACCCCCTCTTCACACCTAGAGGAGTAAAGACATGATTACTAAAGATCCCATTTCCATATTAAGTAACTTTCTATTTTTAGCAGGTTTCCATTTTTAGAAAGTTTCCTTATTTAGTAAGTTTCCAAAATTAGCAGATTTCTATAATGAGTAAGATTTAAGTATTATGATTTAGTTAAGTCATTAATTTAGTCTCATTATGGGATTAGGGTTGATTTTAGCAAGTTATAAAAGTTTAGGGTTAAATATGACAAGTTTACATAGTTTAGGGTTTTAATTGTAAATATATCAAGTTAAAGGTCTAGAATGAAAATATCATGATTTACTTATTTAAATACCCCATTTATTCAGAATTACATCTTTAGCCCCTTAAGTTCCATATTTTACACTTTAAACCCTTTATTTATAAAAGTTACAAAATAAACCCTAAAGTTACATAATTTACAATTTAATCCATATAATATCTTTAATTACACCATTAACCCTTAGATTTAATTATATACAGAATCTACCTTCTAATTTCATGCATGGTATGATTTAACCCTTTAGTTTCCCATAATTACACATTTAGTCCCTATAATTATAAAACATATATATTAATTTGTAAATTCCAAATAACTACATATTAGCCCCCATAATTATCCAAACTTACACCAAACCATCATAACATTATAATTTACTCAAAATGACCTCAAGTTTCCAGTATTTACATTTTTAGTCCCTTGATTTAATTAAATTGCAATTCGAAATAACAATTATATATAATTACCCATTTAACCTTTTAAATACAAAATTTACACATAGACCCCTCATTTAACATTTTATACGAATTATACCATGTTCAAATAACTTACAAAAATTATCCCTTGAGTTTTTAGAATTACAAAACACACCCTTGGATTTAATTATTCAAATCGATATACATAAAATTAACAAAATCAAAACCCTAATTTCACTAATCATTACATCATCATTACCACATCATTTAAACACATCAATTTTTCAGATTTCATCATAAAATACCTAGGTCGAATTAGTTTTAGGGTTTTCCATAATTTCACTTTTATTTCTCTTTAGCCGATTTACAAACAATTTCCACAATAATAGATTTAGCCTCCACAATTCAAATGAACATTTTTCTAGTGTTATATGATGATCATAGATGCCATGAAAAATAATAACATGATCCAGAAAATTCGCATGCATGCCTTTTGATTTTATATTCATTCTAGGGTTTATATCACAATATTTTCCATACGATTTATCCATGATGCATGGGTTGTTTTTATCATTTTTCCCAGGTTGTAATTGATCATTAGAAGCTGAGAAAAATACCAGGATAGTTTTAGAATGATCGGATGGATTGATGGAGATTTATGTTACACGCAAGAGCAATTCGACAAAAGAAATCACCAAGCCTTTCATGCGCGACCAAAACACCTTGCACATATTTTTCGTAGGGCATATACAATGTAAGGATCTCAAGGAAAAATAAGGAATGAATTTATTGGAGATCGAATGAATTAATTTGGCACTTACCTCACTTTTGTACTCGACACAAAGGAATTTTGAAAACGCATGAACTAGGCTACCACAATTCGATTTGATATTTTTCTAGGCTTCTTAAGATCCTTAAGAACACAGGAAAAATGGTGCCTCACTTCCAGAAATTTGTATGATCAAAGGAGAAATTATTTTGTGGATTAGGGTTTATTCGGTTTTAGGATTTTGGAAGAAAGAATTGTGCAAGTTATAAAAATTAGCAATGACCGAGTCTAAGGGAGATAATGACCAATAAATTTCGGAACTTTGACTAGAAAATTGATTGCTTTGATTTATTATCTTTAATGCCCTTTTAATTACTTTTAATTTCCTAATTAAATTATAGAATTCATAGAATTTGAATTTAAATTATATTAGGCGCCCAAGGGCATTTTGGTAATTTTCATGGCTTGTATAAATGTTAAATGGAGTTGTTAAAAATATTTGGGATCATAACTTGTTCATTGTTAGAAGTTTGGAATTTATTTTGTGCTTTACATATGTTTTATTTAGATTTTAAATTCTCAGGGGCAATTTGGTCATTTTACATGTTATAGAATTTTAGGTATTACAACTTCTTCCCCACTAACAGAAAAATTTCGTCCTCGAAATTTGCAAGGACATAAGAAAGGAAACATGACAGAAACGAAACTGAACATACCAGATCAAAACATGAAATGAGGATAACTCGATCGTATTGACTCTTCGGTCTCCCAGGTTGCCTCGCGCGCTGGGTGATTCCGCCAAAGAATCTTTACAAAAGGAATGACTTTATTTCTCATAACGCGTTCCTGACGCTCTAGAACCGCTTCCGGTTCTTCAGATAAGGTCATATCGGGACGGATTTGATCAAACGGATAAGAAGCCACATGTAGAGGATGATAATTGTATCCCCTCAAAAGAGATACATGAAATACATTATGAACATGAGCCAACTGAGGTGGTAAAGCTAGACGATACGATACTTCTCCGATACGCTCCAGAATTTCAAAAGGTCCAATAAACCGAGGGCTGAGCTTGCCCTTAATACCAAAACGTTTGACGCCTCGGAACGGAGATACTTTAAGAAATACCCGGTCGCCGACATTAAACTCTAGATCCCGACGGTGTTTATCCGCATAACTCTTTTGACGCGCTCGTGCCTCTTTCAATTTCTCCTTAGCCGTGGCAACCTTTTCATTTGTGACCTCAATCATCTCAGGTCCTTCAAGAAGACGTTCCCCTACTTCATTCCAACATACCGGTGCTCTGCACTTCCGCCCATATAACATCTCAAAAGGTGCCATATCAATGCTGTCGTGCCAACTGTTATTATAAGCGAACTCTACCAAGCACAGATAATCGTCCCAACTACCCGTCCATTCCAACGCACACGCCCGTAACATATCCTCTAATGTCTGGATGGTCCTCTCCGACTGACCATCAGTTTGGGGATGAAAAGCGGTACTGAATTTAAGACGAACACCCCAAACTTTATGCAATCCCTTCCAGAAGCGCGAAGTAAAACGAGGATCACGATCAGAAACGATAGAAGAAGGAGTGCCATGCAATCTGACAATCTCCTGCGTGAAAATCTCTGACAACTTACTAACACTGTAGCTCATACGGATGGGTAAGAAATGAGCGGATTTAGTTAGCGATCAACAAACCACCCAAATCGCATCATGTTTCCTACGAGTCAACGGTAAACCACAAACAAAATCCATAGATATTTCATCCCACTTCCAAACTGGAATCTCCAAAGGCTGTAATAACCCACTAGCTCTCTGGTGTTCAATCTTGACCTGCTGACAGGTCATACATCTAGCTACAAACGATGCCACATCCTGCTTCATGCCGTTCCACCAGAAATGTTGCTTTAGATCCCGATACATCTTGGTAGAACCAGGATGGATAGAAAAAGGAGAACTATGAGCCTCAGTCAACAAGGCCTCACGTAGATCAGAATCATTAGGAACACATAATCGATCTCCATACCATACAATACCACTATCATCTACCCGAAACTCAGACTGCTTACCTTCCTCGACATTCTGCACAATAGCCCAGAGTTCACCATCGTCCTTCTGAGCTTCCTTAATCCGCAGCATCAGATTTGATTCCACCTTCAGACTCGCCCAATAACCACTAACGCCCTTTACACATATCTCAACCTCTAACCGCTCTAAATCCTGAAGAATACGAGGCTCGATATTCATACTAGCAATCATACCCGACTTCCTGCTGAGTGCATCGGCAACAACATTTGCCTTGCCGGGATGATACTGGATATTAGTGTCGTAATCTTTCAGAAGCTCCAACCATCTCCTCTGCCTCATGTTGAGCTCCTTCTGGGTAAATATGTATTTGAGACTCTTATGATCCGTGAAGATATCACATGATTCACCGTATAAGTAATGTCTCCATATTTTCAACGCAAATACCACAGCTGCCAACTCTAGATCATGGGTCGGATAATTTTCCTCATAGGGTTTTAACTGCCTTGAAGCATAGGCAATTACTTTCCCGTTCTGCATGAGAACACAACCTAAACCCTTTTTGGAAGCATCACTATAAATCTGAAATCCTCCCGAACCCGACGGTAAGGTCAAAATAGGTGCAGACACTAGTCGTCGTTTCAACTCCTCAAAGCTCTGCTCACGCTCATCCGTCCACACAAACTTTTCACCTTTTCTCATCAACTGAGTCAACGGTAAAGCCAACTTCGAAAACCCCTCGACAAAACGTCGATAGTAGCCAGCTAAACCCAGAAAACTCCTGACTTCGGTTACCGTGGTAGGTCTTGGCCATTTTGTGATAGCCTCAACCTTAGCTGGATCCATGGTAATCCCATCTGCAGACACGACGTGACCAAGGAAAGCAACTCGGTCCAACCAAAACTCACACTTGGAAAATTTAGCGTATAATTTCTGCTGCCTCAGAATACCCAATACAGTACGCAAATGCTGCTCGTGCTCTTCCGCCGACTTAGAATATACCAGAATTTCATCAATGAAGACGATGACGAATTTATCAAGGAATTCATGGAAAACCCGGTTCATTAGGTCCATAAATACTGCAGGAGCATTTGTTAACCCGAAAGGCATAACTAAAAACTCATAATGTCCATACCGGGTACGGAAAGCAGTCTTAGAAATATCCTGCTCTTTAACCCGCAACTGGTGATAACCAGATCGCAAGTCAATCTTGGAGAATACTTTAGCTCCCTGCAACTGATCGAACAAATCATCGATGCGAGGTAGCGGATAACGGTTTCGAATAGTGATGCGATTTAGCTCCCGGTAATCGATACACAACCGCATAGACCCATCTTTCTTCTTTACAAAAAGTACAGGAGCACCCCATGGTGACACACTTGGACGAATAAATCCACAGTCCAATAACTCTTCTAGCTGCTCCTTTAACTCCTTGAGTTCCACCGGTGCCATCCGGTACGGAGTCTTAGAGATAGGCTCAGCGCCGGGAATCAAATCAATACTAAATTCAACCTCTCTGGCCGGAGCAAGACCAGGAAGTTTTTCAGGGAAAACATCAGAAAATTCCCGAACAACATGAACAGTATTAATATCAGGACTCTCTACAGAAGAATCTTTAACAGAGGCCAAATAACCTTGGCAACCATGAGATATTAAAGTCCTTGCTTTCAAAGCAGAGATAATTTTCACAGATTTCAGAGAGCGTGTTTCATGAAAGACAAATTCAGGCTAAGTTAGATCACCAAAAATTACTTTTCGAGCGTGACAGTCAATGGTGGCTCTATGAAAAGATAACCAATCCATGCCCAGAATAACGTCGAAATCAACCATGTCCAAAGGGAGCAGATTTGCCGAACGAATCCGTTCATCGAATCGTATAGGACAATTTACATATTCATGATCAATAAGAGTACTGAGTTTCATGGGAGTAGAGAGGGATACTTGATTACTTAGTGGTGTTGGTAATATTTTAAGTTTCTTAACCAGATTCAAAGATATAATCGAGTGTGTAGCTCCAGTATCAAAAAGTGTGAAAATAGCGTGATCACCAATATATAAAACGCCCGTAATCGTACCTGAAGATTGTGCCGCCTGATCCCGAGTCATAGAATATACACGGCCAGTGTTGGGTGGAGGGGGAGGTTTCAAGTAGTTCCCGGTTTTCTCCAGGTTTTGCTTGGGACAATCTTTCACCCGATGTTCTGTCGAACCACATCCAAAACAAGTCCCAGAAGCCCGACGACAAGGTCCATTGTGGCGCTTGCCACACGTAGTACAAATAGGATAAGAATATGAACCCCCAGATGCACCTCCCTGAGAACTAGAACCCGGAGCCCTGCTCTGCTGATTACCCCTAGCAGTCTGGTCTCTCCACTGTTTCTGACTGGTGTTGCGTCCCGAGCGATCATCTCCCTGCCTAGGAGTGAACCTGGAATCCTGCCCTCTAGTATCCGACCTCTTCTGATCATAGTTCCTGCCAGCCTGACCCTGATGGTCGTATCGTCGATCCCCCTGTCCACGAGAATCATAACTCCTGTCATTTCGGCCCTTAAAATCCCTGTTCTGACCCTGAGTCTGAATCCTATCCCCATCTCTGTTTCTCTTATACCCAGATCCCTGATGAAATATCTCGATATTGCGAGCTGCGTCGCAACATTCTGCCGGGTCTCGAAACTCATCATTAAGTATGCGGTCTAGTACCCACCTAATACAATAGCAAAAGAAAAATGTATTAATGTCTATTGGTACCAACCATCAACTTAAATAGGTTACTAACCTCTTGAGTCCCCATTTGAATTGTCTAGCCTGCTGCTTAGCATCCCCAGCAAGCGGACCCACAAAACTCACTAATCTCTGAAACCGCTCCAGATACTGCCCAGCATTCTCAGAATCAAGCTGAGAGATAGTGTTGTACTCCCTAATGAATCTCTGCTGCTCGGAAACAGGGAAGTACCGATTATAGAACGTGGTACGAAAATCAGCCCATGAACAACCAAGAACATATGCATCACCACCCTTAGCTTCTTTGTGCGCTTTCCACCAGTTGAGCGCATCACCCTCTAACTTGAACACAGCCAGACGAGTCTTGAACTCGTCCTCACAACCTAACACCTCGAACAGTTTCTCCATGTGGGTGATCCAGTCTTCTGCTGCATGAGGAGTAGCAGCAGAAGTGAAGGACAACGGCTTGAGTTTATTAAAACTCTCCAGCCACCCATTAATAGTAGTGGGTCGGCCCCCACCACCAGAAGAACTGCCAGCACCCCAGATGGACCAGCTCCACCACTGATAAGCCGATTGATCACCGCCTCAGTGTTAAGGCCCGGTAGCAGACTGGCTACAGCATTAGCCACCATAGCCTCCAAATTGGGAATTTCAGCATCTCCTCCACTGTTATACTCCTGGTGACGAGTGTTAACCATCTATAGAATTATGAAGACGATTAGTAAGGTGAAACAAAATATGACAGAGCAGAATAAGGAAAAGAGTACGCGAAAGGAAAACCTAATGTCTACCCAATCCTCACAGGTCAAAGGCCTAAGCCAACGGGTTTCGGAAACCTGTCTCTGATACCATAAATTGTAACACCCCGACCCGACAAGGGTAAAGATATCACAAATATATGGTTTCATATCAGAACAACATAGTATCCATAAACCAAAATAGCGGAAGTCAAAACATAATCCAATAATAAGTCAACATGACTTATATCCAAATGAAAGGAAATAAAAGAAGTACATAAGTTCAATGCCTAAACAATGGCAACATAAAGTCTAAAGAAATAAATGGTAGATAAGCTATAAGAACAAGCTCCACTCAAGTGCACTCAACCCCAAAGCCATGCCCAGCTCCTAGCTTAATTACCTGCCGCGGGAAAAGAAAACGCGGCTGAGCTACTAGAGCTCAGTGAACAGATATAACGTAACAAGCAGTAGCATAATGAATAATACATGAGTAAATGAGAATGGAAACATGAATACATGGTAAGAATACATGGTATCATAATGGAAAGGACAAAGGTGTATGGTAAAGAAAGGTCAGTAATCCACTACGAGCCCATAACATGAAATCATAATCATAATCATAATCATAGCCATAAACATGTAGAGGGGAGACCTCTTAGTATCCTGTAATTATGAGGGGTGTCCTCATCATGGGTGGAGTAGCTAGCTCCCGGAGTGTGAAAGACGTGTATCGCACACACCATCAGTTACCATGAATAACATAACATAACATAACATAACATGTACATGAACAAATCTAGGATGCATCCATACGCCCTAGGTGGCCATAATCTGCCTCTACGTAAACATAACATGCAGGGACGGGACAGGTCATCACTCTCCTGCCCTAGAGTCATGCCATCGGTGCATCGACTGACATGGACATGAAACCCTCATGCCTAGTGAGTGGCTCGTAGTATCAAACTGAGGGTAAAGGTCAAGTATCATGAATCATGTTTTAAGTTTACTTGCATAGGTCAATAATCATGTTTCATAAGTTCATAATCCTGGTTCATAATCATGGTTCATAAGCAAGGTTCATAAGCAAAGGTTCATAAGCAAAGGTTCATAATCATAAAAGGTTCAATATCATGATGGTTCATATATCGGAGTTCATGAATGAAGGGAACATAGCAATGGTATAGTGAACCCTAATACGAATCATAATCAGAAAATGAAGGCCTCTTAATAAAGAAGCAGAATATCTGTACCTTATTGCTTGACAAGAATCACACTGAATAAGATGATAAAGAGCACAGAACTACTCCCTTTTCAAACCTAGAGGAGTAAAGACATGATTACTAAAGATCCCATTTCCATATTAAGTAACTTTCTATTTTTAGCAGGTTTCCATTTTTAGAAAGTTTCCTTATTTAGTAAGTTTCCAAAATTAGCAGATTTCTATAATGAGTAAGATTTAAGTATTATGATTTAGTTAAGTCATTAATTTAGTCTCATTATGGGATTAGGGTTGATTTTAGCAAGTTATAAAAGTTTAGGGTTAAATATGACAAGTTTACATAGTTTAGGGTTTTAATTGTAAATATATAAAGTTAAAGGTCTAAAATGAAAATATCATGATTTACTTATTTAAATACCCCATTTATTCAGAATTACATCTTTAGCCCCTTAAGTTCCATATTTTACACTTTAAACCCTTTATTTATAAAAGTTACAAAATAAACCCTAAAGTTACATAATTTACAATTTAATCCATATAATATCTTTAATTACACCATTAACCCTTAGATTTAATTATATACAGAATCTTCCTTCTAATTTCATGCATGGTACGATTTAACCCTTTAGTTTCCCATAATTACACATTTAGTCCCTATAATTATAAAACATATATATTAATTTGTAAATTCCAAATAACTACATATTAGCCCCCATAATTATCCAAACTTACACCAAACCATCATAACATTATAATTTACTCAAAATGACCTCAAGTTTCCAGTATTTACATTTTTAGTCCCTTGATTTAATTAAATTGCAATTGGAAATAACAATTATATATAATTACCCATTTAACCTTTTAAATACAAAATTTACACATAGACCCCTCATTTAACATTTTTTACGAATTATACCATGTTCAAATAACTTACAAAAATTATCCCTTGAGTTTTTAGAATTACAAAACACACCCTTGGATTTAATTATTCAAATCGATATACATAAAATTAACAAAATCAAAACCCTAATTTCACTAATCATTACATCATCATTACCACATCATTTAAACACATCAATTTTCCAGATTTCATCATAAAATACCTAGGTCGAATTAGTTTTAGGGTTTTCCATAATTTCACTTTTATTTCTCTTTAGCCGATTTGCAAACAATTTCCACAATAATAGTTTTAGGCCTCCACAATTCAAAGTAACATTTTTCTAGTGTTATATGATGATCATAGGTGCCATGAAAAATAATAACATGATCCAGAAAATTCGCATGCATGCCTTTTGATTTTATATTCGATTCTAGGGTTTATATCACAATATTTTCCATACGATTTATCTATGATGCATGGGCTGTTTTTATCATTTTTCCCAGGTTGTAATTGATCATTAGAAGCTGAGAAAAATACCAGGATAGTTTTAGAATGATCGGATGGATTGATGGAGATTTATGTTACACGCTAGGGCAATTCGACACAAAGAAATCACCAAGCCTTCATGCACGACCAAAACACCTTGTACATATTTTTCGTAGGGCATATACAATGTAAGGATCTCAGGAAAAATAAGGAATGAATTTATTGGAGATCGAATGAATTAATTTGGCACTTACCTCACTTTTGTACTCGACACAAAGGAAATTCGAAAACGCATGAACTAGGCTACCACAATTCGATTTGATATTTTTCTAGGCTTCTTAATTCGTATGATCAAAGGAGAAATTATTTTGAGGATTAGGGTTTATTCGGTTTTAGGATTTTGGAAGAAAGAATTGTGCAAGTTATAAAAATTAGCAATGACCGAGTCTAAGGGAGATAATGACCAATAAATTTCGGAAGTTTGAATAGAAAATTGATTGCTTTGATTTATTATCTTTAACGCCCTTTTAATTACTTTTAATTTCCAAATTAAATTATAGAATTCATAGAATTTGAATTTAAATTATATTAGGCGCCCAAGGACATTTTGGTAATTTTCATGGCTTGTATAAATGTTAAATGGAGTTGTTAAAAATATTTGGGATCATAACTTGTTCATTGATAGAAGTTTGGAATTTATTTTGTGCTTTACATATGTTTTATTTAGATTTTAAATTCTCAGGGGCAATTTGGTCATTTTACATGTTATAGAATTTTAGGTATTACAGTCACCAATGATGAGATGCTGTGTTGGATGGGCTCTCTTGTGATAGGCTTTCATCGAGCGAGAGGAGTAGGTGCAGTAATGGTTCTCCTCCACGTCTTCCGAGGGGTTCTTCTTCGAGTTAGCAATCTTCTGGTTTGAGTTCATACTCTATAGCCTTTTCCCCGAATGGCTTTGTCTCGCTATTAGACATTAGCATATAAGTTGGTGAAGTGGGTGTCAGAATGGTGGCCGACAAGTTTCCAAATTGTGTCCTTGAAATCGAAAGATAGTATTACGTTAAGGTAAACATTGTTGTCAAGCTTCAGTGTTACCTTCCTAGCATCGTGATTCTTCAAAACACAAGGAGTGAAAAAGAATGAGACGTTAAAAAGTCATGTTCCGAAAGTAGGGTGTTCCAAGGCGGCATGTTAAAGTCATGCTCTAATCATCCGACGTGTCTTTAGGCGATGGTTTACGAGGCAATGTAGGTGTTCTAAAAGTATGGGACCAATGTTCCAGCTCGTCTTCGAATGCGGATAGTAAGACAACTGAGGGAAATCGATAGACTGCAACGGGTTTGCATAAGACGATGTTATGAAAGGTTATGAAAAAGTTGTAACGAACCACGGTATTACTCACGATGTTTGAGAAATAAAAGAGGCCATTAAAATGTAAGTATAGGTATGTAATCGGGGAAAACAAGGTTTGAGCTCAAGCTCCGAAATAAGCGTAAAGAGGTCAAAATCAGTCAAACATTTATATAATTAACCTTTATATAAATAATAGTGTATATAAGCATACTTTATATAATACCATTAGTGATGACATATGAGTAACAACATAGGCAGTCTGGTGGTACACGCGCACGGATATCGGATACGGCAATGAGAGACTCTTTAGTGAAAAACAGTTATAGTTTGGGTTTTGAAAACGACCCAGTTCTCTATAACTGTAGCTCTGATGCCAATCTGTAACACCCCAAAATTATCGCAGCGGAAGGTAGATCACTGGGGTATTACTTCCTAGCACAAAGTACAAGTCATGGAAAACGACCCTTGAAAAGAGACGTTTTAAAAGTGTTTCACATTTGATACATTAAATTCTCAGAGTTTGCAAAGGTCCCAACAGTTTTCATAAAACACAATGTTTTCAAAAGATTGCAAATGTTTTAAACATAACATAAATCTTTAAAATATAGACACTTCAAATGTGAAAATATGCCGAGTCCTCAAAATATATCCGTGCGACTCCATCCAAGACCTTCATGCCTTTAAACCTGAGATAAAACATGATAAAACGTCAACACAAAGGTTGAGTGAATCCATAGAGTTTTAGTAATAAGCAGTTGATCACAATATAATTCAGTTTATAAAAACGACTAAGCAACAAATGCAGAGTCTGATTCAGTTATTATTGCACTAAGCTCGTGACCCCGAACATTAACTTGGTCAGATATTCTAGCGGAATATAATTTTGCCCTTCAACAAGAGGTAATAGCCTAATTACCTAGCAACCTCAAATACAGTGCATATGGTTACCCATGTAGGGCAGCGGTCCAAAATGGGGAAAGTCATTCCCAATAGATCTATTCACGGCATTCGCGTTCACTCGCAAGTGATTAACGGTTCACGATAAAGAAGGGACTTTCAGGCTTTGGGAAACTTAGGCAATAACAATGTCAGGATAGCATACAGTTTTCAAAGCATTGTGATCATAGTTATTTATAGCATGTATCTCCCCCACGGAGTTTGTAAAACAATTAAGGTAAAATTGGGGCTATGAACTCACCAATAACGAAGTAGCAACGGAAATCGAGAAGTGTGCACGTCCAGAAAAACCGCAAAGATCACAAGTGACCTAAATAAAAATACAACATGACTTAGGCTCGGGGATTAAAGTATAATACTTATTATTTATGACTTAACTCAGTACTTGAACTCAAAATATCACATGGTCATTTATTTAAAAGTCTTATAGCAAGACATGGGTCGAAAGACATTTAATAAAGTTTATATGGTTTAAAAATGCAATGCTGATGGAAATTTTATAAAATTGCCGCACTATTCGGGTCGCCATTTCTAAACCGTGAAGGCTAAAATTATGAACTTTATATGCTTAGAAAGGTATGACTCTGTAAAATATGAAAATCAAGGCCTCATATTACTGAGAACTTCAGAACATGGGTAAAATTACAAATTTACCCCTGTGTCTCTAGATAGTTATACTCAGCATCCAAATAGGTTTAGGAAAAAGAGTGTATCTTCTTATCTACAGGTCTAATGGACACATGGCTTGTGGGAAAAGTTTTCTACAGGTCTTGGCTACAACTTTCATGTTTACACCAACCTAATGTTCTTTACAACATTTTAGAGTAATTAGCCTTTCAAATATGACATGCATTCCTGGACCAGTTTTAGTGTGGATTTTCTCTAAAAATCTCCAGGATGAATTAAGAGGTAAGGTTTTCGGGGAAATGATCCTAAGACCTGTATCTAACTCCCAATATTTTTATTTTTTAATAAAACCTTTTGGGATAAAATGGTGGATGGATCTTGGAGCATCAATTCTGGAACAGACTTTTGACCAATCAAAATGGCTACTTTTGTACATTTATTACCTCTAATACACATGCATGCTCAAGACCAATGATTCCTACTCTTTTATTCATCCCATAAATCACTATTTCCAGGAGATGAAAGATTATCTTTAGTTTTAACTTCAGTTTTTAGTAACAAACATCCAAGATAAACATCCATAACTAGCCAAAAATTCTATAAGATCCATTAATCTCTTGCATAACTTTTACCTATCAACACTAACCAATTATCAAACCACCTATTTCCCATAAGATCTTGACTCTAATCAACTAAAATGACAATGCAATAGATGTTTGTTTAGCCTAGGAAAATCTCTAATAAACATAGGAAAATAAAGAAAATGAGATGAAACTAATTAAAGAAACTTACTAGGGCTCAATTGGGTTAACTAATGCAAGGTTTTTGGATACTTGAAAGCTTGTTGAAGGTGGTCTTGAGGGGGGGGGGGGGATTGTCACAGCAGTAAGAAGTCCAGGAGAAGGAACTTTGGTGTTGGATGATTTTTAGTGAGAGAGAGTGGGAGTTGCATGCAAAGATATAATGAGTTTATGGGTAATGATAAAAATGAAGAGTGTGCAAGTAATTAAAGGTGAGGGTGGTATTGATGGGAGGCCGGCCTAAGGGCTTTATGGGGAGGGTTTTCTTTTATTATATTGTAAATATACCTTGTATACATCTTTTGTACAAGTATTATAAGTCACGGAGTGAGTTTGAAGGCCAACGGGGCTAAATCGGTAACGTTTTATGCCTAGTTTATGGAAATGAATGTCATGAAGATAGTATTTTCATAAAAATGATAAATTTAACTTAAAATGACCCAATTTGATGTTTCATAAATTTCCCGAGCCTTCCGGAGTGTTATAATGTCTTTAAAGCTTAAACCGCGAGCCGAAAACGCGTAAAACGTAAAATGTGCACACTTCGCGTAAAAATGGAAAATTACATTATTCCATATGAAAACAAGTATGTGGGGGAATATAAATCATATTAACGGGTAAATTGAGCATAGCCTGAGTCAATTTAAGAATTTCAGTGTACGTGTCATGACGTACGCGGGCAACTTTTTCGGCAAAAGCCAATTTACTTAAAATAGCAAAATAAGCAAATAAAATTAGTAAAATAATGACTTGGAAATTTCTCGGTTGTTACAGCCGGTGACTTGTAAACTTTAGAACTTGGCTTGTATACTATTCGAGACCACCATAATAAGTATTATCTATATAATTGGAATGACTTGTCTAAATTGGTAAATTTCTAGGATTACACCCAAATAGCCTTTATATGTTATGTGATATTAACTAACTACACTGGTTAGTTAACCCCCGTATAAACCTTTTGTTACTCTCACTTTTAGAGTAAGATACCCCTAGAAAAACACTCAGAGCCATTCCTTTCGTTTCTTACACCATTGTTATAATGTTTCGTTACACCCTTACACCTTAGCCTACCCTGTAGATTAAAATCCGTGATTGGTTAATTGCTTTAGGCAAAGTGTGTTTCCTTACATTACCTGTGTTCGCGTGCGTAATTCATTATCTTTGGTTAAGGTCGGGAAATTGCACAATGCAATTGGAGTGAAAGTAGATTTTGTATAATTTGAGTCTTGTTATTTTTCGTGTGTTTACTACTTTCACTATTACTGTTATTTCTAAAGTCATGAAAAGTATGGAAAAATTATCCAGAGTTATCGTTATAGTGATGTGGTGAAATTTTACACATCTATGTTTATGTTAGTAGTTTAAAAAAAATTAAAAAAAAATATCAAAAAAAAAAAATCAAAAAAATAAAAAAATTGAGAAAAGAAAAAGAAAGAAAAGTTGGAAGTTTGTTTTAACCAACTTATGTAAAGTTTTGTATTAAGTGGTCGATATCACCACTATTTGTTATATATTATATTTATGGATTGAATGGGAGTTGGCCGTTATGGGAACGCCAACTAAGGTTTATTCTTTGATTGAGATCTTGTTGAGTATAATTCGTGTCTACCTAAAGCGTGTGTTTCAAGTGTTAAAGCGTGAGTTATTCAATGATATGAGTCTTATTCATGGGATGGTTGGGATAGTGATTAACCACACTTAGGATTTTAATTTATCTGTTTTGTTTATTTTTCATTTTACACCAATTTGTATCCCAAATATTATCCATACCCTATATTATTCTTTATCCAAACCTTTGATTTATTGAGATTAGGGATTTGAGCAATCTTAAGTATCGTAGTCGTGGATTCGGCTATGTATTTATGATTTTGTCGCCCTTTTTGATATAATATTATTGGTAAAGATTACTTGGTCCTATCTTTAGCTTATTCGAGTTAAGGATTTAAGCAATTGCAAGTATCGTGTTCGTGGATTCGATCATGTATTTTTGATTTTGTCGCCTTTTCTGGAATTTGAGATCGATAGAGATTAAGAAGAATGATCAACCCTTAACCAACAAACCCTTTTTACCGCTTTAGACTTGTTATTCCTTGGCTTTAGTGGGGGAGATGCGTATACTTGCCAAGCTTATGATAGAATATTCGTCACGACTGGACAGTTAAACGATTAGATTTGCTTTTATCGAAATATTTTATTTTATTTCTAATTCGTTAAGTGTTTGGTTGTGCAATTATTACAAAAACGAATACATGCTTAAATATAAAAATAAATCCTAATATCTTTTAGGATACATTTTCATAAGATTTATTCTAAGGTTTACTTGGGGACAAGTAAAGTTAAAGTGGGGGGATATTTGATGAACTCAAATAAGTACATTTTATTATCATCATTTATCATATTTATTTGACTTGTTTTATTATATTATATATGAGAATTGATACGTTAATGTTTACTTTTGTAATTCTCAGGTAAAAACAAGTATTATGTGAAACTTGGCGATTTTGGACTAATTATGGAGCAAAACAAGCAAGATGTTAAGAGTCTACTGAAATGTACAAGATCAAGATCATTCTGCTCCAGATGCGCCGCAACACACTTCTTACATACGGCGCATCACTATCAAGATTTCACAAGATATACTCCAAGACGGCAAAGGACATGCGCCGCATAGAGAAATGGAGTTACGCCGCATCTTCTGGCGGTGTACGAATATTCCTGAATATATTAATCTTAGACCCCACGCGAAGTTAAGTCAATGCGCCGCATCTACTTATCCTATGCGCCGCATCTAGCCCTCAGACAGAAACTATAAATACCCCAAGGCCAGACGAATTTCAAGAGCCTAGTTTTACAAGAAGACCGAAGACCACAAAACCCTAAGGCCGAATTCAGACGTGTTAGCAGCACAAGACACACCCTAAACGAAGATACAAGAGCTGTAAGAAGGTCCTGCATGTATTCAATTCATTAAGTAGTTTTGTTTTATTGTATTAGTACACTTTAATTCATCAGGATTGATGGGCCGATTCCATGTGACTACGAAAAACCATGGGCACCCCTTAAAATTGCTTTCCCATTAATTAAAGTTTATATGTTGATGTCTTTGGTGACTTTTATTAGTGCATTGATAACCTCTGTGTCTAGCTGAGCATTTCTTGGGTCGCCATGCCCCTTCCTCGCCTATTTGTTTCAGCGTCTCTTAAATAAATAGGATAGACATAAGTAATCATTAAGGGTTTACTCGCCGATAAGATTAGAGCCAACGAGAAAGGTTTAACTCTCGATGCGTCGCATCGAACTATACACTTCATATAAAACTAGCAATAAAACAAGTGACAAGCTACTTAATTATCAGGACAGGTCTTCTTATTGTCTCGAGTATCTATCTGTGTACGTGTGTGCTAACCGCTGATTCGTGCTCATTAGTTTAGTTTATATTTAATCATAACCAAACCGTGCCAGTCTCTCAGGCTAAACCCCCTTGCGTTAGATTAGGTTGTATTGCTAACTAAAGATATTAAAATACTGATTAGAATAACTAGATAATACGTTCCACTCTTAGTGATCGACACTCTACTTACCATTATATTCATACTGACCGGGTACACTGCTCGTTAAAGTGTGTGTTTTATTGATAAGTCGGCTAAATATAAATTTAAAACTTGAATGCTGCTAAAACCACAACGACATCACGCGCGCACCAAATCTTTGGCTCCGCTGCCGTGGATATAAAAGAATTAGAGCAATACACACGCACACATCACACGTCCTCCAGAATATTATCAGATTTGGTCTGAGCTTTTGGTGTGGCAGGTGAGTAGGAAATTGATGAAGATGATGGTGTCAGACTTTTTCCATATTATGCTTTATTAGCACCAGAGGTACTAACAAAAGCAGTATGGGTTGGAGTTTGAGGTGAATAGGTGGAATACCCTTTAATATCAATTTCAAGGGTTTTCAACTTGTTGTATAGATCATCAAAACTCATATAATCCAGGCCACCTTTTGCCTTGAGTGTTATGGAAACCTGAGACCAGGATGGAGGCAAGGCCCTCAGAAACTTGGTGTTGCAATCTTCATCGTCCGGCCTAGCTTTCAACTAGTTGAGTTGGCTCAGGATCTTGTGAAACCTGTCATACCCTTTGTGAATCCCCTCAGCCTCAGAGACCTTAAATTCCTGGTACTCTTGCTTGAGCATAGTGATGAGCGTGTATGTCGTTGCGGTTTAGCAGTTTTAATGCCTAATCAAGTTTTAAATTTATATTTAGCCGACTTATCAATAACACACACACTTATCGAGCAGTGTACCCGGTCAGTATGAATATAATGGTAAGTAGAGTGTCGATCACTAAGAGTGGAACGTATTATCTAGTTATTCTAATCAGTATTTTAATAAATTAAGTTAGCTATACAACCTATTCTAACGCAAGGGGGTTCAGCCTGAGAGACTGGCACGATTTGGTTGCAATTAAATAATAAACTAAACCAATAGGCACGAATTAGCAAGTAGCACACACGTACATAGATAAATACTTGAGACAATAAGAAGGCTGTCCTGATAGATAAGTAGTTTGTCACTTGTTTTATTGCTAGTTTTATATGAAGTGTATAGTTCGATGCAACGCACCGAGATTAAGTCCTTTCTCGTTGGTTCTAATCTTATCGGCGAGTAAACCCTTAATGATTACTTATGACTATCCTATTTATCTTTCTTCCTACTTTTCTACAGACCATAGAATGCATAGGCGATCTAATAAATAGGCGAGGGCAGAGGCATGGCGACCCGATCAACGCTCAACTAGACACAGAGGTTATCAATGCACTAATAAAAGTCACCAAAGACATCAACATATAAACTTTAATTAATGAGAAAGCAGTTTTAAGGGAGTGCAATCTTTCCGTTGTCACATTACACAAGCCACCAATCTTGATGAATTAAAGTTTACTAATACAATAAAACAAAACTACTTAATGAATTAAACACATGCAGCACCTTCTTACAGCTCTTGTATCTTCGTTTGGGTGTGTCTTGTGCTGCTGCCTTGACTGAATTCGTCCTAGGGTTTCTGTACTTCGGTCTGGTATATAGTATATGTCCTCTCGAATTCGTCTGGTCTTGGGGTATTTATAGTTTCTGTCTGAGGGTAAGATGCGGCGCATCTAGTAAGTAGATGCGGCGCATTGACTTAACTTCGCGTGGGGTCCAAGATTATAATATTCAGAATATTCGTACACCGCCAGAAGATGCGGCGTAACTCCATAAATAGATGCGGCGCATGTCCTCTTGTATCTTGGATCGTATCTGGTGAAATATTGATAGTGATGCGCCGTATGTGATAAGCAAGATGCGGCGCATCTAGAGCAGAATGTCTTGATCTTGTACATTTCAGTAGACTCTTAACTTCTTGCATGTTTTGCTCCATAATTAGTCCAAAATCGCCAAGTTTCACCAAATGCTTGTTTTTACCTGAGAATTACAAAAGTAAACGATTAAGTATCAATCCTCATACATAATATAATAAAACAAGTCAAATTATTAGGATAAATGATGGTAATAAAATGTACTTATTTGAGTTCATCAAATATCCCCCCACTTGAGCTTTACTTGTCCCCAAGTAAACCTTAGAATTATTCTTATGAAAATGTATCCTAAAAGATATTAGGATTTATTTTTATATTTAAGCATGTATTCATTTTTGTCATAATCACACAACCAAACACTTAACGAATTAGAAGTAAAATAAAATAATTTGATAAAAGCAAATCTAATCGTTTAACTGTCCAGTCGTGACGAATATTCTATCATAAGCTTGGCAAGTATACACATCTCCCCCACTAAAGCCAAGGAATAACAAGTCTAAAGCGGTAAAAAGGGTTTTTAGGCTTAAGGGTTAATTATTCTTAATCTCTATCGATCTCAAATTCCAGAAAAGGCGACAAAATCACAAATACATGATCGAATCCACGAACACGATACTTGCAATTGCTCAAATCCTTAACTCGAACAGGCTAAAGATAGGTCCAAACTTCACCAATAATAATATATCAAAAAGGGCGACAGAATCATAAATACATAGCCGAATCCACGACTACGATACTTAAGATTGCTCAAATCCCTAATCTCAATAAATCAATGGTTTGGTTGGATAAAGAATAATACAGGGTATGGATAATATTTGGGATATAAATTGGTATAAAATGAAAAATAAACAAAACAAATAAATTAAAATCCTAAGTGTGGTTAATCACTATCCCAACCATCCCATGAATAAGACTCATATCATTGAATAACTCACGCTTTAACACTTGAAACACACGCTTTAGGTAGGCACGAATTATACTCAACAAGATCTTAATCAAAGAATAAACCTTAGTCGGCGTTCCCATAACTGCCAACTCCCATTCAATCCATAGATATAGTACAACAAATAGTGGTGATATCGACCACTTAATACAAAACTTTACATAAGTTGGTTAAAACAAACATCCAACTCTTTTTTTTTTTTTTTTTTTTTTTTTTTTTTTTTTTACTTAAAACATAAACATAGATGTGTAAAATTTCACCACATCACTATAATGATAATTCTGGATAATTTTTCCATACTTTTCATAACTTCAGAAATAACGGTAATAGTGAAAGTAGTAAACACACGAAAAATAAACTCAAAGATATACAATATTTACTTTCACTCCAATTGCATTGTGCAATTTCCCGACCTAACCATAGATAATGAATTACGCACGCGAACACAGGTAATGTAAGGAAACACACTTTGCCTATAGCAATTAACCAACCACGGATTTTAATCTACAGGGTAGGCTAAGGTGTAAGGGTGTAACGAAACATTTTAACAAAGGTGTTAGAAACGAAAGGAATGGCTCTGAGTGTTTTTCTAGGGGTATCTTACTCTAAAAATGAGAGTAACAAAGGGTTTATACGGGGGTTAACTAACCAGTGTAGTTAGTTAATATCACAAAACATATAAAGGCTATTTGGGTGTAATCCTAGAAATTTGCCAATTTAGACAAATCATTCCAATTATATAAATAATACTTATTATGGTGGTCTCGAATAGTATACAAGCCAAGTTCTAAAGTTTACAAGTCACCGGCACACTCATAGATTTGTGAATTTTGAAAAAATCACAATTTTTGAAAATAACGTCATGTGTGCAGCTATGCAACTTAGACTTTAAACAAAAACATGCTAAAAATTTTTAAATTTTGATATATTAAGCACATTTTAAGCATATTTTGAAAAGTTTAGGACAAGTAAGTGTTAAGTGTTCTAATTCTCCAATCCCCCCACTTAAGTTAAACAACGTCCTCGTTGTTTGTATAAAAGGTTAAAAACTAGAAAATAAAAGAATTAGAACAAAAAAACTCCCCTGAGATTTGCTCGGTATGATCCTCCATTAGTGTAAGAGCAAAAATCATCTTTCTTGTGGATTAGAACGTTTAAGCTTCATAATCAATGTATCCACAGGAAATGCAGGAATCTATAATACCACCAAGGCTTTAAAACACACCTAAGGTAAGAAAGGTTCAAACTTGCATAATACATTAGTAGTTAGATAAAAATAAAACATAAAAATTAAAAATGAAAATCATCAGGTCAGTCTATGCGCCGTATCTTATGGAAGAAGATACGCCGTATCGAGCCTGGAATAAATACGGATCAGAATAAAAGATGCGCCGCATCCTTAACCAGGGATGCGCCGCATTTAAAATAAACTGATAAAAAGTTTTAAAGTCGAAAATAAAAAATGCAGAAAAATAAAGATATGACCATCTGCAGGAGATGCGTCGCATCTCAGGATTGAGATGCGCCGTATCCTCTGCGGCCTGACTGACTCGACACAAAACAGAAAATTAAAAGATAAATCCGGGTTGTCTCCCGGTAAGCACTTGTCTTTATTCCAGAGTCTTCAAGTTAGACTCACGTTCAGCTCTTCATTATCGTTCATTGATTCCCACATTGTCAAGTAGGATCCATTTAGCAACTAATTCGTTACGTATATATTCAGGTCCCAAATGCAACACTCCTTTGTAGAATCCTTCCATCATTTGATATGGGTACTCAATCCCTCTCTTCATGTCGTCATTACTAATAAAAAGGAATGGAGAGAATTTGTAGCAGAACCTATTAGTAGCATGTTTAAATCCAGGATGAGTTCGGGGCATCATATAAGTGATAACGTCGCTTCCACATTGAAAGGTGATCTTTCCTTCAAATCGTTTTGCATTAATAGTGATCTCCCTACAAAATGGTTATCCAACAATCACGTTACCCATATCGCTGTCACAATAAGCATTCATGTCTTCAACAACGGCGAACTCAGTTACAATAGTAAAGCGTCCAACGAAGATCGGGACATTAATGAAGGCACCAACTACATTCTTTCCCTTATGCTCCACTTTATTTCTCATAATAGAATTGTAAAAGCTTCTTGACATGACATTGATTGGTAAAATAGGAAAGAAATTGGCGTCAATACACTTGTACCCAATCATGCATGGGAATTGCAAATTGTAAGCACAATCGGCGTGGATCCTTCTACCGTAATCCCAAGAACCATTATATCCCTCAAACTCATCGTAATTCCTAGTATTAATAACGTTGACTTTTGGACTATCCGAAATTTCTCCTTCTTCTAACTCAGATTCCGCATCATCCATGAACAGGTCATTGGATTCTAATGGTCCATCAAGGTCATTAAGTTCAATGTAGTCCCCATCGTAACGTTTGAGTGATAAATCATGCACTGATGTTTCATTCATAAAATTGGCTTCGAAGTTGAAGTCAATCAGTTCACCGAATCCTTCCATTTTCCTTCTGAAATAATCACGAAAGCATCAGTAGGATTTGTTCGCTAGAAGAGAAATTAATGAATATAGAAACGGATATATAAGAATAAAAATAACTGATATCTGCAGACGATGCGCCGTATCCAGAAAGTTGGATACGCCGTATCTTATAATCGTTAAAATTAAATCAGACTTTTATTCAGAAAATAGATACGCCGCTTAGAAATTTGAATGCGCCGTATCTGTTTTAATAATCAAAAATCGATATTTATTTAAAATTAAATGCGTCGTATTAACAAAAGTTAATGCGCCGTATCTTCGTTACGTTTCAAAATATAAGATTTTTGATTCAGAAGATGCGCCGTATCGATAAAAGTCGATACGCCGTATCTGTTTAATAATTCGAAAACTGTTTTTAATTAAAATAATAGATACGCCGTATCTGCTGAAGCAGATGCGTCGTATGGTGTTAACGTTTAGAAATTTTTTTTTATCAAAAACAGATACGCCGTATCTTGGGGAAAGGATGCGTCGTATCGAATTAATTAAACACGTTGTATTTTATAAAAATTAAACGCAATACGCCGTATCTGAGAGATCAGATGCGCCGTATCGTTCGATTTAGCTCAGTACAACGATAGCAGAACACACAAAAAATACGAAAAATAAAAACAAATAAAAACACACGAAAATAAACACAAATAAAAGCAAACAAATAACACAAAAAAACAGAAAATATGCAAAATAACACAATGAATGCAAATTAATCTAATACACAACAGAATTAGCGGTTAGATAAAAAAAATTAAAAACCTAATTAAAATACTAATCAAATTAACAGATAATAACAATTCACTCCCCGGCAGCGGCGCCAAAAACTTGATGCGCGTGTATGTCGGTGCGGTTTAGCAGTTTTAATGCCTAATCAAGTTTTAAAATTTATATTTAGCCGACTTATCAATAACACACACACTTAACGAGCAGTGTACCCGGTCAGTATGAATATAATGGTAATTAGAGTGTCGATCACTATGAGTGGAACGTATTATCTAGTTATTCTAATCAGTATTTTAATAAATTAAGTTAGCTATACAACCTATTCTAACGCAAGGGGGTTCAGCCTGAGAGACTGGCACGATTTGGTTGCAATTAAATAATAAACTAAACCAATAGGCACGAATCAGCAAGTAGCACACACATACACAGATAAATACTTGAGACAATAAGAAGGCTGTCCTGATAGATAAGTAGTTTGTCACTTGTTTTATTGCTAGTTTTATATGAAGTGTATAGTTCGATGCAACGCATCGAGATTAAGTCCTTTCTCGTTGGTTCTAATCTTATCGGCGAGTAAACCCTTAATGATTACTTATGACTATCCTATTTATCTTTCTTCCTACTTTTCTACAGACCATAGAATGCATAGGCGATCTAATAAATAGGCGAGGGCAGAGGCATGGCGACCCGATCAACGCTCAGCTAGACACAGAGGTTATCAATGCACTAATAAAAGTCACCAAAGACATCAACATATAAACTTTAATTAATGAGAAAGCAGTTTTAAGGGAGTGCAATCTTTCCGTTGTCACATTACACAAGCCACCAATCTTGATGAATTAAAGTTTACTAATACAATAAAACAACACTACTTAATGAATTAAACACATGCAGCACCTTCTTACAGCTCTTGTATCTTTGTTTGGGTGTGTCTTGTGCTGCTGCCTTGACTGAATTCGTCCTAGGGTTTCTGTACTTCGGTCTGGTATATATTATATGTGCTCTCGAATTCGTCTGGTCTTGGGGTATTTATAGTTTCTGTCTGAGGGTAAGATGCGGCGCATCTAGTAAGTAGATGCGGCGCATTGACTTAACTTCGCGTGGGGTCCAAGATTATAATATTCAGGAATATTCGTACACCGCCAGAAGATGCGGCGTAACTCCATAAATAGATGCGGCGCATGTCTCTTTGTATACTTGGATCGTATCTGGTGAAATATTGATAGTGATGCGCCGTATGTGATAAGCAAGATGCGGCGCATCTAGAGCAGAACGTCTTGATCTTGTACATTTCAGTAGACTCTTAACTTCTTGCATGTTTTGCTCCATAATTAGTCCAAAATCGCCAAGTTTCACCAAATGCTTGTTTTTAACTGAGAATTACAAAAGTAAACGATTAAGTATCAATCCTCATACATAATATAATAAAACAAGTCAAATTATTAGGATAAATGATGGTAATAAAATGTACTTTTTTAAGTTCATCACATAGACTTTCTAATTTTTCTGGATTCATCATTCCCTCCAAATCTGGCTTTTACAGCATGCCAGATCTTTATAGCATCATCCAGGTGATGGAAATCACTCATATGATCCTCTGGAATAGCTTGAAGCAAAAGGGTTCTTGCCTTGGTTTCCCTTTGTACAGCAAGGTGTTCTTCTGCTATAACAGGTGGCTCTATATAGATGTTGCCATCATTAACCCTTCCAGTATTCTTCTTGCTGTTTCCCTTAAGAATCACATTCCACAGATTTAATCACTGTTCGTGATACAATATTCCATTCTCATGGCCCAGACTTCATACTCATCTTTCTTGAGGTATGGGAATTTAGCATTATTGTTGGACATAGTGGTGACAATTTGTGTTTGGACTTGTGAGGTTTCAGGTTTGGGTTGATGTTCTTCCTGGTTAATGACATTGATTTGAGGGTTTTCGCCTTCCATTGAGAGAGGGTTAAGAGATTTGAAAGAGAACTTTTTCTTCTTTATCAGAGATCCTCACCAGGCTCTGATACCACTTGTAGGATCAAGTGCTTCTAGCTTGATAGAGCTTGGTTAAACGAGAATCTCTAGGAGTAAGACTTGCGTTTATGCGGAAACTAAACAACAAGAATGTAAAGAAGAAAATAATAGAAGACAATGATCCTCTATGGATCAGACTATGAACTAAGAAATTGTGTTATTGAATATCGTAATCTCATGAATAACTCATAGACGGGATGTTTCTTTTATACTGATAAGAAACCCTAACCCTAACCCGTCATACAAGAAAACGTGTGAAGAGATAAACATGATCTATTCTAAAAATAAATCTAACAAACTTTCTAAACAAAGGGATAACAAATACTAAAACCCGCAGTAACAACTACTATCATCAGAAACAAAATTAAACTATCGGCAGGAACCAACTGCAGCAGCAACACATAACTATCAGCAGGAACCAGCTTCACTATCGGCAGTAATGAGAAATCCTTATTTCTCAGAGATCCTAACAACCTTCTAAGTGTGATCAAGTAAATTCCGCGTACTTAATATATTAACTCAATATATCATACACACAAAGTCACAAGGTTTAACCACCTTAACCGTGTGTCGAATCCTAACAGTTAGTACTGCCAGGCAAAAAGTTAGTACTCGTAGGCTTAAGTTTGTACTGCTGGATAGACGTTAGTACTAGTGCGAAATAACAGTGATGAACTCAAATAAGTACATTTTATTACTATCATTTATCCTATTAATTTGACCTGTTTTACTATATTATGTATGAGGATTGATACTTAATCGTTTACTTTTGTAATTCTCAGGTAAAAACAAGCATTTGGTGAAACTTAGCGATTATGGACTAAAAACGGAGTAAAATGATCAAGATTGGAATTGGTTGTTGGAATGAAGAGAATGAAGACCACTGCCTGACTTTGAAGAATGCGCCGCATGGATTTATCCTATGCGCCGCATATGAAACTTTGGTCAACGAAGAATAACCAACTTGTTCTGCTCCAGATGCGCCGCATCTCACTCATTACATGCGCCGCATCACTATCAAGATTTCACCAGATACGATCCAAGATACAAGAGGACATGCGCCGCATCCAAAGATGAAGATACGCCGCATCTTCTGGCGGTGTACGAATATTCCTGAATATTATAATCTTGGACCCCACGCGAAGTTAAGTACATGCGCCGCATTACTACAGTGCGCCGCATCTTACCCTCAGACAGAAACTATAAATACCCCAAGACCAGACGAATTCGATGTGACATATATATATAAGACCGAAGACCAGAAACCTAGGACAATTCAGTCAAGGTAGCAGCACAAGACACACCCAAATCAAAGATACAAGAGCTGTAAGAAGGTGCTGCATGTGTTTAATTCATTAAGTAGTTTTGTTTTATTGTGTTAGTAAACTTTAATTCATCAAGATTGGTGGCTTGTGTAATGTGACAACGGAAAGGTTGCACTCCCTTAAAACTGCTTTCTCATTAATTAAAGTTTATATGTTGATGTCATTGGTGACTTTTATTAGTGCATTGATAACCTCTGTGGCTAGCTGAGCGTTGATCGGGTCGCCATGCCTCTGCCCTCGCCTATTTATTAGATGCCTATGTATTCTATGGTCTGTAGAAAAGTAGGAGAAAGATAAACGGGATAGTCATAAGTAATCATTAAGGGTTTACTCGCCGATAAGATTAGAACCAACGAGAAAGGACTTAATCTCGGTGCGTTGCATCGAACTATACACTTCATATAACACTAGCAATAAAACAGTGAGAAACTACTTATCATAAGGACAGCCCTCTTATTGTCTCGAGTATTTATCTGTGTACGTGTGTGCTACTTGCTGATTCGTGCCTATTGGTTTAGTTTATTATTTAATTGCAACCAAATCGTGCCAGTCTCTCAGGCTGAACCCCCTTGCGTTAGATTAGGTTGTATAGCTAACTTAATATATTAAAATACTGATTAGAATAACTAGATAATACGTTCCACTCTTAGTGATCGACACTCTACTTACCATTATATTCATACTGACCGGGTACACTGCTCGTTAAGTGTGTGTGTTATTGATAAGTCGGCTAAATATAAATTTAAAACTTGATCAGGCATTAATACTGCTAAACCGCAACGACACGCACGCGCATCAAGTTTTTGGCGCCGTTGCCGGGGGAGTGAATTGTTATTATCTGTTAATTTGACTAGTATTTTAATTAGGTTTTTAATTTTTTTTTTCTAACCGCTAATTTTGTTGTGTATTAGTTTAATTTGCATTCATTGTACTATTTTGCATATTTTATGTTTTTGTGTGCTATTTGTTTGCTTTTGTTTGTGTTTATTTTCGTGTGTTTTTATTTGTTTTTTATTTTTCGTATTTTTTGTGTTCTGCTATCGTTGTACTGAGCTAAATCGAACGATACGGCGCATCTGATTTATCATATACGGCGTATTGCGTTCAATTTTTATAAAATACAACGCGTTTAATTAATTCGATACGACGCATCTTTTCCCCAAGATACGGCGTATCTGTTTTTAATAAGAAATTTTTTTCTAAGCGATAAAGCGATACGACGTATCTTTTCCCCAAGATACGGCGTATCTGTTTTTGATAAATTTTTTTTCTAAACGTTAACGCCATACGAGCATCTGCTTCAGCAGATACGGCGTATCTATTATTTTAATTAAAAACAGTTTTCGAATTATTAAACAGATACGGCGTATCGATTTTTATCGATACGGCGCATCTTCTGAATCAAAAATCTTGTATTTTGAAACGTAACGAAAATACGGCGCATTAACCTTTGTTAATACGACGATTATAATTTGATAAATATAGTTGATTTTTGATATTTACTTTGATCGGTCCGCTACTCTCGTGTGCAAGATGTTTATTTTCAGGATAAAAGATGATTCAAGCATCACCATGATGGACTACATTCTGAACCAAACCCAGAGAAGCTAGCTGGAGTGATCAAACGTAACCTCTTCGATTATTCAACCAGCCCAAAGGGAAGTCCTCTACATTATAATCTCAATTTTATTATCCATATTATACATCTGATTCAAATTGTAATTTTAATTTTGTATGCTTAAAAACGATATTTGTTCCTAACCTCGGAATAAATTCTTATCCTCTAAACTATAAGATTACAATTGTTAAAAAAAAAAAAAAAAAAAAAAAAAAAAACGTTTATACCTATTGCTCTTATTTTGAATTCATTTATATCGTATGGTGTAACCGTTTTACCCCAATTTGGTGTATAAAGAATCGTGTTGCGGAGGCCAAGGTACGTTCCTTATTTAAATTTCGTTTACTAACTTAGCGATACGGCGGATCTAATTATCCAAAGCGCCGTATCTCTGACCAACTAGGACTCATTGACTAGTCAACGAAATTAAATAGATACGGCGCATCCCAATTTTCAATACGGCGCATCGTTTTGCCCTATAAATACGACGGGAATGCGCCGGATCTAAAATCTTTACCAGAAAAACCCACACAGTTAAGAACGATACACACAGTAAAACTACACTCTTAATCCGATCATTTTTCTTAAACCCACCTTTAATCCGATCTATAATCTTTCTCCTAATCATCAAATTAAGGTAATTATTCTATTTCGATTTAATCTTGGTTAATACGAAAATTAGGGTTTATATGATTAATTCGATTTGTGCTTCAATGATATAGAAATATGATTAGGACTTGTAATAGATGATCTTCCCCGTATTTAACTTGCGTAAATAATCGAATTTCTGGCTTAGTTTGATTTGAACGATAATTTGGGAAAATGAATTCGATTTTGAATATTTAGCGGGAAGGTGGATTAGTAAAATGTGATAAGCTATTAGAACTGATATAAGGAGTATATGATACTGTGATATTTAGTGGTAGTTTACGTCACGGACACGGATTCTTGAAAAGTCTGCCTGACCCCCTTTATTTATACTGGTATGCTTTTAGATGCGGCGCATCTAGGTTAATTGATGCGGCGTAACGACCTATTTCCAAATTAATAAAATTCTAGATACGCCGTATTGATTAATCTAGATACGACGCATCTACATACGCCGTATCTCAACTCTTGCTCCGCATCTCTTATATTTCATGCAGATACGCCGCACTGATTAAATCAGATGCGCCGTATCTACCTATCTTGCAGACTGTTTACTAACTTTAAAAATTTATTTCAGATGGCACTACCAGAAGTAGCACAGAGGCACCAGTGGTTACGTTTCGAGGACATGGGGCTAACCCCTGGCACTTTGGAGGACTACTTACGGAGACTTGAGTCGATTTACTTTAGGAGGATATTCAGGGTACAGGCTTTGGATTTCGATGATGTGGGATTGATTGGGGCAGGACATGCTGCTGAGAGTTTACAGCATAGGATGGTGATGGTTGTTGCTGGAGATGATGAGGAGGTGGTGTTCAGATCTAGTGCTTGGGAGAGACTGTTCAGGATCGATGAGCCTCTTATCAGGGAGCTTATGCTGGAGTTCTTTAGTACATTTTACTACAGAGAGACGGATACGGGTTTGGATATTGCCGACACCCTTGTGTTTAGACTGGGTGGGGTCTCGAGGCAGATGTCGATGAGATAGTTCATTTTGGCCATGGGTTTGCATACAGCTGAGGAGCTTGAGTCAGATGGGTTTGACCGATATTGGGATGATAGTTTGCGAGCGGTCCCTGACAGAGGATTATTTAGTGATTACTGGGACAGGATTTCTTCGGGGGGTGATATCACTACTTCCACCCCCTCATACACTTTGATCAGGGAGCCAATGAGGAGGCTAGTGCCACAGGCTGATTGCACTTACTATTGCTGGGAGGGGTCAGTCACCTGAGAAGGTGACCACTCTGGACCTCTTCCTCCTTAGGAGCATGGATGAGGGGTTGTCGGTGAACATCCCTCACTTTTTGGCACACTACCTCCACCGATCACTGCAGGGAGAGATCGGAGGAGCCAGATGACTGGCGGGCATTTTGTTTCTAGGCTGGCCCGCCATTTTGGAGTGATTGGAGCGGAGATCCCAGCAGGGCTGGAGTTGTGGTGACCCATCTCCCGGTTATTGACAGGGATTACTTGGTTAGGCTTGGGATATGCCAGCAGGCTATGGGAGAGTACGTTTGGGTAGCATTAGGGCCCGCCAGAGCTGCAGGACCAGAGGCGGAGCAGGGAGGCCCTCAGGGACCTCCGGCTGCTGCTCCAGCCCATCAGGAGGAGCCGCAGGCACCAGTACCCCCACCAGTCCCTGCACGTACCATGGGTCAGAGAGTCGAGGCAGTCGAGGGGGAGTTGAGAGCGTTGAGAGGGATTGTTGATGGTATGAGGAGAGATTCAGAGTGGCTGTTATGAGTGTGAGCAGACTCTTGGAGCAGCAGGGTATTACCCACACCCGATCAGATGGTACTCATGTTGCTGGAGTGACACTTGGATACACTCACAGGGTCCGCCCTAGGACTGATGGAGCCAGCACTTCCGGGACCCATCCAGACGACCTCACTCACCCATGATCTTACTCTCTTGATTTTACAGACATTGTTCCACATATTATTATTATTTTTTGAATTGTACTGATCACTATTCTCGTGTATATATTTAATGTTTCAGTTTATGTTTCTTGTTATATTTGATGAAGACTGGCATTAAGTTCAGCATGAGAGTACGAGAGGACGTAAGAGATCAAACCGTGGAACGAGTCATTTTACAGCAGACTGTTATCAGTCTGTTTGGTAACCACATGCGCCGCATCTGGTAAACAGATGCGACGCATCCTATCTTTTATTTCGTTTTATTTTATTTTCAGGCCGCAGAGGATACGGCGCATCTCAATCCTGACATCGACGCATCTCCTGCAATGGTCATATCTTATTTTATTTTTCTGCATTTTTTATTTTCGAATTTAAAACTTTTTATCAGTTTATTTTAATGCGGCGCATCTTTTATTCTGATCCGTATTTATTCCAGGCTCGATACGGCGTATCTTCTTCCATAAGATACGGCGCATCGACTGACCTGATGATTTTCATTTTTAATTTTTATGTTTTATTTTTACCTAACTACTAATGTATTATGCAAGTTGAACCTTTCTTATCTTAGGTGTGTTTTGAAGCCTTGGTGGTATTATAGATTCCTGCATTTCCTGTGGATACATCGATTATGAAGCTTAAACGTTCTAATCCACAAGAAAGATGATTTTTGCTCTACTACTAATGGAGGATCATACCGAGCAAATCTCAGGGGAGTTTTTCTGTTCTAATTCTTTTATTTTCCAGTTTTTAACCTTTTATACAAACAACGAGGACGTTGTTTAACTTAAGTGGGGGGATTGGAGAATTAGAACACTTAACATTTACTTGTCCTAAACTTTTCAAAATATGCTTAAAATGTGCTTAATATATAAAAATTTAAAATTTTTAGCATGTTTTTGTTTAAAGTCTAAGTTGCATAGCTGCACACATGACGTTATTTTCAAAAATTGTGATTTTTCAAAACTCACAAATCTATGAGTGTGCCGGTGACTTGTAAACTTTAGAACTTGGCTTGTATACTGTTCGAGACCACCATAATAAGTATTATTTTATATAATTGGAATGACTTGTCTAAATTGGTAAATTTCTAGGATTACACCCAAATAGCTTTTATATGTTATGTGTTATTAGCTAACTACACTGGTTAGTTAACCCCCGTATAAACCCTTTTGTTACTCTCACTTTTAGAGTAAGATACCCCAAGAAAAACACTCAGAGCCATTCCTTTCGTTTCTTACACCTTTGTTAAAATGTTTCGTTACACCTTAAACCTTAGCCTACCCTGTAGATTAAAGTCCGTGGTTGGTTAATTGCTATAGGCAAAGTGTGTTTCCTTACATTACCTGTGTTCGCGTGCGTAATTCGTTATCTATGGTTAGGTCGGGAAATTGCACAATGCAATTGGAGTGAAAGTAAATATTGTATATCTTTGAGTTTATTTTTCGTGTGTTTACTACTTTCACTATTACCGTTATTTCTGAAGTCATGAAAAGTATGAAAAAATTATCCAGAATTATTATTTTAGTGATGTGGTGAAATTTTAACATCAATGTTTATCTTAATAAAAAAAAAAAAAAAAAAAAAAAAAAAAAAAAAAAAAAAATCGAAAAAATGAGAAAAGAAAAAGAAAAAGAAGAAAGTTGGATGTTTGTTTTTAAACCAACGATGTAAAGTTATGTAAGTGGTCGATATCACCACTAGTTGTTATACTATATCTATGGATTGAATGGGAATTGGCAGTTATGGGAACGCCAATTAAGGTTTATTCTTTGATTAAGATCTTGTTGAGTATAATTCGTGTCTACCTAAAGCGTGTGTTTCAAGTGTTAAAGCGTGAGTTATTCAATGATATGAGTCTTATTCATGGGATGGTTGGGATAGTGATTAACCACACTTAGGATTTTAATTTATTTGTTTGTTTTGTTTATTTTTCATTTTACACCAATTTATATCCCAAATATTATCCATACCCTGTATTATTCTTTATCCAACCAAACCTTTGATTTATTGAGATTAGGGATTTGAGCAATCTTAAGTATCGTAGTCTGGATTCGGCTATGTATTTATGATTTTGTCGCCCTTTTTGATATATTATTATTGGTGAAGTTTGGACCTATCTTTAGCCTATTCGAGTTAAGGATTTGAGCAATTGCAAGTATCGTGTTCGTGGATTCGATCATGTATTTGTGATTTTGTCGCCTTTTCTGGAATTTGAGATCGATAGTGATTAAGAATAATTAACCCTTAAGCCAAAAAACCCTTTTTACCGCTTTAGACTTGTTATTCCTGGCTTTAGTGGGGGAGATGTGTATACTTGCCAAGCTTATGATAGAATATTCGTCGCGACTGGACAGTTAAACGATTAGATTTGCTTTTATCGAATTATTTTATTTTACTTCTAATTCGTTAAGTGTTTAGTTGTGTGATTATGACAAAAGACGAATACATGCTTAAATATAAAAATAAATCCTAATATCTTTTAGGATACATTTTCATAAGAGTAATTCTAAGGTTTATTGGGGACAAGTAAAGCTCAATTGGGGGATATTTGATGAACTCAAATAAGTACATTTTATTACTATCATTTATCCTATTAATTTGACTTGTTTTACTATATTATGTATGAGGATTGATACTTAATCGTTTACTTTTATAATTCTCAGGTAAAAACAAGCATTTGGTGAAACTTAGCGATTATGGACTAAAAACGGAGTAAAATGATCAAGATTGGAATTGGTTGTTGGAATGAAGAGAATGAAGACCACTGCCTGACTTTGAAGAATGCGCCGCATGGATTTATCCCATGCGCCGCATATGAAACTTTGGTCAACGAAGAATAACCAACTTGTTCTGCTCCAGATGCGCCGCATCTCACTCGTTACATGCGCCGCATCACTATCAATATTTCACCAGATACGATCCAAGATACAAGCGGACATGCGCCGCATCCAAAGATGGAGTTACACCGCATCTTTGGCGGTGTACGAATACTCCTGAATATTATAATCTTGGACCCCACGCGAAGTTAAGTAAATGGCGCCGCATCTACTTACTAGATGCGCCGCATCTTACCCTCAGACAGAAACTATAAATACCCCAAGACCAGACGAATTCGAGGTGACACACATATATTAGACCGAAGACCAGAAACCTAGGACGAATTCAGTCAAGGCAGCAGCACAAGACACACCCAAATCAAAGATACAAGAGCTGTAAGAAGGTGCTGCATGTGTTTAATTCATTAAGTAGTTTTGTTTTATTGTGTTAGTAAACTTTAATTCATCAAGATTGGTGGCTTGTGTAACGTGACAACGGAAAGGTTGCACTCCCTTAAAACTGTTTTCTCATTAATTAAAGTTTATATGTTGATGTCATTGGTGACTTTTATTAGTGCATTGATAACCTCTGTGGCTAGCTGAGCGTTGATCGGGTCGCCATGCCTCTGCCCTCGCCTATTTATTAGATGCCTATGTATTCTATGGTCTGTAGAAAAGTAGGAGAAAGATAAACGGGATAGTCATAAGTAATCATTAAGGGTTTACTCGCCGATAAGATTAGAACCAACGAGAAAGGACTTAATCTCGGTGCGTTGCATCGAACTATACACTTCATATAACACTAGCAATAAAACAAGTGACAAACTACTTATCATAAGGACAGCCCTCTTATTGTCTCGAGTATTTATCTGTGTACGTGTGTGCTACTTGCTGATTCGTGCCTATTGGTTTAGTTTATTATTTAATTGCAACCAAATCGTGCCAGTCTCTCAGGCTGAACCCCCTTGCGTTAGATTAGGTTGTATAGCTAACTTAATATATTAAAATACTGATTAGAATAACTAGATAATACGTTCCACTCTTAGTGATCGACACTCTACTTACCATTATATTCATACTGACCGGGTACACTGCTCGTTAAGTGTGTGTGTTATTGATAAGTCGGCTAAATATAAATTTAAAACTTGATCAGGCATTAATACTGCTAAACCGCAACGACACGCACGCGCATCAAACACCTTTTTGAAAATAACCATTGAGAGTTAGTTGAGATTTTTACTGATCAGTTCCTTGTTTTAAGGGTTTCCTTTTTGGCGATTTTTCCTTTTAAATTATTGTATTAACCTTATCTTCATTCAAAAGTTATATTTTCGTTGAAGTCGGTCCAATAGAAACCCTCATAAGACTTTCATAACTTCTCAATTCACTTTATTCTTCTACTTTCTAACCTAAAATTACACTATTCACAGCAGTCAAATCAACTTTTACTGAAAATTAATGGCCTCTTTATCCTTTGTTGACAAGCACAAAATGGTCGCGTTTTTGGAAAAAGTAGAGGATGATATTTACTTCCATCAGATAGTGGACTTTTTAAATGGTTCCCATATAAGGTATTCTTTAACATTAAATCCCACTATCTATGTCTCCCAAATAAAAGAGTTTTGGCAGACTGCTACTGTCAAAACATTTGAAAATGGTGACAGAGAGTTAAATGCAACAGTGGATGGCAAATCCATCACTCTTACTGAATCATCACTCAGGAAGCATCTCCATCTGAATGATGACAATGGTATTAGTGCTATGCCAAACACTGACATTTTTGAAACTTTAACCAGGAATGGGGTACAACATCCAATCACAATCTTTAACTTTTCAAAAAGGTTGTTTTGCCCCACAACGGGGGTTTTTGATTCACACCATCCTTCACTGTCTCAGTCCTAAGAAAACCTCATGGGAACAATTCATTAGAAATATGGCAACTACTCTTATATGCTTAGCTACTGACAAAACATTCAATTTTTCAAAACTCATCTTTGAAGGAATGGTTAAAAATGTTGATAGCAAATCAAAATTTTTGATGTATCCCAGGTTCATCCAGACTATTTTGAACATGAGAAAACATCAACTTCTTCCTCACAAAAATGTTTATACAACACCCAAACTTACCCAAAAACTATTCAGTAACATGAGGATGGCCTCAAAAGGGTATAGTGGGGAAGAGGTACCATTATTTGATTTTATGCTATAGGTACAGGGTGAAGGATCAACAAGCCCAGTTGACACCCAACACACACCCACTACATCAGAACAATCACCTTCATAACCAACTTCATCACCAGATAGGTATTCATCCAGAGAGGGCTCTGTTGTTCCTCAGCACAAAGATCCTACCGCTCCTAATGTAGTAGATGAGGCTGACTTTGTCAGTATAGAAAGGGTTACTTATACTGTCTCAGGCTTAGAAGCTGGGCAGGACAGAAGTAACATCGCTAAGACCCAATCGATGGCCACACCAACAGTACCAAGTTCCTTAGAACCCATTACTATTGGTGGAATCCCAAGCCAACCAGAAATATTAGGTGGCTCAGAAGCTCACCATGTGGTGGACTATGAGTCTTTGCCTCATGATGCACCTCTCCCTTAAGGTAACACATCAGGAAGTGCTGAGGGTACTAAGACACTACAGGAATTGATGAATTTGTGTACAAAATTGTCTGAGAAGGTCAATACTTTGGAGACTGGTCTCATCTCTCACAAGAAGGTTTTTGGAAAAGTATATACAAAGCTGGTGCTTAATGTCAAAAAATTGGAGCAAAAGTTTAAGACCCTTCAAAGAAAAAGATCAGCTCATTTGGTAGAATCAACCAGTTCATCTTCTTCCTCAAGCTCATCAGATGGTCAGAGTGGAGATAAAGGTGAGGAATCTTCCAAACAGGGGAGGAAGATTTCCCAACTAGATGAAGACCCTCATGTCACTTTGGTTCAAGAGGAGTTTGATACTCAGGGGAGGCAAGAACAGCAATTGGATCAAGGTACTGGTGGCTCTCAAGGTACTGTTGGTGCAGTATACACAAGAAGGCCAAAGAGAGCAAGATTAGACAAGGGTAAGGAGATAATGACAGAAGAAGAACCATATTCTCAGAAGTCAACCAAGAAAAGCTAAGCTCAAATTGCTCTAGATGAGGAACTAGCTCAGAAATTTCATGAAGAAGAGTTAGCAAGGGTAGCTGATAAGAACTTTGGCTAGATTATGTTGAATATAAGGTTCAGAGAAAGAAGAAAGAAGCTGCCCCAGGTTCTTGCTGATAAAGAGAGTTAGCTCAAGCTACAAGAAGAAGAAAGGGTCATAATTCACAAAAGAAGAACAGGAACAAGCCATTGATGATCTTTTGGAGCAGATTAGAAGAAAGAAGAAAACTTATCAGAAAAAACCTCCTTCAAGGAAAGAACAATTGGTCTGTATGAAGACATATCTGAAGCACCATGATACCTGGAAGGAACATCACTTGCTGAAGACATATCTGAAAGCTGCTCAGGTTCTTGCTGATAAGGAGTTAGCTACAAAGCTACAAGAAGAAGAAAGGTCATAATTCACAAAATAAGAACAGGAACAAGCCATTGATGATCTTTTAGAGCAGATTAGAAGAAAGAAGAAAACTTATTAGAATAAACCTCTTTCAAGGAAAGAAGAACTGGTCTATATGAAGACATATCTGAAGCACCATGATACCTGGAAGGAACATCACTTCAAGGGAATATCTTTTGAAGAAATTGAAAGGATTTACATTGACTCTCATAGGAGAATGCAGATGTTTCTGAGAGGTGATCTTAAAAGGAGTCAAGGAAGAGGAGAGAAGAGAGTAGCAGAACAGTTAGAATCAGAAGAGTCTAAGAAACAGAAAACTGAAGAAGAATCAGTTCAGGAAGAACCAGTTAAAGAAGAATCAGCTGAGGAAGAGGTAGAAATACTGACTGATAAACAAATCCATGAAATGATGGTGGTAATTCCAGAAGCTCTCAATGTTGATCCCATTTAAGCCAAGCATCCCGTCATTGATTGGGAGGTGTACTCAGATGGAATGATCAAGGGATGGAAGATCATCAGAGTAGGAGGAAAATTTGAAGTTCACAAGTTCTTTGAAGATTTGATCAAAGCATTTGACAGAGAAGACTTGGATAAGCTTTGGAGCTTAGTTCAAGAAAGGTTTAGGTCTGCTGATCCTGCAGGTGATAAAGACAAGGAGCTATGGGTTGAGATTAAAAGGCTATGTGAGCCATATGCAAATGATTCACTTTGGAGATTTCAAGCTCATAATCTGGATGCCACATAGAGATTATTTGACAACTGTGGAGTTCACAGAGTCTCAACTAGAGCAGGAGTGGAGGTTTACATGTTAGTAGAAACAGATTATCCACTCAGAGTAGGAGTACTATTGGTTATGTTATCATCAAAGCTTAAAGTTGAAGAAGAATCTAAAATGGCATGAGCGTTTGGGAGAAATATATTCCAGCAAGCAGAAGATATGAAGCTCAGAAGATAGTGTTTGGAAGAGTCCTCACAGTCCTCATTTAATTCAGAGAAACTTGATGATTTAGGGTAAATCACAAGTTTAGGGGAGGATTGTTGGGAATTAAATTTTTTTGACTTAGTACTGCTGGAAGAATACACTAACCGTACAAATTGTTAGTGTATAACTGAAGAACTGCTGAAGAATAACTAACCGTACAAACTACAGGTTAGTACTGCTAGTATATTAAAGAAGGTACTGCTGCATGAAGACTGCTTTAGAGGATATGTAAAGGATAAGTATGGAATAGATCTTATGTATATCACAATTAGTTAGGAATATACGGTAGATACTTATCTTGTAATGGACTCCTTAAGTCTATAAAAGGAGATCTTAGGTTAGATGTTTTGGTACGAATACAAGTACGTATCATACAAGTTTTGTTAAGAATCAAGGTCGTTGTAACCCTAGTGATATTGAGATCACTCATATTATTTTTGAATAATATTGAATCGTTTTGAGTTAAATAATGTGTTCATTGTTCATACTGCATTGCTATTACATCAAACCAAATTCTTCTATGTGTTGTTAAATAGATTCCGTATACATAACAGTGTAACCTCAAAGTATCTTAAACACATCATAAGGGAGTAACATCCTAAGTGTTTTAAATCCTCTCACTTGGTGACCATCTCAGCCCAAGTACGAATAGAATGAGCTTTAAGATGATAAAACCATTTTCAGCATCGTGGGATAAAGAGAATGGAAAAATATTAAGATTGACAATGTCTTCCGAAACTCCGATTTTCTTGATGCATTGAGTGATTGACAAATATCTGTTTAAGTGTTGGTTTGCATCTTCATATTCAAATCCATGAAATTAGCAATTTTGTCTAATACGCTCAAGCATATAATTTTTTAGAACGAAGTTGGTTTCTTGATTGGTTGTCGGAGCGATAGGTCCTCCTCTACTGATGAGTGAAGGGCGGTAGAAATCCTCCATGGTAAGAAGATCATGGGGATGAGAGAGAAAAGAAATGAGATTTTCTCAAAACATTATTTATTTATTTATTTATTTTATGTACTAGAAGAAAGAAGATAGAAAAAAATATTTTTGGCTTTTTTGAAAATTTTAAGAAAAAAAAACATTCTTTTAGTTTTTGTTTTTCAAAAATATTAAAAAAAATATTGTAGAAAATATATTTACAAAAAATGTTTTTGGATTTTTTTTTATGTTTTAAGAAAAAAGAAAATATTTTTGAACCTTTGTATTTTTTATTATTATTTTTTTTTTTTTTGGTTTTTTCTAATTTTTAACAAAATAAACTTTCCAACGAAAGGATCTTCAAGGCAAGAACGCCAAACACAACGTAACAGTCGGTCAAACCTCCCCGGCAGCGGCGCCAAAAACTGATTCGTTTGTAAGTACAGGCAGTTTTAATATTTGTATTCCCGTTAGATAAAATAATCACTTGAGGACAAATGATTATTAAATCTTCCAGAGTCGTATTCCTCGACGAGATTTGAATTGAAAATTACGTTTATGACTTTTGTTAATGCTTGATTGTCGATGTTTTTGGTTTGGTTTTTTAAGATTAAATTTAAAAACAATTAAAACTAATTAAAATGACCATTTAAACTAATTTAAATGGTAAACAACTAATGACGATAGAATTAATCTAAGAATATTATATTAAAAGATATGCTTGTCAAGTGTGGTGAAAAGATCATAAAGTGTAAATTCTCGTTTTAAGCCCTTTTTTAATTAATACCCGTCAAAATAAATCATTTTCTCACAACGTTAGCTTATATTGAAAACAATTAATTTTTCTTGGTAAAAATTATTAGATCTAAATAATCAATTATCCTAACGGCTTTTGCCCGTTAAAACAACCAACTAAGAAGATCTACGTATAATCCGAAAATTATTAATCAATAACCTTTGAATACCCGTTTAAAAAGGAATGTTTTCTCACAACGTTGGTTTATACTGAAAACACTTCTTTTTACCTAGGTAAAATCTACTTGGTTTAGCTAATTAGTTACCTTAACGGCTTTTGCCCGTTAAAGTTACTAAAAATCAAACCAAGTAAACCAAAGGTTATCAACTAATAATTTCTAAGGTTTCACTCTTAATTTCACAATTCACCAACACTTAACAAGCATATAACAAGATCTACTCAATACTTATATTAATTAAACTAATAAAAACAAATAATCCAAAAAAAAACATAAACATATTTCTTCACTAGATATTTAAGCTAAAGAATTGAAAAAGGAAAGAAAGTAGAACCCGGTCTAATCGAGGAGACGAAAATAATCACCCGATTTTATAAACTTGGCAAACACCATAGTTTACTTCTTAAAAAGCTTTAATATAACCAAATAGTTAATAAAGTTTCTGACTTTATTAACTAATTAGCTTTATCAAGACAAAAAAGCAATAAACTTTAGTAATAAGCTAGCTTATAAAACCCTTAAGCTCCTCGCCTTAGATGAGATGATGAGAAACTAAGAAGAGATCAAAACTTTATAAAGGATTAGAACAAATAAGCTATAATATGAATCAAATAAGCTATGAAAAAGCTTATTGATTTAAAAGTTACTAAACTTTAATTGAAATAAGCTAAGAATAAGCAATCTAAATAACTAAGCTAGATCAAATAAGCTATTGATAAGCTAACCCGACCTAAAAGTACTAGTATTAAATCTAACAAGCTAAAAAGCTAATAGATCTAAGCTAGTAATAAGGTAAACAGCTAGATCGACTAAGATGAAAACAAAATACGCTAAGTTGATCTAAAAAACACTAATATTTAATGAAAATAAGCTATGAATAAGATAATTTGATTAAGCCAGTTTGTAACTAACAAGCTAAAGCTATGAAAAACTAAAAATATTTAAAGCTACAAAGTAGAAAAGAAATTACAAAAAAGTACTTATTTAGAATAAGCAATAAGGAAGCTTATCCAAAAAAAAGCTAATCTAAGTAAACCAAAAATAAGCAATAAAGCAAAGCTTATTTGGCTTGTTAGATAAGAAGTAAAAGAAAGTAAAATAGAGGATTAGAGAAAGAAAGAGATCTTCAAGCATCTTTAAAATAAAATTTCATCTTCATAATACTAATAATAAGCAAAAAGTTTATTACAATAAGCACTTGAAATAAGCTGGTCTATTACAATAAGCTAGAACAATAATCCTACTCTACTCTTAAATAATATTACTCCTACTCCCTACTGTGTGTGTGATCCTCGAAATGTTGTCCGGATACATTATTTTATAGCCACATGTGAGGTCCAGCCTTTTCTCGATCCTTCCAACCCATAACAGCTCATCATGGATACGTGGCGGTCTCCCATTGGCCAACCTACCTCGTACTAACGATTGCCTTCCACCTCATACTGCTGCGTCATATCTACCATGTGTCCCGCTCTGATTGGTCCGACGCCCTAACACCTGCGAGAATAGAACCTGTCAGTTGCCGCCACGTGGTGGCTGTGGGACCCACCTGATGACATGTCAGGTGCCACATGGCAGTGCCACGTGTCGGGTCGGTCAACAGGTTTGGTCAACATGTCGGGTCGGGTCGCCACGTGGACCAATGAGAAGGTTCCACGTGGTGTTAGGAATGAAGATAAACAGTTGAAACTGTTAGTGTATAAGTTGGTACTGCTGGAAGATATTGAAGACAAGGCTGACAGTACTAAGTCAGTTAGTACTGCTCACACATTATAGTTAGTACTGCTTATAATTTTTGTAAACGATTAGAAGATAAGTATAGAAAGGATTTTGTGTATATCTTATTAATATAGATGATAGTTATCTTGTAAAGGAATCCTTGGTCTATAAAAGGATTGCCTAGGTTAATGAATAGAATACACGGATTGTACGTATCTAGATTGATAAGATTAATGGTTGTAAACCCTAGTGATAGGAGATCACTCGTATTATTGTTTTAATAATATTGAATCGTTGAAGTTAAAGTAAATTATCTCTTGTTCATTCACTGTTACATTCGTTCATACTAAAACCACATCAAATAAATCTTCTGAGTGTTGGCTAGTAAATTCTGCGTGCTGGATTAACATAATTCAACGTATCTATCTAACACGAGGAGTATGTGTAGATCCGGTCAAGTGGTATCAAAGCCAGGTTACTGATACTTTGATTTAGATGATCCAGACGAATTTTATTAAGAAGAAGATGGACATTGAGACAACAACCCAAACCAACATTGCTGCTAAGTTACCAATGCTTAAACCTAATGAGTTCGATATGTGGAGACTAAGAGTTGAATAATTCTTTCAGGTGCAGGATTATGCACTTTGGGAGATTATAGAAGATGGGAACCCTTTTAAGCCTACAACCACTACAACTGTTGTTGAGGGCAAAACTGAAACAACTGTGCAGACCAAGCCATTAACTACAGATGAGAAGGCTCAGCACAAGAATGATGTTAAAGCAAGAAGCATGCTACTGATGACAATCCCCAATGATCAATTACTAAACTTCAGCAAATACAAGTGTGCCAAAACTCTTTTTGAAGCTATTGTTGCAAGGTATGGTGGGAATGAAGCCACAAGAAAACCCAGAAGACACTTCTCAAGCAACAGTGTGAGAATTTCACAGCAACAAGCAATGAGTCACTCGATCATATGTTTAATAGGCTTCAAAATCTAGTAAGTCAACTTGTTGTTCTAGGAATTGAGATGCCTCAAGAAGATCTCAACTCAAAATTCCTAAGGAGTCTACCATCAGAATGGGCTATGCATGTAGTTGTCTAGAAGAATAAACCAGACATTGATTCTATGAGTCTGATGGATCTCTATAGCAACTTTAAGATACTAGAACATGAAGTGAAGAAGTCTTCTGGATCAAGTTCAAGCTCAAGTTCTAGAAATTTGGCCTTTGTGTCAACTCCCACTACCTCTAATCCAGAAGAAGAAGTTCAAGTTGCTGGAGCAGTGGGAACTGCTAGTTCTAATATTGGTACTGTAGTACCTCAAGCAGTATTAATGGACTTTTGGATGAGAATACTTATTGTGCTTTCTTGACTACTCAGCACAGTGGAAGTATGTTGACTCATGCAGATCTTCAAGAGATTGATGAAGATGATATTGAAGAGATTGATATCAAGTGGCAACTCTCTCTTCTCAACTTGAGAGCTAGAAGATTCTTGAAGAAGACTGGCAAGAAGATAATCATAAATAGCAATGATGTTGCTGGGTATGACAAGTCAAAGATTGAATGTTATAATTGCCACAAGAAAGGTCATTATTCAAGGGAGTGCAGAATGCCAAGACAACAAGATGGCAAGAGCATAGGATTTGGAAGCAAATCAAGGGTTGTGGAAGTGTTAGATTCAAGCTCAAAGGCTATGGTTGCCATTGATGGCTTAGGGTTTGACTGGAGCTACATTGCAGAGGAGGAAGCAGAAGCATCTTGACCGGATCTACACACACTCCTTGTGTTAGATGAATACTTTGAATGATGTCTTGTCTAGCAAGCGGAATTTACTAGCTAGCACTTAGAAGATTTGATTCTTTGTGTTTTGTATTAACGGATCAACAAAGAATGAACAATGAACAATATACTTCAACCTCAACGATTCAATATTATTAATAAATAATACGAGTGATCTCCTATCACTAGGGTTTACAACCTTGAATCTTAACTAAACAATACTTAAAACAATCGTACCAAAACTTTAACCTAGGTAATCATTTTATAGACTAAGGATTCCTTTACAAGATAACTATCAACCTAACATTATAAGATATACATTAAATCTTTTCTATAATTATCTTCACACGGTTTTATCATAAACAGTAAAACTCTTCAGCAGTACTAACTTTCATCTTCAACCGTACTAACTGCTATAGCTTAATTTCCTAACAATCCTCCCCTAAACTTATGATTCCTATCCAAATCACTAAGTTTCTTCAAATTAAGCTTCTTCTTCTTAATGTGGAAAATTCTTTCAAACATCTATCCCATCAGTCACTTTAGTCTTTGACTTTTCTTTGCTCTACAAGGTTGAAAATCTTTGTAACTAACAAGTCTGCCATCTCAGAGTCTTCTTCAACCTTGAGTCTTCCTTGTATCATAGCCACTAACACAAACGTTCTGAGTGGATAGTCTTTTTTCACCAACATATAGATTTCTATCACATCTGGAGTAGAAACTCTATGTACTCCACACGATTCAAACAAATACCAATACACATCTTTAACTTGTGCTTCAAATCTCCACATTGACTCTCCACTATCAGGTTCATAGATTCTCTTCAACTGAACCCATAATTCTTTGTCTTTGTCTTCAATAGGATCTTTATCTCTGAATCTCTCTTTTACTAAGCTCCATAGTTGATTAAGATCTTCTCTGTCAAATCCTCTGAGTAAATCTTCAAACAACTTGTACCTTTCAGAAATATCACCAAGTCTGATTATCTTCCATCCTTTCATTCTTCCATCAGTGAACACTTCCCAGTCAATGATTGGATGTTTTACTTGTAAAAGTTTGATATATGAAGATTCTGGAACAATCATCATCATGCTCTTGATCTTCTCATTGGTTAACCCTTCTTCTTCAGACTTTTGTTTCTTTGCAGCATCAGATTCAAGATCTTCTGGTTTTCTTTTCTTTTTCCTTGTCATGTCCTCTCTGATTGGAGTATTCAGCCTTGCATATAATTCAAAGAATTTCCTTTCAATTTCAGCATCTGTCCATCCAGTAAAGTCACTCATCTTGTAATTAGCTTGATTCTTCAAATAGTGCTTCATGAAATTGAGTTTCTCCTTCCTGGTAGGTAACTTGGACTTGTAACCAGACTTTTTCCTTTCTCTGATTTTGTGCATTAAGTCACTCCAAGTAGCTTCTTTATTTGTCTTCAAGATAAATTCTTTGAGCTCCTCTGACTTTTCTTCTTCATTTAACTCCTGATCATTAAGATATCACACACAAGAGCTTTTATAATACAATCAGAATCTAACAAGTAATGAAGTTGCTCATTAAACTCTTCTTGATTAAAATCTTCAGTTCTTGTTCTATCCATGAAACCAGCTATGTTCTTTTCATCATCAACAAGCCATTTTCCTTGCTAATTCCTCATCTTGAGCAATCTGAGCTTTCTTAGCTTCTTCATCAGCCAAATCTTTTTCTATTATTTCCTTGCAACTTCTGCATCATGATCTATCTGAGCTTGAGTTTTTGGTTTTAATGTCTTGAGCCTTTCAAGTTCTTGAGCTGCTTCCTCTTCCTCTTGTGTCATAGCTCTTTTACCTTTGTCAGCTCTTCTTCTTTCATAAACTAGCTCAGCTGAAGTGTCACCAGTTGGAACTGCTTGATGCTTTGTCTCAGCAATTGGAACTGCTTCAATAGTCTGAACTTTTTCTGCTTCATGGGTATCAGTCTGAACTGCTTCAAGTTCTTCTTCTTCCATATCTGCATTACCAAAACCTATATCAAATTGTTCTTCTTCCTCTTCATTATGCCTCCCCTGAGAACTTGATCCATCTTTGTCTTTACCAAATTTCCTCCCTTGTTTGGAAGAATTTCCACCATCAGCATCATCTGAATTATCTGAGTCATCACTAGAAGAATCATCATCCAATACCATTCTTGCACTTTTCTGCTTGAGTTGATCTTTCAGCTTTTTCACCGTTAAAGATAACCTGTTAAAAAGTTTAGCAGAATTCTCCTTGTGGACTTTGAGCTCTTCCTTGGTGCTTGCAAGATCTGTCTCCAAACTTTCAACTTTGGCAACTAGCTTGGTACATAATTCCATCAATGCATTTTGGTTAGAACTACCCTCATCACTTCTAGCTGTGTGACCTGCTAGGAGAGGTGAATCATTGGGAAAGGATCTAGGAATCACTCTAGGTGTTTCCCTTCTCCTATAAGTGATGCGCAATTGAGATGGTTGGGTTCTTTCAAGTACTTCAGTGGATGTGTGATGGGGATCAGTTGGAACTGTTGAACCTTCACCCAACTCAGTTTGAAGCATTTGAGGAAACAATGGAACTGGTTCCCCTTGAAAAAGCCTACTAGCCATAGCCATATTTTGAAAAACTTTTGATTGATGGCTAGGAGTAGCAAAAATTTAGTTGCTTTTGTAAGCAGGTATGTCTTTTTATTCAAAAGTGTTTGAACAAACCTGGGATACATTAGAAACTTTTTTTTGCTCTTAACATTAGATTCCATACCCTCAAAAATAAATTTGGAAAAGTTAAATACCATGTTTGTAGACAAACAAATGAGAGCAATAGCATTATTGCTACTGAACTGCTCCCAAGCAGTCTTTTTAGGACTTAAACAATGTAAAAGGGTATGTATAAAAAATCTCCATTGAGGTGAGAAACATCCTTTTTGAAAAGTTAATTTATGTTCAGATGTATCATACCCTATTTTGGTAAGTTTTTCCCATATTTCAGTGTTGTGCATAGTGTTAATACCATCTGAGTCACTTAATTTAAGATGTCTCCTAATTATAGACTCGGTAACAACGACAGATACACCATCCACTTCAGAATGAATTTCTAAGTCTCCATCTTCACTAGTCAAGACAGTAGCATTCTTCTAGAACTGTGTGATGTGCGAGACATAAAGAGTAGGAGAAACAGTTAGGGAGGAAGGAGTGGAGCTCGGGTTGCTGCTGCGGGCTGATCGGGTTTACGGGAACACCGCCGCCGCCTATGCGGGTTGCTGCTGCGGGCTGGGTTTGCGAGTTCAATGCTCGCAGCGGGGAAGGCATGTAGCCGTTGGAATCCGACCGTTTAAAGGGACCATCTTTGTAAATTTAAGATTAAGATTGTAACATTAGGCACACCCAAATCAAGAAACCAAAAAAAAAAGAACAACCCAACTCAGATTTTGCACAAAAACAGGATCAAGATCCAAAAACTGATGAAACAGTTGATGAACAACACAAGAAGCAAAGAAAAGCTACTCTGTTCCTTTCTCTCTCTAGAAATATTTAGAGAGAGAATGAGATAGTTTTATTATGTTTGGATGTGAAGAAACCCATGCATGAAAGCAAAGGATAGTTAAAGAGAAAGAATTGGCAGCCTGCACGTGTACTCTACTGAGAATCCTACGCCACTATTAATCCAACGGCTGTGTTTAATTTTAGTTATTAATAAAATGTTTATTTTTTTATATAATTGTTTAATATTGGAAGGGTTAATGTTGCAAATTTATAAATTTGAAGGACAAATTATGAATATTTAAAAAAAGATTTGGGATGGTTGAGAATGATGGGCGCCAGTAAAAAAGGTTGAATTGAGGGTTGGAGGGTTGAAATGAGGTGGAGAAATTTGATTGGTTAAATTTTGGGAGGGTTGGAGGGTTCCACTCCCTCCACCCTTAGAGCATACCTTATGTGAGAGTGGTTGAGAAAGTCCACAATCTCATAAAACTTTGGTCCATCTCCTTCCTCTGTTTTCTCAAGAAACACAACCTAATTATGACGTTTAACAAATTCCAATCCATCCATTCTTAGTGATGAAAAAATGAAAGATTATAGCAATACAATGATCGTTAATATTGGAATTTGAGGTTTTAGGTAGTCGTTTGGGGTTTATAGGTACAGTTTAGGGTTTTGCGAAATATGCGTATGAGATAAATTATCTTTAGAAATGGAATAAATGAATTTATGGTAAAAAGATAATTATCGTCTATAAAAATCCCTATAAGTACCTTAAGAATAATGGTTTTACCCCAACGGCTAGAAAATTAATTCCTGAAAGATTTTTAAAATGGCTAGTTGAGCCGTACTAACTTTGTACTAACCGTAACAACTGTTGGAAAAATTTTGTTGAGCCGTATGAACTTATTGAAAAGGATTTTCAAAATACCATGGCTCAAACATAGTTTTTAGCAAACTGTCAGCTATCAACGGATTTGATATGTCTTTACCAATAGCCGTTTGCTTTGGACTAGCCAACTCTTCACAGTTAGATATGGTGAGCTGATAACCATACAATTTTTGGTAAATTATCAACCATCAAGGATTGATTAGTCTTTACAGATACCGTTTGCTCTGGATAGTTGGTTCTTATGTGGTTAGACATGGTGAACCAATTACCATTTGTTGTGTGCAAAGATCACACACTCAGCTTCAAATCACCATTACAGTCCAAAACATAGAGCATTTAATTCCATGATGTTTATCATCCAAAACCTGCAAGTGTTAGTCCAAAAACAAAGAAACAAGCCACAAAGAACTTGTCTCACAATATAAAAGTATATGACTAACAATGCACATAACAAGAAAAATTAATTTCCTTGTGGTACCCAAGCCAAAACAGACTTAGGCTTTCCTCTTGCATCAACATAATTCATTCTTTTCAAAACAATTTTAGCACCATTGGGTTTGATGGGTCTACAAACCCAGCATGCTAAAGCATTCACACCGTTAACCATATTTCCCTTAGCAGTGTTTTTATTAACACCAGTACCAATTACTCTGCTAGCAGTTGGAACTGCTGGCTTGGTAGTTGTTACCTTAGGTTTCCAAACTTGGTTTTGTTACAACTGCTTTGTGATGAAAGGGACTATTAACAGTTTTTGGTGCTGGTTTTGCACCTTGAACTGTTGGTCTTGGGTTAACAGGTCTAATAGGTCTGACAGTCTGAACTGCTGGTCTAGCAGTTTGTACTGCTTTGGGTCCAGACCTTAAAAGAACTGATCTAGGTATCATTCTAGTGTTTGTTGGGTGAGTGGGAGGATGTCTAACAGTGTTCACCCTAGGACTTGAATACCTATTTACCCATTTATCACAAACGGCTGCAAGATGTTCAAAACTACCACATGAGTAACAAGCTTTCCTATAGCAAACAAAATCATCCCCTAATTGGTGAGATTTGAGGTCATTCCAATTCCTTTGGTTACCTCTTGGCTTGTTTGTGGTTCTATACATTTCTGCATACCTAACTGTTGGTCTAAAAGGTTTGGCATTTGATCTAAGCTTAACAGTCTCAGGTTTAACCATCTTTGGAACTTTTGGTTCCTCCACTTTAACACTAACAGGCTTAACCACAGCCTGATCATCCTCATCATCAGAAGTCCATTCCTCAATGGTTGGAGCATCTGAGTCCTTAGCTGAGGACACCTTATCCTCAGATAGTGATTTATCACTAGCACTCTCATACACAGGTTTATCAACTACATTCGTTTTAGGCTGAGGACCATATTTAAGCTCAGGTAGTTGAAATTCAGGTAGTCCTGTGTGTTCCAAGTCTATGCCTGGGGGTGTTGGAATTCCTCTATAGGGAGGTGGAACTGACTTATAACCTAGGCCTGACTTAGCTTTATTAAGAATCTGACACTCAACAATCTTACTAACACCCTGAGTTGCAAATTCTAGTGTGTCAACAGTCATTTGAATATTCTCCTTTGCTTTCTTAACCTGTTCTAGCTCATGTTTCAACACAGTAATTTCATTCTCTCTAAACATTAAATCTCTCTCAACAATAATCATATCATCAGAAAACTTTGACTCATTACTTTTATAGTGAACAATTTGTTCTTCTAAGACAGCTAAAGCCCTCTTATGATTTGCTAAGTTAAAAGCAGTTTTGATTAGCTCTTTTCTCTGATCCTCATATCTTTTCTTAAGAGTTTCTAGATCTTTTAAGGCTTCACAAGATTTAGAACATTTAGAAACTTGTACCTCAGAGTCTGAAAATGCCATGAGAGCAATCTCTGTAGATGCTTCTGCTTCCTCCTCGGCAATGTAGCTCCAGTCAAACCCTAAGCCATCAATGGAAACCATGGATTTTGAGCTTGAATCAGTAACCTCCACAACCCTTGACTTGTTTCCATATCCTTTGCTCTTTCCATCTTGTTGGCTTGGCAATCTGCACTCCCTAGAATAATGACCTTTCTTGCGGCAATTGAAACACTCAATCTTGGACTTGTCATACCCTGCAACATCATTGTTTTTTATGAAAATCTTCTTGCCAGTCTTCTTCAAAAATCTCCTAGCTCTCAAGCTAAGAAGAGAGAGCTGCCACTTGATATCCATCTCTTCAATATCATCTTCATCAATCTCTTGAAGATCTGAATGAGTTAACATACTTCCATTGTGCTGAGTAGTCAAGAAAGCACAATAAGTATCTTCATTCAAAAGTCCACTAGTACTGCTTGAGGTGCTAGCAGTACCAAAGTTTGCACTAGCAGTACCAACTGCTCCAGCAACTTGCACTTCTTCATCTGGACTTGAGGTACTGGGAGTTGATACAAAGGCCAAATTCCCTGAGCTTGAGCTTGAGCTTGATCCAGCAGACTTCTTAATATCATGTTCAACTATCTTGAAGTTGCTATAGAGATCCATTAAGCTCATGGAATCTATATCAGGCTTGTTTTTCCATACAACTACATGCATAGCCCATTCAGCTGGTAGACTCCTCAGAAATTTGGAGTTGAGATCTTCCTGAGGCATCTCAATTCCTAGAACAGCCAATTGACTCACTAGTTTTTGAAGTCTATTAAACATATGATCTAGTGACTCGTTGCTTGTTGCTGAAAAATTCTCAAACTGTTGCTTGAGAAGGGTCTTCTGAGATTTCTTGGTGGCTTCGTTCCCACCATATCTTGCAACAATAGCTTCAAAAAGGGTTTTAGCACACTTAAACTTGCTAAACTTCAACGACTGATCATTGGGAATAGTCATCAGAAGCAAACTTATAGCCTTAACATCATTCTTGTGCCTTGCCTTCTCTTCCGTAGTGGTTGGCTTAGTTTGCACCTTAGTTTCTGAAACACCTTCAACAACAGTTGTTGTTGTTGTTACGGGTGAAAAGGAGTTTCCTTCTTCAATGATCTCCCAAAGAGTATAATCTTGAACTTGGAAGAACTGCTCAATTCTTAATCGCCACATATCGAACTCGTTGGGCTTAAGCATTGGAAGTTTAGCAGCAATATTAGTCTGACTTGTTGTTGTCTCCATGTCCATCTTTTCTTGAACAAATTCGTCTCGATCTTCTAAACCAAAGTATTAGTAACCTGTCTCTGATACCACTTGACGGGATCTATACACACTCCTTGCGTTAGATGAATACTTTGAATGATGTCTAGTCTAGCAAGCGGAATTTACTAGCTAGCACTTAGATGATTTGTTTGTTTGTGTTTTGTATTAACGAATCAACAAAGAATGAACAATGAACAATATACTTCAACCTCAACGATTCAATATTATTAATAAATAATATGAGTGATCTCGTATCACTAGGGTTTACAACCTTGAATCTTAACTAAACAATACTTAAAACAATCGTACCAAAACTTTAACCTAGGTAATCCTTTTATAGACTAAGGATTCCTTTACAAGATAACTATCAACCTAACATTATAAGATATACATTAAATCTTTTCTATAATTATCTTCACACGGTTTTATCATAAACAGTACAAACTTCTTCATTCACCATTACTAACTGCTTATGTCTTCAAAATTCTTCAGCAGTACTAACTTTCATCTTCAACCGTACTAATTGCTATAGCTTAATTTCCTAACACATCTACAGAGATGGCACTTATGGCTTTCTCAGACTCTGAGGTACAAATTTTTGAATGTTCTAAATCATGTGATGCATTAAAAGAATTAGAAACACTTAGAAAACAGTATGATAATTATAACACCCTAAACTAAATTCGACTTATAAAATACGCTATAAAATGAAACTTGAGTTGTATATCATGTTATGACTCGAAACCATTCAATATGAACATATAACCTAAAGTAAATACGAGATGATACAAGAACCTTATAAATAAAGTTATGGCACGTTTAAATGGTCTCTATAGGCCAAAAATCATAAGATATGTGCGCAAAATATTTATAAGAAATAAGTATGAAATATTTGGCAATATTGGAAAGCATTAATGCCCATTTAATCACCCCTAATTTTCGGAATATAATTCCCCTACCTTCTCTCATCCAAACCGTGTTATACCCTATCCATCAAACCCTAAAACTCATTTTCCCTCTACCTCATGTGTACGGCACAAAAAAAAAAAAAAAACACCAAAACCCTAAAAATTGTTCCATTCGACATCATCAAGAAGAAGAAGAAGGAGAGCAACAATAATTTGATCTTGATCTTATTCAATTCGTATCACATAAGGTAATCAAATAATATATCATTTAATCTATTCGACATGTTCATGAATGAAAGCTAATCGATCCATATTATATTTTGTATCATTCGATCTTGACAAAGAAGAGAAGAGAAGAGTTGGTGATTTGTTCGACCTAGAGATCTTTGTATTCTTGCTCCATTCGATCTAATTTAAGAGGTAATCATAAATCTTCAATCTATAATAATACTCTTCGATCAACATGTATTAAGATGTGTTAATATGATTAATAATGTTATGGGAATCGGATTTATATTAACAAATTAATCTAGCAGAAATTATGTGCGATTTAATCGAATGGTTAACCAATGATACAAACATGATTTTTAGTGGTTCTTGGGTCTAAAATTGAATTCAATGAAATAGGGATAAAATAAAATTGGTTTGATGATTTTTGGAGGTCTAGAAGGCAACCATTTGATTTTTAGAAATTCATGTGTCAAAACTGTATTTCGGGTTATGAAAATTCAATCGTGGTTCACGATTTTTAATTTAATATCTATATCGAATTATGACCTGAAATTTTGGCAGGAGGAAATTTGGTATTTAAGCTACGTTGTGTAAATTTTGTAGATATTTCTGAGATGTCTAACCTGGGTAAATAATTACATACTTTCGGGGTGTTCCATCAGATCCAATTCGGGTACATGTTGTGAATGTCGATTTTTAGTTGGTACTTGCACTACTCAATAAAATCTGAAAAAATTATGTAAAATACTCAAGATATATAGGTATATCTGGGTAAAATTATAGAATTTTATGAGCTTGTTTAAGGTGTGTTAAAATTAGATAAATTCGAGTCTGATTTCAATGGTTATGCTGAATTTAAGTAGTTAATTGTTTTAAACACTTATAAGCTTATTTGCTTAACTTTTAGAACCTAAACAAGCTAATGGTCATCTTAAAATTATTTAACATATGTTTAGATTAATTATCATATTAACCTTTGACTTTGGCATAATTACAATAGTAACCCTAATCTTTGAATAATAATAATATGAAACAAAATTATATGAATTAAACCCTAAAATAGCTAATTCGGGAAAAATAACTTAATTATGATCTAATTGAATGTATGAAACCCTAATTGGAATTTAATCACTTTAAATAATCAATTAAAATGACTTGTGTAATTAGAAACCCTAATCTCACACTTACTTAATTTGGAAACCCTATTTTGACTTGTAAAACCCTAAATTGTGAAATAACATCATTTTATAAGTATATTAATGTATGAAACTCAATTTCGGAATTAATAACTATTTAAATCTTTTAAATACTATTTGCCATTTTAGAAACCCTAAATTGCTTTTAAAACCTAAATATGGAAACTTACTATTTTTGGAAAGTTACTAAATATGGAAACTTACTATTTTTGGAAAGTTACTAAATATGGAAAGTTACTATTTTTGGAAAGTTACTAAATATGGAAAGTTACTATTTTTGGAAAGTTACTGGTTATGGTAACCTGCTAAATATGGAAAGTTACCTAAAATGCAAAGAAAACTAAAATGAAACCTTTTATGATTACGAAACTATGAAACTTATGAATAAACTTATGATTAATGTAGATCGTGTGAAGAAGGAGTGATCATTTGCTTCCATTCATCGTATTGCTTTGATTGTGTGCTTTGATAAGGTACATATATTCTTTCCCTTTTCAGTAGGGATATTTCTATCGATCCTATGCCTGATATGATTCCCTTATTTGACTCATGACTTTCATTGTATGATTTTCATTCTTATTGATTCATTCTGACATTTATTTAAATGTCTCTGCCATGCTATGCTTATGTTTTGCTATGCTTATTGAGTTACTATTTTGTTTCTCTTGCCATGCTAGATTATATTTGTTGTATGCTATGATAGATCTGTGCCTGAGCTAACCTAGTTGTGGAGGTACCATGACCATGTCTTGGATGGCACCCTAGGCATGACACTCCCGTAGAGGTGTGATAGATCTACGGCGTTCCCCCTTATGTTATGATTTTGTGTACACTATTGGCCAACTTTATATGTGTGACCAGTCTAGTACTGACATACATACTTATGTTAGGGAGCGTATGGATGCATCCTAGGTTTTATGTTTATATGATTATGGTGACCAGGTGGTGTGTGCCTTACACTCCTTCTCACACTTTTATTACTTAGAGGTCTCCCCTCTTCGTATACATGTATTGCTTAGTATGATTTGACGGATTATGTATGTAGTTCCTATGGCACATCCTTATATGAACTTTCCCTTATTTCATTATTTCTCTTGATCCATTTTCTATTCAGTTCTCATGTACTCTTGATTCTTAGTTCTCTTTAAAATTCGTATGACTTTCATGATTATGCTTTTCGTTTGTTATTCTTATCCCTTCGTTGCTTATGCTTATTTACCGTTATGCTATGTTATATATATCTGTTCACTGGGCTTTTTAAGCTCAGCCGCATGTTTTCTTTTCTTATGCGGCAGGTAATAAGCGGGGCGACGGGCTTGGGAATGAGAGAGTGTAGGACTTAGAGACCCATTTATTTATCATTTCGTTTTCCATTGTTTCGGACTTTCATTTCTTTCAGTACTTTGATTATTATCGTTTTACTTTGGTTTTGTTTGGTTAACCCACTATGCATTTGGGATTATCTTTTGATACCAGTCTTGATGTTTGAGACTTGGATATTTATTTAAAAGACTTCCGCTTGCATATTGTATGCTTTGTATGACACCATAATGTGATATCTTGGCCTTGACGGGTCGGGGTGTTACAGTTATGGTATCAGAGCGCTGGGTTTGACCTGTAGAACCTTGGAAATGACCTGTGAGGATATTGGGTAGACACTAGGCTTTTCGTTTGACGCGATCTCTTCCTTCGTATTTTGATCCTGATGTTTTATTTGTCTTCATTGTTCGTTTTGATCCCTACATTCGGGTTCGTCTGAGCAGAAGAATTTGTGGACCAGGTTCCATCTCCTCCATGTGTTGACTGTGAGAAGTTTCATCTGGGTGATCGTGTTATAAGACGTTGGATGCCGGTTTCAGTTGTAGTGTGATTGGACGTCGGACGAAAGAGTGTCTGAAGGTGAATGGTAACAACCGTAAGTATGAGAATGACTGACAGCAATCCGCCGAGGGTCGAGTGTTCGCTCTGACCAGGGACCAGGCTGCTGACACATCAAGTACCGTTTCGGGTATTCCTTACTTATGCCATCGTGCTGCGTGGTTTTAATTGATACGAGAACGACATATCCTGTGGTGTCTTTTGCTTTTACTAAGCATATTAAGTCCCCTCTGCATTATTGAATTGCTATTCCTAATTCTATCTCTATGAGAATCTTGTGACTATTCATCACGAGTGTAGATTATCCTATACAGTTGAGGATGTTTGAAGATCAATTTCATTCTGCTAATCTGATTTCTTTGGGAATGTTCGGTTCAATTTCATTCTGGTTATGTAATCGTTGACTGAGCGTTGAGATGCTAACAACATTTATGATTTTGTCATCTCTGACGACTTATGAAACTCAAACTCCGTGCCCAGGTTTCTGACCTGGCATACTATTATGATCACCTTTGCTTTGAAATTCCGTATATTAATCCCTCGCGTTGTGAAGAGATTCCATTTGATGTAACTCGCTCGAGAGTTTTCGATGTTGAATTTCGCGATGTATTCCTTGATGGACTACCAAGATTTCCCCTCGAATGTAATTGTTTTGATCCGTTTATTAGAATGTGTTTTGTCACGACTCGAGGTAGACTGTGATTGCAATAAAGGCATGTGTGTATGATGCAAGTATTATGACGTCTGGCCAACGTGATAATAGTTACATCATATACCTTGAACTTATTGGAGTCATAAAATGTCTTGCGGAGTGCATGAGGTCAGTGTGTTATTTGAATCTGAACTCTATTCATGGGTAAGCGACGTTTTGCCTATTTCCGAAATCCCTTACAAATGACATACGTTGAATGAAGAGTATTGAAGGACCTACTTCTAGGAAGTGGTTTATACGTCTGTGTGCGTCTCTGTGTTGTGTTTCAGTTTGTTTTTGAAGAAGAATGATGGTGGTATAAGGTTGTTCATGGAATTCTAGAATCTTAGTAGTATCGTGATTAGGACTGATACCGTTATCGACGACTTATCTAATCAACTTCAGGGTGAAGTTTTCTCTATGATCGATTTGTAATATGATTATGTCCATTTTCATGTGAAGGAGCAAGATGTTCCTAGCATTGATTTGTATCCGTTATAATCTCTATGAGCATTGTGATGCCAATCGTATTGGCTACTGCTTCGACTATTCTTGTGAGCTTGATGAATCGTGTATTTCATGAATGCTTGGACAATTGTCATAGTATGACGATTTAGTATATTAAGGGACGAAAGAGAAACACGGGAATCATCCTTGTATTTTGGTGTTGAAAATTTCTACGTCAGAAGAGCTCGATGTAAGTTTCTCGAAGAGTATACTTTTGGTAGGGATGAAGAATAAGTTGGAGAACTTTTGGAAAGTTAATAGGGATATTTGTTTCTACTTGAGAAGAAGGTCAGCTATGTCCTTAGGTTATACGGAAAGATTGCTAGTGATGCATCTATGCAGATAAACCGTGAGAGGCGAACTATCAGACGCACGACTGGAGATTGGTTATGACGGATGTGAAGAAGCTCAGGAGTAAGGTGGTGGAATTATGATCTATGTAGAAGATTTAAATGAAACGGTTATGCTCGAAGCACCCCGTTCTTTTCGGTCTATACATATTAGTTGTACTGTTATGTAGAGACTTGTAGCATAAATTATGACGGGATGGTATGACAACGGATGTGAATGCTTTGATGGCGTAGTGTTTAGCATGTCAACAGATTGGGAGTTAGCATCAGCGTACGATTGGTTTTCCTCATTCTGGATGTTCGTATGTAGAAGTGGGATTAAAACTGTCAGTAACTTTGTAACGGGATTTACGCGCACGTTGGGAAGGACAAAACGATGTGGGTTGTGGTGAATTGTTCAACTTGGTGGCTCACTTGGAAGATCGGCAGAGATTTATTTCAACAGAAGATTATTCAAGCTCCTTGGCGCACCTGCAGTGATCGTGTCAGAAAAATCGAGTTTTGTTTCACACTTCCAGAAGAAATGCAGAAGACCTTCAAGACCGGCTCGAGATTTTATGGCGACTACTCACCTTCAGATGGATGGACGGACAGAGCAACTATGTTGAAATTGAAGATGTATGGGACGGAGAGTTTGACAAGTGTACTGGCATGATTGAGTTTGCCTAAGGAGATGTAGAACACCTTTTGGATTGGATTAAGTTGGAGATTTGCTGATTTAAGTTCCGGGGTTGATTACTGTGATTGGTGGATTAGTTATCCTTGTGGAAGAGAAACCTTGAATGGTGGACTATGAAATTTGTATGTTTCGTACGATGTCCCCGTTGTGGAGAGTTAGACGTTTTGGGCATATGAAGAAGATCTGGTTCACGATGCGTTAATCCTTTGAGTTGTTGTTTTCCATACGATTATCCGACCTATTCCGTTATGCTCTCCGATACGTTCCGATCCTCCGTTATGTGCTTAGTTTATCGTCTGTACGACTACGTTAGCTCTTTGATGTGTTTTATCCGTATGATTATTCGACCTATTTTGTTTTGTTTCCTGATGCGTTTCGATACTCTGATTTATACTCTATTGATCGTCGGTACAAATATGCTACCCATCTCATTATGCGTTTCAATACAAGTTAATATTTCGAGTTGTACTCGATTGATAATCAGTACAATTATACTATCTATCTCTTAAAAAACTCTTGATACATTTGATGATTCGTCACATGCTTCATTGACCGGTGGTACGTTCCTTAGTTCGATCAGTATCTGTTTGAAATTGATGAGTTCTTCTATAATGATGCACTAGTTCCCTTTTCGTTAAGAACCTAGACTGAGTTGATGAGGTTTTACTCTTTAGTACTACCTTCGTATTGCTTACAAGCATGAATGTTTCATGTATCTCTGTGTGAGATTTAAACCGTTATCCGCTACATTGTTGTTTCATATTCCTTGGAAAGAATTCGTTGTGAATTATGGAAGCCTAGGGCTTTTCAATGATTTTGATCAGGTTGGCGAGGTATCTCATCGCTTGACGTTACCTTCCCTGTTATCTCACGTATACGATGTATTCCATGTATCTCTTCTTCGTGAGTATGATTATCATCCGCTTCATGTTGTGTCTTGCCCGTTCGATCAGATTCGGGAAGATCTTTCGTATAGTGAAGAACCTGAGGCTGTTTTGGAGCATCAGGAAAGAGTCATGAGAACTAAAACAATTCCATTCGTAAAGATTCTTTGGAAGAATCATCCTGAGAGCGAGGTTACTTGGGAGACCGAAGAATCGATATGATCCAGTTATCCACATTTCTCTTTGTGATTTGGTACGTATTCATTTTGATATTGATTTCGATTTCGTATTTCGCATTTCTATTTCGACTTCGTATTTCAATTTCACGGACGAAATTTTCTTTTTAGGAGGGAAGAATTATAACACCCTAAACTAAAATCGACTTATAAAATACGCTATAAATTATAACTTGAGTTGTATATCATCTTACGACTCGAAACCATACAATATGAACATATTACCTAAAGTAAATACGAGATGATACAAGAACCTTATAAATAAGTCTCTATAGGCCGAAAATCATAAGATATGTGCGCAAAATATTTATAAGAAATAAGTATGAAATATTTGGCAATATTGGAAAGCATTAATCCCAATTTAATCACCCCTAATTTTCGGCATATAATTCCCCTACCTTCTCTCATCCAAACCGTGTTATACCCTATCCATCAAACCCTAAAACTCATTTTCCCTCTATCTCATGTGTACGGCACAAAAAAAATTAAAAAAAAAAAAAAAAAAAAAAAAAAAAAAAAAAAAAAAAAAAAAACCAAAACCCTAAAAATTGTTCCATTCGACATCATCAAGAAGAAGAAGAAGGAGGGCAACAATAATTTGATCTTGATCTTATTCAATTCGTATCACCTAAGGTAATCAAATAATATATCATTTAATCTATTCGACATGTTCATGAATGAAAGCTAATCGATCCATATTATATTTTGTATCATTCGATCTTGACAAAGAAGAGAAGAGAAGTGTTGGTGATTTGTTCGACCTAGAGATCTTTGTATTCTTGCTCCATTCGATCTAATTTAAGAGGTAATCATAAATCTTCAATCTATAATAATACTCTTCGATCAACATGTATTAAGATGTGTTAATATGATTAATAATGTTATGGGAATCGGATTTATATTAACAAATTAATCTAGCAGAAATTATATGCGATTTAATCGAATGGTTAACCAATGATACAAACATGATTTTTAGTGGTTCTTGGGTCTAAAATTGAATTCAATGAAATAGGGATCAAATAAAATTGGTTTAATGATTTTTGGAGGTCTAGAAGGCAACCATTTGATTTTTAGAAATTCATGTGTCAAAACTGTATTTCGGGTTATGAAAATTCAATCGTGGTTCACGATTTTTAATTTAATATCTATAACGAATTATGACCTAAAATTTGAGCAGGATGAAATATGGTATTTAAGCTACGTTTTGTAATTTTTGTATATTTTTCTGAGATGTCTAACCTGGGTAAATAATTACATACTTTCGGAGTGTTCCATCAGATCCAATTCGGGTACATGTTGTGAATGTCGATTTTTAGTTGGTACTTTCACTACTCAATAAAATTTGGAAAGATTATGTAAAATACTCAAGACATATAGGTATATCTGGGTAAAATTATATAATTTTATGAGCTCGTTTAAGGTGTGTAAAAATTAGATAAAGTCGGGTCTGATTTCAATGGTTATGCTGAATTTAAGTAGTTAATTGTTTTAAACACTTATAAGCTTATTTGCTTAACTTTTAGAACCTAAACAAGCTAATGGTCATCTTAAAAGTATTTAACACATGTTTAGATTAATTATCATATTAACCTTTAACTTTGGCATAATTACAATAGTAACCCTAATCTTTGAATAATAATAATATGAAACCAAATTATATGAATTAAACTCTAAAATTGCTAATTCGGGAAAAATAACTTAATTATGACCTAATTGAATGTATGAAACCATAATTGGAATTTAATCACTTTAAATGATCAATTAAAATGACTTGTGTAATTAGAAACCCTAATCTCACACTTACTTAATTTGGAAACCCTATTTTGACTTGTAAAACCCTAAATTGTGAAATAACATCATTTTATAAGTATATTAATGTATGAAACTCAATTTCGGCATTAATAACTATTTAAACCTTTTAAATACTATTTTACATTTTAGAAACCCTAAATTGCTTTTAAAACCTGAATATGGAAACTTACTATTTTTGGAAAGATACTAAATATGGAAACTTACTATTTTTGGAAAGTTACTAAATATGGAAAGTTACTATTTTTGGAAAGTTACTAAATATGGAAAGTTACTATTTTTGGAAAGTTACTAGTTATGGAAACCTGCTAAATATTGAAAGTTACCTAAAATGGAAAGAAAACTAAAATGAAACCTTTTATGATTATGAAACTATGAAACTTATGAATAAACCTACGATTAATGTAGATCGGGTGAAGAAGGAGTGATCATTTGCTTCCATTCATCGTATTGCTTTGATTGTGTGCTTTGATAAGGTACAGATATTCTTTCCCTTTTCAGTAGGGATATTTCTATCGATCCTATGCCTGATATGATTCCCTTATTTGACTCATGACTTTCATTGTATGATTGTCATTCTTATTGATTCATTCTGACATTTATTTAAATGTCTCTGCCATGCTATGCTTATGTTTTGCTATGCTTATTGAGTTACTATTTTGTTTCTCTTGCCATGCTAGATTATATTTGTTGTATGCTATGATAGATCTGTGCCTGAGCTAACCTAGTTGTGGAGGTACCATGACCATGTCTTGGATGGCACCCTAGGCATGACACTCCCGTAGAGGTGTGATAGATCTACGGCGTTCCCCCTTATGTTATGATTTTGTGTACACTATTGGCCAACTTTATATGTTAGGGAGCGTATGGATGCATCCTAGGTTTTATGTTTATATGATTATGGTGACCAGGTGGTGTGTGCCTTACACTCCTTCTCACACTTTTATTACTTAGAGGTCTCCCCTCTTCGTATACTTGTATTGCTTAGTATGATTTGACGGATTATGTATGTAGTTCCTATGGCACATCCTTATATGAACTTTCCCTTATTTCATTATTTCTCTTGATTCATTTTCTATTCAGTTCTCATGCACTCTTGATTCTTAGTTCTCTTTAAAATTCGTATGACTTTCATGATTATGCTTTTCGTTTGTTATTCTTATCCCTTCGTTGCTTATGCTTATTTACCGTTATGTTATGTTATATATATCTGTTCACTGGGCTTTTTAAGCTCAGCCGCATGTTTTCTTTTCTTATGCGGCAGGTAATAAGCGGGGCGACGGGCTTGGGAATGAGAGAGCGTAGGACTTAGAGACCCATTTATTTATCATTTCGTTGTCCATTGTTTCGGACTTTCATTTCTTTCAGTACTTTGATTATTATCGTTTTAATTTGGTTTTGTTTGGTTAACCCACTATGCATTTGGGATTATCTTTTGATACCAGTCTTGATGTTTGAGACTTGGATATTTATTTAAAAGACTTCCGCTTGCGTATTGTATGCTTTGTATGACACCATAATGTGATATCTTGGCCTTGACGGGTCGGGGTGTTACAATAATCAGAGAATAGAGCTAAACCAGACTACTTTTAATTTAGCAAATCATAAGAGAGGTTTGGCTGTATTAGAAGAACAGATAGTTCACTATAAGGAAAGTGAGTCTACCTTTAGTGATACTGTAGCTATACTTAAGAGAGATATTATGTTTAGGGATGCTGAAATTAGTGTGTTGAAAAATGAATTGGAAAAGATAAAACAGGCAAAGGAAAACATTCAGATGAGTGTAGACTGACTAGAGTATGAAGCGAAAAGTGTACCGCTTTTAGGGGGTCATTTAAGCCCTAAATCGTATTTATTTGATCAAATATTGCCCTAAATCGTTCCTTTTGTCATTTTAGGTACTTTGGAGAAGAAATCTGGAAAAGGAAGCATTTTGGACGTTTTTGGAGCATAAAAGTGAAGAAAACGACAAAGTCTCCAAAGCTGCTGGAAAAGTACACGTGACGGCGTCAAGGATTGCTCCTGACGGCTCACGGCTTGGCAAAAGAGGTGGATATGACAAATACACGTGACGCGCTAGAAAGTTTTACAATGGAAGTCTGACGGCGTCACCCTTTAAGGTGATCAAGGCTGTCACGGTTTAAGTTAAAGAGAGACGGCGTCAAGCACAATTGTGACGGCGTCAACCCTTGACGCGCCAGAGTGGATTTTGGAGGATTAAAGAGGGACGGCGTCAGGAAGACCATCCGGGAACCCTAGCAGCGGCGAGGTGACGGCGTCACCTCCTACAACGTGACGCCGTCAGCCCCTAAATTCTATATATAGTTTTACAATTTTTAGTCATTAGTGTGAAACTTTGTGAGGAGAAACCCTAAGAAGAATTTCCTGCCATTTTTAAGGGTTTTATACCCTTGGATCTCCCATGTTTAATTGAAGATAAGTAATCAATTAATCATTCAATATGTCTATGTGTTGTTTGATTTTATCTTGTTCTTGTCTTTTAATTAACATGCTAGGCTAGATTTATCTTGTGTTTGCTTAGATCTAATGAAACCTAACTATTGATTATTGGTTGTTGGTGTGTTATTAATTGTATTGGATGATTGTTTATCGATGTTAGGCTTAAGAAAACTGGCTAACCTCCTATACGGTAACTTGGTTGAACGTCTTAAGAAACATGAACCAATGCGTACTAAGGTTTTTATGGTTGTATTTAATACATGAGCGAATTCGAGTGATCCCATGTTAGGAGCTTCTTAGCCGGCTCGACATAGGAGTGAAGTAGGAGCTTATAGAGTTGGGGAAGTACGTACGCCACCCCACGATTGGTATTAAGGAATACACCCATCATCCACGCAATTAATACACACTAATCAACCGGTAAAAGATAGTTAGGGAGTAAGGAAATCTAAGTAAACACATTTCTCTCCATATAAGTTCCACAACCCTTTTCATTTTCAGTTATTTTATTTTATTTGCATTGGTAGTTATTTGGGTTAGTTGACTAGCAACTAATTCCGCCCACTCCTTCAAACCCGAGATTTTACTTGCTTTTCAAAAAAAATATAAAAATACAAAAAGAATCTTCCCTCACCCTTAGACCTATTAGAGTAGTTTTTCAATCCTAACGACACTATTCCCCTAGAGAACGATCAATCCCCTGGTACTTGCCACTACACAATACTACATCGGTCACGTACACTGCCTGGTGGGGATTGCAAGCCTCTTGAGATCCCTCGAGAGGTAAAACCTGTTGTAAGGTCGCAAAACCACGCATCAAGTTTTTGGCGCCGCTGCCGGGGAATAGTTATTGTTTAGGTTGAATTTTTATTTTATTAGGTCTACTCACTAGATTCCTTTCTAGTGAGATTTTTATTTTATTTTTCTAGGTTTTCTTTAGTCTATCTTTTTTCTTCGTTTCTTTGTTAGTAACCATTACCATCCGACATCATGGAAGGTGGTAATATCCTCGATCCCAACAACCCACCACCACAACAACACCCACCTCCTAGAGCCCGTACCTTAGGAGACTACTCCCGTCCTAGCCACCATGGCTATCGAAACACCATTGAGCTCACTCAAGGAGCCAATGTCACTCCCTTGCGATCCGACACCATCCGGTTGGTGCAAAGCGGATGCGCATTCCATGGACTTCGTTCCGAAGATCCTAATCAACATCTCAAGACTTTCTCAAAATCATTGATTCCATAGACCTTGATGTTGCCACTCGAGAGACGACCCGATTGCGTCTCTTTCAATTTTCTCTACGCGACCATGCTCGGCAATGGTTGTGGCAATTACCCATGAACTCCATCTTGTCTTGGAAAGATCTTACCACCCATTTCCTAGCTAGATTCTTTCTACCTAAAGCGATTACTTTGTTGCTTGAGAGGATTGTTAATGAGATTAGTGAGCTAAGAGAACTCAATGAGTTGATTAAGAGTGAGATCGAGTTTAGGACCAGCACAAGCCTAGATAACTTCGAGCTTAGGAATGACTTTAGACTCTTTGAGTATTTTTTCCCAACCAAAACTGAGTTAAGTCACCATAAGTTCCTCTTGAAGTATCCTTGTCCCGCAAAGTATCGGAAAAACCCATAGATTAGGAAAGGAAACCATATGAATGTGAAAGTCCCATGCATGATTGGTCATATGTTTAGTGAGCATACTTATATTGACTTGAGGGCCCAAATGAATATCATGTCTAGGCTTTACTACAATTGGATTATGAGCGTTAAGTTAGAACCTAGGCAAGATCCCTATAACCCCAAGCGACTATGTACCTTTGTTGGAAGAGTTAGAGGCATACACGTCTTCATTAAAAACTTCACTTATCGATGTGATTTCATGATCTTAGAAGATGTAAGAGGAATCATAGACCAACATTTAGGTGAGATAGTTTTGGGTGAACCATTCATCAACACATCTAAAATGATCTATGATAGGGACAAGGGCATCATCACTTTTTCCAAGGTAACCGAGTGTGTTAAATATAAGATGCCTTATAAGTTTGAAAAGTTCAAGGGTGTTGAAGACTTAGATGTCGACAATATCCCTACATTCGATGTGAGTGAGAATAATCACAATGTAGAGAGGATTAAATATTCGGGATGCATGGCCTTAGGTCCGGAATACATATGGGATGACAATGTGATTAAAAACTTTAAAACCGCATTTAAGTTGCGGTATGGAAAAACGTAATGTACGGTGACTTTGAGTCTAGCTACAAGACTCGTTAATAAAGAAAAGCGCTTCTTGGGAGGCAACCCAAGCTTTATTTGCTTTGTGTGTTTATTTATTTGTTTGTTTGATTTTATTTGCTTCCGTATGTATGTTTAATTTTTATTATTATTGATTCATGTTCAAAACTAAATTGTGAAAATGCTTTATCTTGTTTTTAACTTCGTCTTAACTACATATAAAGGTATTTTGCAAAAGATAAGTGTAAGGGAAATCCAAATCGGTTTATTAGAACAAATGAACATGAATCATAACAATATTAAATTAACATACATATTAGTAATTGTTTGAGTCAAACGCTTGTATCGAGTCATAATGATGTTTTGCAGGAATTCCAAGAAGTAAGGTATAGGTTTTTCCAGAAATTTTCCGGAAACTTAACATGAGAATTCTGTCAGATCATTTCTGACGGCGTCAGGTTTTAATTTTCTGAAATTTTTGAAAGTTTTGTTTTTCTACCGGAATCATAAAAAGTTTTTATTAAATCTCTAACTTATAAACTCCAGGAATCTGCAAAATAATCATTCCACAAGCATTATATCCTTATATAGATTTATCCCGCCGATGTTATGCAGGTTTTCGTGTTTGTTTTCTCAGGTTTAACAGGTTATTTTGGACAAGGAGATGTATGTGGAATCTTGCTTTTGGCGATGCATTAGTCGTGGAGCTTCTACTTTCTCTTGGAAGAAGATCTAACCATGTTACCTCTTTATCCACCGAGCGAATCAGGGGAGTATTTGATTTCATTCTTTTACCTTATTTACTTTTACATCTTGTTATTTGAACATTGGGGACAATGTTCATCTTAAGTGTAAGGGGGGGTAAAGTACGATACCTTAGAGAATGCTATTACGCTTGATTTTTGTTTGTTTAATGGTAGATGTGTAATAAAACTGAGAAAAATACCTGTTAAGGCAATTTTAGTGCCAAATTTAAATTTTTTTACAACATATAGGAGTGAAACTTTGATCTTAATAAGCGTCTCATGGATAGGAAATTATATGACTAGCACAAAACCGCACCACTAAAAAATTTTCCACCCCCAAATATGTGAGGTTCGCCCCTAGAATTGGTAGGAAAAGCATTTATGCTATGATGTGTGTACCGGTAGCACTTAGATTCTAGAACTTGCGTTAGGACCATTCCGAGGCCACAAGTGAGACTACATTCGTGTAGTTAGATTTACTACATGATAAGAGGCATTAGGATTAACCCATTGTTTCGCACCTGTGTTTTTGTTATAATTACATTGGCTACATTGGTCAAGTAATTCTCCCACACACTTTGCGTTGTACTCATTTTTAGTACACGATACCCCTAGTACACCCCTCAGAGCCTATCTTTTCATTTCTAACTTTAAGCATTTTACTTAAAGGAAGAATTTGTTTACACCCCGCTTAAATGTACACCCAAATCGCCTTAGCCTACCTTGTATGTACTCATTTTTAGTGCATTATTGTGAGAACATTTTTTTAAACCCCAAGTTAATTATCTAATTGATTACATGGTTGCTAAGTCGAGTCATATCCTTGTACATATTGTTTTGGGACGATTGGGACTCATGGGTAAAGTACTAGTGTAATGGAGTAATGGGGAAGAACAAGCATTATTACCCCCATATGTGCTAAATATTTTAAAAGTACTCCAAGTGTTTCGATTATCTTAATTCGAGTCATTAGAATAGTTGATTGTAAAGTTATGTAAAAGTTCAAGTGTAAGGGGAGAACCGAGGCCCCTATGATGTATTAATTTGGATGGTAGGGCAAGAGTGTATGGAAAAAAAAATCGAAAAAATCAAGAAAAATACAAAAAAATGAGAAAAAGAAAAGTAGAAAAAACATACGGACTACCATCCCGTTTCATTTTATGTTTATTTTATGTTTTTGTTATTTTGTTTTTAGCTTAAGTCGAGTCTAGTCTTGGCTTAGCAACGCCATATTGTACTTGTAATCAACCAAGATCTTTAACTCGACACCAGTAAAATATCCTTTATCCAACAAATTCGTGTTTATCATATCCCTACACCTAACGTTATAACCCGTTTAAAAGCCCTCTTTGATAGTTTATCTTAGGTGCTTACGCCTAGTGGAGGAGGTTTTTGATCCTTTCCCAAGCCTATGGTAATCTATTAGCTATGACAGGTAGTGAGAGATATTATCCATTTTCATTTATGAGATATACTTTTATGACACCTGAGAGATGTGAGTATCTAAACACTACTTGTGAGGTGCTAGTCTGTAATCTCCGTGCTTATTATGATTAAAGTGGAACGACTATTTGTTGTAATTACTTTTATATTAGCGTTAAATGACCCCTAACTTGTATTTTAATTAGAATAAAAGCGCATTTGCTTGAGGACAAGCAAATCTCAAGTGTAAGGGTATTTGATGAAGCAAAAAGTGTACCGCTTTTAGGGGGTCATTTAAGCCCTAAATCGTATTTATTAGATCAAATATTGCCCTAAATCGTTCCTTTTGTCATTTTAGGTACTTTGGAGAAGAAATCTGGAAAAGGAAGCATTTTGGACGTTTTTGGAGCATAAATGTGAAGAAAATCACACCCCCAAAATCGGGTCCAGCGGAAGCTTATGTATCGCTGGGGTGCAACTCAATTGGTATCGCAAAGCATGTACAAAGAACGGTTTTTCACAATCATTTAGAATATATTTGAGAAATCAGAAGTGTTAAATTTACATTATGAAAAGTGGTGCGGAAATAGGCCCATAAAATAAGTTAAGCGGTCCCAAATGTTTTATCAGAGTCTTCTATGACCATGCCATGCCCTGCCAAAAGCCTCCAGTAGCGTGCCATTGCTTAATTCTTGAAAATACATGCTAAAGTGTCAACACGAGGTTGGTGAGTTCATAGAGTTTGTTTAACAAGTAAAGTATCCGAATAAAGATTTTCCCAGCAAAGGCATTGTAAATCCACTCAGTTGCAAATCCCGCCCATAACAACACTTGCAACCTGTGTGTTTACAACCCACTGCTAAAATATAGCTTGAGTAAGACATGTAAGTATACGATATGCATTCTATATCACTAATAGACCTTATGCTGCTCACTAGGAGACTTATCAATGCTGCTCACGAGGAGACTTATCAATGCTGCTCACAAGGAGACTTATCAATGCTGCTCACAAGGAGACTTATCAATGCTGCTCACGAGGAGACTTATCAATGCTGCTCACAAGGAGACTTATCAATGCTGCTCACGAGGAGACTTATCAATGCTGCTCACTAGGAGACTTATGTACGGCTACCCCAAGTGTTTGATACTTAGGTCCGCGAAATGCTTTCAAGAGTAACGCAAGTAAGTTTAACACAATCATGTACGTACGCAAATAGTTTAAGCATGTATCTCCCCTAAAGAGTTTAAAACAATTATTAAAGAATAAGAGTGGGGCTATGAAACTCACCTGATGCGATAGCAACAATGATAATAATGGATAAGAGGAAATGAGGCTCGATCTCTAACCGTGACCTATTATGAATGATATGATCTAAGTAAAGCAAATGAAATGATTCTACTCATGCAATTACGTATGTTAACGATACAACTCGTTAGTTTTGAAAATAATGTTTATCGTCGAAAACTACATTTTTAACGTCTCGGCAAGTTATGAACTACTTTTCGTGTAAATATGTTGAAACGGCACTCCACGATCTTTGTTTGATGTTTTATCGCCAAATAAAATAGTTTCGTCGCAAAATAACCCTTTTTACAACTTGTGAAAATATGACCAAACGGCCTCGCAAAACTAGTCGCAAAATACTGTACGTTAAGAGTTAGGAATAGAACTTGACGTTTTTGAAATCCTTGTAACATAATCTTCATGACGTCTCCTTTGACTTTTGATCATACGCGCCTCGACCATATAGAAAATCGGCCATGAACTTAGTGACTTGCTAGTTTTACACTTAGAAAATATATGTGTTGTAATGCTGTCAAAATAAGTATAGTTCGTCGGCTTTTCAAAAATTCATATCTCGGTCGTTACAAGTCCGTTGTCAACGTTCTTTATATCCACGCATTCGTCATAACATGAACTAACATATTTTCAGTAGCTCGGCCCTCCTAGATCACGTCTAACGCCTCGTTTTGTCCGTCGAATGTCGTCCAACAGCAAGTAGTATTTTCAGAAAATAGTTTTTCGTCGTTAAACTTGGAAAAATCATAACTTCTTCGTTATAAACTCGTTTTAATCCGTTCTTTCGCCCATAGCTTCGTTTTTGAAAGTATTTTCTAAATCTTTGGTCCAAAATTACACCCTAGCCCCTGAGTTTCCCACGTTTTGCAAAATGGGACAGCAACTATGTATATTGTCAAAACTTGGTTTTCTTAGTTAATAACTTGTACAAAACTTAACCAAACTACTTCAAATCAACTCCACAAGTACTCAATCCTACCATACACCTTCTTAGGGTGTCATGGGTCCTAAACATCGCTAAAAATAATGGGCTTCGCGGGGATTTTAATAAAACGTACAGATCTAGAGTTTGAGATAGTTTTTGTGAAAAATAAAACAAGTGGTATGTAAACATATCTTTTGCATGGTAAGTTCTCAAAGTAACTAGAAGAAACAACAATATATGAACAAAAGGAAATATGAAATGATCAAAAATGGTGTTCTTGAGCTTACTTGTTGTTTGATGAGTTAGGATGAAAAATGACCACATCCTTGGAGTTTTTATTGCAAAACCCTAACAAGGATGATATAAGGAACTAGTATAACCCTTTTGCTTGAAAAATTTATGGATCCCCTCTTGTGTTCTTGACTTGGCCGCGTACTAAGGGAAGGAGAGAGAGAGTTTTGCGATTTTTTTTGTGAAATGAAGTTAGTTTAGGCTTTATATAGGCCAAGGGCATTTTGGTAATTTCAACGAAAGGGTATAATGGTAATTTCAATAGGTTTTTGAAATATCTAGATATTTTTGAGAAAATATCTAGATATTTTAGGTTGGATAATTATCTTGACTTACGGAGTGAGTTTTGGTCCCGTTAATTGCTAACTGTAAGTCGTAAAGTCTCAAAACTTAAAACCGGGTATCCTAAAATTCCAAAATTCATGAAAATGTCACGGAAGGTGGAAAACATATATTTCTCTTGTTGGTAATGTTGTTTGGACATATCAGGATGCCTAAATGATGTTTCAACCTTAAGGTAAATCTCGGACACGGTTTCGTGATTTTTGCAGAAATAATCCGACGAGTGCCAAAATCCTGGGTTATCATTAAAATAGTTTAACTTACGAGAATATGAAATAAAATTTTTGGAATGAATAGTGCCAGTGAATAGTAAAAATGAATAGTAACTCGTGAATAGTAAATTGTCGAGGTTCGAAAAAATGGCCTGGAATTACGAGTTGTGACAGTCTCCATCCGTTAGAGGAATTCAGTCCCTGAATTCAGCTCACTCGTTCTACGTACGTATGTTCTCGTGGTCGGGTTTGATGGGGGTAAACTTTCCCATTATCGAGCGTAGTCCCCAAAAGACTTCTAGGTAACCGATTTTTACTTAATCCCACAACTCATCAAACAAGAACTGTCATGGGATTAGGCTAAATTGGTTTGAGGTTGTCGATTCAAATTTAATCTCACAACTCATCAAAAAAGAACTGTCATGGGATTAAACTGAATCGGCTCGGGTAACAACTTGACTCTTAGCTTGATTTTCGCAACTCATCAAACAAGAACTGTCACTAAATCAAGCTAGGAAACAAGTTGTTTGAAAGAATGGATTCAACATCCTGAAATGAGGTCTTTTGAAAGATTGGCTCGATATTGGAATTGCTTACACCGATCAAATCAATCTGGACATAATTCCATTATAACTACTCTCAGTATTGCAAAATTCATCTCTGAGTCGAACATAGGTGGTCAGGCTATGTCCCACTGTCCCGGGTCGAATATAGATGACCAGTCTATATTCCACCGAGGTTCAATGAATTTTGGAATACTCAGCTTAGTTATACTAATACTATGTCCTTCACATGTAAAGGGTGGTTCAAAAGACTAAGGCAGGTGATCAGGCTTGAGGTCGAATGATGAAACTACGTAAGGAAAAGGTGTAACGCTGCGACGTGCATGATATGTAAGCATACTTATATGGAATACAAGTATAGTAATCAACGAGAGTAAGTGAGTATAATCTATCTGATAATAAGATATAAATCTCATCAAATATGTCAGCAACAAACCACAAATGAGGCATCAACTTGGCAGGCAGGCACGTGGCGGTCATAGGGTTAAGTTTTCGTAAAAGTAGCTATAGTTTAGGTTTTAAAATTACCCAATTCTTTATAGCCTAGGCTCTGATACCAATCTGTCACACCCCCAAAATCGGGTCCAGCGAAAGCTTACGTATCGCTGGGGTGCAACTCAATTGGTATCGCAAAGCATGTACAAAGAACGGTTTTTCACAATCATTTAGAATATATTTGAGAAATCAGAAGTGTTAAATTTACATTATGAAAAGTGGTGCGGAAATAGGCCCATAAAATAAGTTAAGCGGTCCTAAATGTTTTATCAGAGTCTTCTATGACCATGCCATGCCCTGCCAAAAGCCTCCTGTAGCGTGCCATTGCTTAATTCCTGAAAATACATGCTAAAGTGTCAACACGAGGATGGTAAGTTCATAGAGTTTGTTTAACAAGTAAAGTATTCGAATAAAGATTTTCCCAGCAAAGGCATTGTAAATCCACTCAGTTGCAAATCCCGCCCATAACGACACTTGCAACCTGTGTGTTTACAACCCACTGCTAAAATATAGCTTGAGTAAGACATGTAAGTATACGATATGCGTTCTATATCACTAATAGACCTTATGCTGCTCACTAGGAGACTTATCAATGCTGCTCACGAGGAGACTTATCAATGCTGCTCACAAGGAGACTTATCAATGCTGCTCACGAGGAGACTTATCAATGCTGCTCACAAGGAGACTTATCAATGCTGCTCACGAGGAGACTTATCAATGCTGCTCACTAGGAGACTTATGTACGGCTACCCCAAGTGTTTGATACTTAGGTCCGCGAAATGCTTTCAAGAGTAACGCAAGTAAGTTTAACACAATCATGTACGTACGCAAATAGTTTAAGCATGTATCTCCCCCAAAGAGTTTAAAACAATTATTAAAGAATAAGAGTGGGGCTATGAAACTCACCAGATGCGATAGCAACAATGATAATAATGGATAAGAGGAAATGAGGCTCGATCTCTAACCGCGACCTATTATGAATGATATGATCTAAGGTAAGCAAATGAAATGATTCTACTCATGCAATTACGTATGTTAACGATACCACTCGTTAGTTTTGAAAATAATGTTTATCGTCGAAAACTACATTTTTAACGTCTCGGCAAGTTATGAACTACTTTTCGTGTAAATATGTTGAAACGGCACTCCACGATCTTTGTTTGATGTTTTATCGCCAAATAAAATAGTTTCGTCGCAAAATAACCCTTTTTACAACTTGTGAAAATATGACCCAACGGCCTCGCAAAACTAGTCGCAAAATATTGTACGTTAAGAGTTAGGAATAGAACTTGACGTTTTTGAAATCCTTGTAACATAATCTTCATGACGTCTCCTTTGACTTTTGATCATACGCGCCTCGACCATATAGAAAATCGGCCATGAACTTAGAGACTTGCTAGTTTTACACTTAGAAAATATATGTGTTGTAATGCTGTCAAAATAAGTATAGTTCGTCGGCTTTTCAAAAATTCATATCTCGGTCGTTACAAGTCCGTTGTCAACGTTCTTTATATCCACGCGTTCGTCATAACATGAACTAACATATTTTCAGTAGCTCGGCCCTCCTAGATCAGGTCTAACGCCTCGTTTTGTCCGTCGAATGTCGTCCAACAGCAAGTAGTATTTTCAGAAAATAGTTTTTCGTCGTTAAACTTGGAAAAATCATAACTTCTTCGTTATAAACTCGTTTTAATCCGTTCTTTCGCCCATAGCTTCGTTTTTGAAAGTATTTTCTAAATCTTTGGTCCAAAATTACACCCTAGCCCCTGAGTTTCCCACGTTTTGCAAAATGGGACAGCAACTATGTATATTGTCAAAACTTGGTTTTCTTAGTTAATAACTTGTACAAAACTTAACCAAACTACTTCAAATCAACTCCACAAGTACTCAATCCTACCATACACCTTCTTAGGGTGTCATGGGTCCTAAACATCGCTAAAAATAATGGGCTTCGCGGGGATTTTAATAAAACGTACAGATCTAGAGTTTGAGATAGTTTTTGTGAAAAATAAAACAAGTGGTATGTAAACATATCTATTGCATGGTAAGTTCTCAAAGTAACTAGAAGAAACAACAATATATAAACAAAAGGAAATATGAAATGATCAAAAATGGTGTTCTTGAGCTTACTTGTTGTTTGATGAGTTAGGATGAAAAATGACCACACCCTTGGAGTTTTTATTGCAAAACCCTAACAAGGATGATATAAGGAACTAGTATAACCCTTTTGCTTGAAAAATTTATGGATCCCCTCTTGTGTTCTTGACTTGGCCGTGTACTAAGGGAAGGAGGGAGAGAGTTTTGTGATTTTTTTTGTGAAATGAAGTTAGTTTAGGCTTTATATAGGCCAAGGGCATTTTGGTAATTTCAACGAAAGGGTATAATGGTAATTTCAATAGGTTTTTGAAATATCTAGATATTTTTGAGAAAATATCTAGATATTTTAGGTTGGATAATTATCTTGACTTACGGAGTGAGTTTTGGTCCCGTTAATTGCTAACTGTAAGTCGTAAAGTCACAAAACTTAAAACCGGGTATCCTAAAATTCCAAAATTCATGAAAATGTCACGGAAGGTGGAAAACATATATTTCACTTGTTGGTAATGTTGTTTGGACATATCGGGATGCCTAAATGATGTTTAAACCTTAAGGTAAATCTCGGACACGGTTTCGTGATTTTTGCAGAAATTATCCAACGAGTGCCAAAATCTCGGGTTATCATTAAAATAGTTTAACTTACGAGAATATGAAATAAAAATTTTGGAATGAATAGTGCCAGTGAATAGTAAAAATGAATAGTAACTCGTGAATAGTAAATTGTCGAGGTTCGGAAAAATGGCCTGGAATTACGAGTTGTGACAGTCTCCACCCGTTAGAGGAATTCAGTCCCTGAATTCAGCTCACTCGTTCTACGTACGTATGTTCTCGTGGTCGGGTTTGATGGGGGTAAACTTTCCCATTATCGAGCGTAGTCCCCAAAAGACCTCTAGGTAACCGATTTTTACTTAATCCCACAACTCATCAAACAAGAACTGTCATGGGATTAGGCTAAATCGGTTTGAGGTTGTCGATTCAAATTTAATCTCACAACTCATCAAACAAGAACTGTCATGAGATTAAACTGAATCGGCTCGGGTAACAACTTGACTCTTAGCTTGATTTTCGCAACTCATCAAACAAGAACTGTCACTAAATCAAGCTAGGAAACAAGTTGTCTGAAAGAATGGATTCAACATCCTGAAATGAGGTCTTTTGAAAGATTGGCTCGATATTGGAATTGCTTACACCGATCAAATCAATCTGGACATAATTCCATTATAACTACTCTCAGTATTGCAAAATTCATCTCTGAGTCGAACATAGGTGGTCAGGCTATGTCCCACTGTCCCGGGTCGAATATAGATGACCAGTCTATATTCCACCGAGGTTCAATGAATTTTGGAATACTCAGCTTAGTTATACTAATACTATGTCCTTCACATGTAAAGGGTGGTTCAAAAGACTAAGGCAGGTGATCAGGCTTGAGGTCGAATGATGAAACTACGTAAGGAAAAGGTGTAACGCTGCGACGTGCATGATATGTAAGCATACTTATATGGAATACAAGTATAGTAATCAACGAGAGTAAGTGAGTATAATCTATCTGATAATAAGATATAAATCTCATCAAATATGTCAGCAACAAACCACAAATGAGGCATCAACTTGGCAGGCAGGCACGTGGCGGTCATAGGGTTAAGTTTTCGTAAAAGTAGCTATAGTTTGGGTTTTAAAATTACCCAATTCTTTATAGCCTAGGCTCTGATACCAATCTGTCACACCCCCAAAATCGGGTCCAGCGAAAGCTTACGTATCGCTGGGGTGCAACTCAATTGGTATCGCAAAGCATGTACAAAGAACGGTTTTTCACAATCATTTAGAATATATTTGAGAAATCAGAAGTGTTAAATTTACATTATGAAAAGTGGTGCGGAAATAGGCCCATAAAATAAGTTAAGCGGTCCCAAATGTTTTATCAGAGTCTTCTATGACCATGCCATGCCCTGCCAAAAGCCTCCAGTAGCGTGCCATTGCTTAATTCTTGAAAATACATGCTAAAGTGTCAACACGAGGTTGGTGAGTTCATAGAGTTTGTTTAACAAGTAAAGTATCCGAATAAAGATTTTCCCAGCAAAGGCATTGTAAATCCACTCAGTTGCAAATCCCGCCCATAACAACACTTGCAACCTGTGTGTTTACAACCCACTGCTAAAATATAGCTTGAGTAAGACATGTAAGTATACGATATGCATTCTATATCACTAATAGACCTTATGCTGCTCACTAGGAGACTTATCAATGCTGCTCACGAGGAGACTTATCAATGCTGCTCACAAGGAGACTTATCAATGCTGCTCACAAGGAGACTTATCAATGCTGCTCACGAGGAGACTTATCAATGCTGCTCACAAGGAGACTTATCAATGCTGCTCACGAGGAGACTTATCAATGCTGCTCACTAGGAGACTTATGTACGGCTACCCCAAGTGTTTGATACTTAGGTCCGCGAAATACTTTCAAGAGTAACGCAAGTAAGTTTAACACAATCATGTACCTACGCAAATAGTTTAAGCATGTATCTCCCCCAAAGAGTTTAAAACAATTATTAAAGAATAAGAGTGGGGCTATGAAACTCACCTGATGCGATAGCAACAATGATAATAATGGATAAGAGGAAATGAGGCTCGATCTCTAACCGTGACCTATTATGAATGATATGATCTAAGGTAAGCAAATGAAATGATTCTACTCATGCAATTACGTATGTTAACGATACCACTCGTTAGTTTTGAAAATAATGTTTATCGTCGAAAACTACATTTTTAACATCTCGGCAAGTTATGAACTACTTTTCGTGTAAATATGTTGAAACGGCACTTCACGATCTTTGTTTGATGTTTTATCGCCAAATAAAATAGTTTCGTCGCAAAATAACTCTTTTTACAACTTGTGAAAATATGACCAAACGGCCTCGCAAAACTAGTCGCAAAATATTGTACGTTAAGAGTTAGGAATAGAACTTGACGTTTTTGAAATCCTTGTAACATAATCTTCATGACGTCTCCTTTGACTTTTGATCATACGCGCCTCGACCATATAGAAAATCGGCCATGAACTTAGAGACTTGCTAGTTTTACACTTAGAAAATATATGTGTTGTAATGCTGTCAAAATAAGTATAGTTCGTCGGCTTTTCAAAAATTCATATCTCGGTCGTTACAAGTCCGTTGTCAACGTTCTTTATATCCACGCGTTCGTCATAACATGAACTAACATATTTTCAGTAGCTCGGCCCTCCTAGATCACGTCTAACGCCTCGTTTTTTCCGTCGAATGTCGTCCAACAGCAAGTAGTATTTTCAGAAAATAGTTTTTCGTCGTTAAACTTGGAAAAATCATAACTTCTTCGTTATAAACTCGTTTTAATCCGTTCTTTCGCCCATAGCTTCGTTATTGAAAGTATTTTCTAAATCTTTGGTCCAAAATTACACCCTAGCCCCTGAGTTTCCCACGTTTTGCAAAAATGGGACAGCAACTATGTATATTGTCAAAACTTGGTTTTCTTAGTTAATAACTTGTACAAAACTTAACCAAACTACTTCAAATCAACTCCACAAGTACTCAATCCTACCATACACCTTCTTAGGGTGTCATGGGTCCTAAACATCGCTAAAAATAATGGGCTTCGCGGGGATTTTAATAAAACGTACAGATCTAGAGTTTGAGATAGTTTTTGTGAAAAATAAAACAAGTGGTATGTAAACATATCTTTTGCATGGTAAGTTCTCAAAGTAACTAGAAGAAATAACAATATATGAACAAAAGGAAATATGAAATGATCAAAAATGGTGTTCTTGAGCTTACTTGTTGTTTGATGAGTTAGGATGAAAAATGACCACATCCTTGGAGTTTTTATTGCAAAACCCTAACAAGGATGATATAAGGAACTAGTATAACCCTTTTGCTTGAAAAATTTATGGATCCCCTCTTGTGTTCTTGACTTGGCCGCGTACTAAGGGAAGGAGGGAGAGAGTTTTGCGATTTTTTTTGTGAAATGAAGTTAGTTTAGGCTTTATATAGGCCAAGGGCATTTTGGTAATTTCAACGAAAGGGTATAATGGTAATTTCAATAGGTTTTTGAAATATCTAGATATTTTTGAGAAAATATCTAGATATTTTAGGTTGGATAATTATCTTGACTTACGGAGTGAGTTTTGGTCCCGTTAATTGCTAACTGTAAGTCGTAAAGTCACAAAACTTAAAACCGGGTATCCTAAAATTCCAAAATTGATGAAAATGTCACGGAAGGTGGAAAACATATATTTCTCTTGTTGGTAATGTTGTTTGGACATATCAGGATGCCTAAATGATGTTTCACCTAAATGATGTTTCAACCTTAAGGTAAATCTCGGACACGGTTTCGTGATTTTTGCAGAAATAATCCGACGAGTGCCAAAATCTCGGGTTATCATTAAAATAGTTTAACTTACGAGAATATGAAATAAAATTTTTGGAATGAATAGTGCCAATGAATAGTAAAAATGAATAGTAACTCGTGAATAGTAAATTGTCGAGGTTCGAAAAAATGGCCTGGAATTACGAGTTGTGACAGTCTCCACCCGTTAGAGGAATTCAGTCCCTGAATTCAGCTCACTCGTTCTACGTACGTATGTTCTCGTGGTCGGGTTTGATGGGGGTAAACTTTCCCATTATCGAGCGTAGTCCCCAAAAGACCTCTAGGTAACCGATTTTTACTTAATCCCACAACTCATCAAACAAGAACTGTCATGGGATTAGGCTAAGTTGGTTTGAGGTTGTCGATTCAAATTTAATCTCACAACTCATCAAACAAGAACTGTCATGGGATTAAACTGAATCGGCTCGGGTAACAACTTGACTCTTAGCTTGATTTTCGCAACTCATCAAACAAGAACTGTCACTAAATCAAGCTAGGAAACAAGTTGTTTGAAAGAATGGATTCAACATCCTGAAATGAGGTCTTTTGAAAGATTGGCTCGATATTGGAATTGCTTACACCGATCAAATCAATCTGGACATAATTCCATTATAACTACTCTCAGTATTGCAAAATTCATCTCTGAGTCGAACATAGGTGGTCAGGCTATGTCCCACTGTCCCGGGTCGAATATAGATGACCAGTCTATATTCCACCGAGGTTCAATGAATTTTGGAATACTCAGCTTAGTTATACTAATACTATGTCCTTCACATGTAAAGGGTGGTTCAAAAGACTAAGGCAGGTGATCAGGCTTGAGGTCGAATGATGAAACTACGTAAGGAAAAGGTGTAACGCTGCGACGTGCATGATATGTAAGCATACTTATATGGAATACAAGTATAGTAATCAACGAGAGTAAGTGAGTATAATCTATCTGATAATAAGATATAAATCTCATCAAATATGTCAGCAACAAACCACAAATGAGGCATCAACTTGGCAGGCAGGCACGTGGCGGTCATAGGGTTAAGTTTTCGTAAAAGTAGCTATAGTTTAGGTTTTAAAATTACCCAATTCTCTATAGCCTAGGCTCTGATACCAATCTGTCACACCCCCAAAATCGGGTCCAGCGAAAGCTTACGTATCGCTGGGGTGCAACTCAATTGGTATCGCAAAGCATGTACAAAGAACGGTTTTTCACAATCATTTAGAATATATTTGAGAAATCAGAAGTGTTAAATTTACATTATGAAAAGTGGTGCGGAAATAGGCCCATAAAATAAGTTAAGCGGTCCTAAATGTTTTATCAGAGTCTTCTATGACCATGCCATGCCCTGCCAAAAGCCTCCAGTAGCGTGCCATTGCTTAATTCCTGAAAATACATGCTAAAGTGTCAACACGAGGTTAGTGAGTTCATAGAGTTTGTTTAACAAGTAAAGTATTCGAATAAAGATTTTCCCAGCAAAGGCATTGTAAATCCACTCAGTTGCAAATCCCGCCCATAACGACACTTGCAACCTGTGTGTTTACAACCCACTGCTAAAATATAGCTTGAGTAAGACATGTAAGAATACGATATGCGTTCTATATCACTAATAGACCTTATGCTGCTCACTAGGAGACTTATCAATGCTGCTCACGAGGAGACTTATCAATGCTGCTCACAAGGAGACTTATCAATGCTGCTCACGAGGAGACTTATCAATGCTGCTCACAAGGAGACTTATCAATGCTGCTCACGAGGAGACTTATCAATGCTGCTCACTAGGAGACTTATGTACGGCTACCCCAAGTGTTTGATACTTAGGTCCGCGAAATGCTTTCAAGAGTAACGCAAGTAAGTTTAACACAATCATGTACCTACGCAAATAGTTTAAGCATGTATCTCCCCCAAAGAGTTTAAAACAATTATTAAAGAATAAGAGTGGGGCTATGAAACTCACCTGATGCGATAGCAACAATGATAATAATGGATAAGAGGAAATGAGGCTCGATCTCTAACCGCGACCTATTATGAATGATATGATCTAAGGTAAGCAAATGAAATGATTCTACTCATGCAATTACGTATGTTAACGATACCACTCGTTAGTTTTGAAAATAATGTTTATCGTCGAAAACTACATTTTTAACGTCTCGGCAAGTTATGAACTACTTTTCGTGTAAATATGTTGAAACGGCACTCCACGATCTTTGTTTGATGTTTTATCGCCAAATAAAATAGTTTCGTCGCAAAATAACCCTTTTTACAACTTGTGAAAATATGACCAAACGGCCTCGCAAAACTAGTCGCAAAATATTGTACGTTAAGAGTTAGGAATAGAACTTGACGTTTTTGAAATCCTTGTAACATAATCTTCATGTCGTCTCCTTTGACTTTTGATCATACGCGCCTCGATCATATAGAAAATCGGCCATGAACTTAGTGACTTGCTAGTTTTACACTTAGAAAATATATGTGTTGTAATGCTGTCAAAATAAGTATAGTTCGTCGGCTTTTCAAAAATTCATATCTCGGTCGTTACAAGTCCGTTGTCAACGTTCTTTATATCCACGCGTTCGTCATAACATGAACTAACATATTTTCAGTAGCTCGGCCCTCCTAGATCACGTCTAACGCCTCGTTTTGTCCGTCGAATGTCGTCCAACAGCAAGTAGTATTTTCAGAAAATAGTTTTTCGTCGTTAAACTTGGAAAAATCATAACTTCTTCGTTATAAACTCGTTTTAATCCGTTCTTTCGCCCATAGCTTCGTTTTTGAAAGTATTTTCTAAATCTTTGGTCCAAAATTACACCCTAGCCCCTGAGTTTCCCACGTTTTGCAAAATGGGACAGCAACTATGTATATTGTCAAAACTTGGTTTTCTTAGTTAATAACTTGTACAAAACTTAACCAAACTACTTCAAATCAACTCCACAAGTACTCAATCCTACCATACACCTTCTTAGGGTGTCATGGGTCCTAAACATCGCTAAAAATAATGGGCTTCGCGGGGATTTTAATAAAACGTACAGATCTAGAGTTTGAGATAGTTTTTGTGAAAAATAAAACAAGTGGTATGTAAACATATCTTTTGCATGGTAAGTTCTCAAAGTAACTTGAAGAAACAACAATATATGAACAAAAGGAAATATGAAATGGTCAAAAATGGTGTTCTTGAGCTTACTTGTTGTTTGATGAGTTAGGATGAAAAATGACCACACCCTTGGAGTTTTTATTGCAAAACCCTAACAAGGATGATATAAGGAACTAGTATAACCCTTTTGCTTGAAAAATTTATGGATCCCCTCTTGTGTTCTTGACTTGGCCGTGTACTAAGGGAAGGAGGGAGAGAGTTTTGTGATTTTTTTTGTGAAATGAAGTTAGTTTAGGCTTTATATAGGCCAAGTGCATTTTGGTAATTTCAACGAAAGGGTATAATGGTAATTTCAATAGGTTTTTGAAATATCTAGATATTTTTGAGAAAATATCTAGATATTTTAGGTTGGATAATTATCTTGACTTACGGAGTGAGTTTTGGTCCCGTTAATTGCTAACTGTAAGTCGTAAAGTCACAAAACTTAAAACCGGGTATCCTAAAATTCCAAAATTCATGAAAATGTCACGGAAGGTGGAAAACATATATTTCTCTTGTTGGTAATGTTGTTTGGACATATCGGGATGCCTAAATGATGTTTAAACCTTAAGGTAAATCTCGGACACGGTTTCGTGATTTTTGCAGAAATTATCCAACGAGTGCCAAAATCTCGGGTTATCATTAAAATAGTTTAACTTACGAGAATATGAAATAAAAATTTTGGAATGAATAGTGCCAGTGAATAGTAAAAATGAATAGTAACTCATGAATAGTAAATTGTCGAGGTTCGGAAAAATGGCCTGGAATTACGAGTTGTGACAGTCTCCACCCGTTAGAGGAATTCAGTCCTTGAATTCAGCTCACTCGTTCTACGTACGTATGTTCTCGTGGTCGGGTTTGATGGGGGTAAACTTTCCCATTATCGAGCGTAGTCTCCAAAAGACCTCTAGGTAACCGATTTTTACTTAATCCCACAACTCATCAAACAAGAACTGTCATGGGATTAGGCTAAATCGGTTTGAGGTTGTCGATTCAAATTTAATCTCACAACTCATCAAACAAGAACTGTCATGAGATTAAACTGAATCGGCTCGGGTAACAACTTGACTCTTAGCTTGATTTTCGCAACTCATCAAACAAGAACTGTCACTAAATCAAGCTAGGAAACAAGTTGTCTGAAAGAATGGATTCAACATCCTGAAATGAGGTCTTTTGAAAGATTGGCTCGATATTGGAACTGCTTACACCGATCAAATCAATCTGGACATAATTCCATTATAACTACTCTCAGTATTGCAAAATTCATCTCTGAGTCGAACATAGGTGGTCAGGCTATGTCCCACTGTCCCGGGTCGAATATAGATGACCAGTCTATATTCCACCGAGGTTCAATGAATTTTGGAATACTCAGCTTAGTTATACTAATACTATGTCCTTCACATGTAAAGGGTGGTTCAAAAGACTAAGGCAGGTGATCAGGCTTGAGGTCGAATGATGAAACTACGTAAGGAAAAGGTGTAACGCTGCGACGTGCATGATATGTAAGCATACTTATATGGAATACAAGTATAGTAATCAACGAGAGTAAGTGAGTATAATCTATCTGATAATAAGATATAAATCTCATCAAATATGTCAGCAATAAACCACAAATGAGGCATCAGCTTGGCAGGCAGGCACGTGGCGGTCATAGGGTTAAGTTTTCGTAAAAGTAGCTATAGTTTAGGTTTTAAAATTACCCAATTCTCTATAGCCTAGGCTCTGATACCAATCTGTCACACCCCCAAAATCGGGTCCAGCGAAAGCTTACGTATCGCTGGGGTGCAACTCAATTGGTATCGCAAAGCATGTACAAAGAACGGTTTTTCACAATCATTTAGAATATATTTGAGAAATCAGAAGTGTTAAATTTACATTATGAAAAGTGGTGCGGAAATAGGCCCATAAAATAAGTTAAGCGGTCCCAAATGTTTTATCAGAGTCTTCTATGACCATGCCATGCCCTGCCAAAAGCCTCCAGTAGCGTGCCATTGCTTAATTCCTGAAAATACATGCTAAAGTGTCAACACGAGGTTGGTGAGTTCATAGAGTTTGTTTAACAAGTAAAGTATTCGAATAAAGATTTTCCCAGCAAAGGCATTGTAAATCCACTCAGTTGCAAATCCCGCCCATAACAACACTTGCAACCTGTGTGTTTACAACCCACTGCTAAAATATAGCTTGAGTAAGACATGTAAGTATACGATATGCGTTCTATATCACTAATAGACCTTATGCTGCTCACTAGGAGACTTATCAATGCTGCTCACGAGGAGACTTATCAATGCTGCTCACAAGGAGACTTATCAATGCTGCTCACAAGGAGACTTATCAATGCTACTTATCAATGCTGCTCACGAGGAGACTTATCAATGCTGCTCACAAGGAGACTTATCAATGCTGCTCACGAGGAGACTTATCAATGCTGCTCACTAGGAGACTTATGTACGGCTACCCCAAGTGTTTGATACTTAGGTCCGCGAAATGCTTTCAAGAGTAACGCAAGTAAGTTTAACACAATCATGTACCTACGCAAATAGTTTAAGCATGTATCTCCCCCAAAGAGTTTAAAACAATTATTAAAGAATAAGAGTGGGGCTATGAAACTCACCTGATGCGATAGCAACAATGATAATAATGGATAAGAGGAAATGAGGCTCGATCTCTAACCGCGACCTATTATGAATGATATGATCTAAGGTAAGCAAATGAAATGATTCTACTCATGCAATTACGTATGTTAACGATACCACTCGTTAGTTTTGAAAATAATGTTTATCGTCGAAAACTACATTTTTAACATCTCGGCAAGTTATGAACTACTTTTCGTGTAAATATGTTGAAACGGCACTCCACGATCTTTGTTTGATGTTTTATCGCCAAATAAAATAGTTTCGTCGCAAAATAACTCTTTTTACAACTTGTGAAAATATGACCAAACGGCCTCGCAAAACTAGTCGCAAAATATTGTACGTTAAGAGTTAGGAATAGAACTTGACGTTTTTGAAATCCTTGTAACATAATCTTCATGACGTCTCCTTTGACTTTTGATCATACGCGCCTCGACCATATAGAAAATCGGCCATGAACTTAGAGACTTGCTAGTTTTACACTTAGAAAATATATGTGTTGTAATGCTGTCAAAATAAGTATAGTTCGTCGGCTTTTCAAAAATTCATATCTCGGTCGTTACAAGTCCGTTGTCAACGTTCTTTATATCCACGCGTTCGTCATAACATGAACTAACATATTTTCAGTAGCTCGGCCCTCCTAGATCACGTCTAACGCCTCGTTTTTTCCGTCGAATGTCGTCCAACAGCAAGTAGTATTTTCAGAAAATAGTTTTTCGTCGTTAAACTTGGAAAAATCATAACTTCTTCGTTATAAACTCGTTTTAATCCGTTCTTTCGCCCATAGCTTCGTTATTGAAGTATTTTCTAAATCTTTGGTCCAAAATTACACCCTAGCCCCTCAGTTTCCCACGTTTTGCAAAATGGGACAGCAACTATGTATATTGTCAAAACTTGGTTTTCTTAGTTAATAACTTGTACAAAACTTAACCAAACTACTTCAAATCAACTCCACAAGTACTCAATCCTACCATACACCTTCTTAGGGTGTCATGGGTCCTAAACATCGCTAAAAATAATGGGCTTCGCGGGGATTTTAATAAAACGTACAGATCTAGAGTTTGAGATAGTTTTTGTGAAAAATAAAACAAGTGGTATGTAAACATATCTTTTGCATGGTAAGTTCTCAAAGTAACTAGAAGAAACAAAAATATATGAACAAAAGGAAATATGAAATGATCAAAAATGGTGTTCTTGAGCTTACTTGTTGTTTGATGAGTTAGGATGAAAAATGACCACACCCTTGGAGTTTTTATTGCAAAACCCTAACAAGGATGATATAAGGAACTAGTATAACCCTTTTGCTTGAAAAATTTATGGATCCCCTCTTGTGTTCTTGACTTGGCCGTGTACTAAGGGAAGGAGGGAGAGAGTTTTGTGATTTTTTTTTAGTGAAATGAAGTTAGTTTAGGCTTTATATAGGCCAAGGGCATTTTGGTAATTTCAACGAAAGGGTATAATGGTAATTTCAATAGGTTTTTGAAATATCTATATATTTTTGAGAAAATATCTAGATATTTTAGGTTGGATAATTATCTTGACTTACAGAGTGAGTTTTGGTCCCGTTAATTGCTAACTGTAAGTCGTAAAGTCACAAAACTTAAAACGGGTATCCTAAAATTCTCAAAATTCATGAAAATGTCACGGAAGGTGGAAAACATATATTTCTCTTGTTGGTAATGTTGTTTGGACATATCGGGATGCCTAAATGATGTTTAAACCTTAAGGTAAATCTCGGACACGGTTTCGTGATTTTTGCAGAAATTATCCGACGAGTGCCAAAATCTCGGGTTATCATTAAAATAGTTTAACTTACGAGAATATGAAATAAAATTTTTGGAATGAATAGTGCCAATGAATAGTAAAAATGAATAGTAACTCATGAATAGTAAAATTGTCGAGGTTCGGAAAAATGGCCTGGAATTACGAGTTGTGACAATAAAAGTGAAGAAAACGACAAAGTCTCCAAAGATGCTGGAAAAGTACACGTGACGGCGTCAAGGATTGCTCCTGACGGCGTCACGGCTTGGCAAAAGAGGTGGATATGACAAATACACGTGACGCGCCAGAAAGTTTTACAATGGAAGTCTGACGGCGTCACCCTTTAAGGTGATCAAGGCTGTCACGGTTTAAGTTAAAGAGAGACGGCGTCAAGCACAATTGTGACAGCGTCAACCCTTGACGCGCCAGAGTGGATTTTGGAGGATTAAAGAGGGACGGTGTCAGGTAGACCATCCGGGAACCCTAGCCGTGGCGAGGTGACGGCGTCACCTCCTACAACGTGACGCCGTCAGCCCCTAAATTCTATATATAGTTTTGCAATTTTTAATCATTAGTGTGCAACTTTTTGAGGAGAAACCCTAAGACGAATTTTCTGCCATTTTTAAGGGTTTTATACCCTTGGATCTCCCATGTTTAATTAAAGATAAGTAATCAATTAATCATTCAATATGTCTATGTGTTGTTTGATTATATCTTGTTCTTGTCTTTTAATTAACATGCTAGGCTAGATTTATCTTGTGTTTGCTTAGATCTAATGAAACCTAACTATTGATTATTGGTTGTTGGTGTGTTATTAATTGTATTAGATGATTGTTTATCGATGTTAGGCTTAAGAAAACTGGCTAACCTCCTATACGGTAACTTGCTTGAACGTCTTAAGAAACATGAACCAATGCGTACTAAGGTTTTTATGGTTGTATTTAATGCATGAGCGAATTCTAGTGATCCATGTTAGGAGCTTCTTAGCCGGCTCGACATAGGAGTGAAGTAGGAGCTTATAGAGTTGGGGAAGTACGTACGCCACCCCACGATTGGTATTAAGGAATACACCCGTCATCCACGCAATTAATACACACTAATCAACCGGTAAAAGATAGTTAGGGAGTAAGGAAATCTAAGTAAACACATTTCTCTCCATATAAGTTCCACAACCCTTTTCATTTTCAGTTATTTTATTTTATTTGCATTTGTAGTTATTTGGGTTAGTTGACTAGCAACTAATTCCGCCCACTCCTTCAAACCCGAGATTTTACTTGCTTTTCAAAAAAAATATAAAAATACAAAAAGAATCTTCCCTCACCCTTAGACCTATTAGAGTAGTTTTTCAATCCTAACGACACTATTCCCCTAGAGAACGATCAATCCCCCGGTACTTGCCACTACACTATACTACATCGGTCAGGTACACTGCCTGGTGGGGATTGCAAGCCTCTTGAGATCCTTCGAGAGGTAAAACCTGTTGTAAGGTCGCAAAACCACGCATCATAGACACACTAGAGTATGCATCGAAGGGTGTTAATAAGATAATTGAGTGTCAGATCCTCAATAAAGCTAAGTCAAGCCTAGGATACAAATCAGTTCCACCTCCATATAGGGGAACTCCAACACCTCCAGGCATTGACCTAGAACACACAGGACTACCTGAATTTCAACTACCTGAGCTTAAATATGGTCCTCAACCTAAAGATAATGTAGTTGATAAACCTGTGTATGAGAGTGCAAGTGATGCCTCACTTTCTGAGGGTAAGGTGTCCTTAGCTAAGGACTCAGATGCTCCAACCATAGAGGACTGGATTTCTGATGATGAGGATGATCAGGCTGTGGTTAAGCCTGTTAGTGTTAAGATAGAGGAACCAAAAGTTCCAAAGATGGTTAAGACTAAGACTGTTAGGCCTAGAGCTAATGCAAAACCTTTTAGACCAACAGTTAGGTATGCAGAAATGTATAGGACCACAAACAAGCCAAGTGGTAACCAAAGGAATTGGAACAACCTCAAGTCTCACCAACTAGGTGATGATTTTGTCTGTTATAGGAAAGCTTGTTTCACATGTGGTAGCTTTGACCATCTTGCATTTTATTGTAACAACAGGGTAACTAGGTATTCAACCCATAGGGTGAACTCAGTAAGACCTCCCACTCACCCTACAAATGCTAGAATGATACCTAGATCAGTTCTGATAAGGTCTGGAACAAGAACAGTTCATACTGTTGGACAAACAGTTAACACTGCTATCCCAGCAGTTGATACTGTTAGACCAAATAGACCTCTTTACCCTAGACAAACAGTTCAAGGTGCAAAAACTCTTTCTAAATCAGCACCAACAACTGTTAAAAGACCATTTCAAAACAACGCAGTGATTAATAAACAAGTTAGGAAACCTAAAGTTGAAATTGCAAACCCAGCAGCTAATACTACTAGGCAAGCAGTTAACACTGGATGTTTTAAAAACTCTGCTAAGGGAAAAATGGGTAATGGTATTAATGCATCTGCATCATGTGTTTGGAGACCACTTCAATCCAATGATACTCCAACAGTTCTAAAAATATTTAATTATGTTGATGCAAGAGGCAAGCCTAAGTCTGTTATGGCTTGGGTACCACAAGGAAATTAATTTTTCTTTTTATGTGCATTGTTAGTCATATGATTGTTATATTTTGAGACAAGTGCTTTGCAATTTGTTTCCTTGTTTGTGGACTAACAATTGCAGGAATGGATGATAAGCACCAAAGAATTACAAGTGCTTTATGTTTTGGACTGAATGGTGATTTGGAGCTCAGTGTGTTATCTGTGCACACAACAAATGGTTATTGGTTCACCATGTCTAACCCACATAAGAACCAACTAGTCCAGAGCAAACGGTTTCTGGTAAAGACTAATCAAATCCGTTCATGGTTGACAATTTACCAAAAATTGTATGGTTATCAACACACCATATCTAACAGTGAAGAGTTGGCTAGTCCAAAGCAAACGGCTATTGGTAAAGACATATCAAATCCGTTGATAGCTGGTAGTTTGCTAAAAACTATATGTGTGTTATAATGTTTTTGAATTCAATACAAGTTCATACTATTCTTTGAAAATTTTGATAAAGGTTTGTGCTGCTAGTGCAAAGTTTATACTGCTAGTGTAAACTTAGTACTGCTGAACTAGCCGTTATAACTGATGTGTCAGTAATTAATGTTCGATTAAAAACTAGCCGTTGGTGGTTTGTTGCGATTTTTCCTGATTGAATTACGATTTTCGAGGGATCCTCTTCAAGATATTTTAACTTTTATTCTATTATATTGTTATTCTAAAATAAAAGTTACCATATTCTTTAAGTCGGTCAAATTAAAAATCCTAATTCTCTCAATAATATCTCATCTAACTTTCATCTTCTACTTTCTAACCTAAATCTTCATTATTCACCACAGTTAAAATCAAACTTTACTAAGAATATCATGGCTAATTTGGATTTTGTCAAGACGCACAACCAAGTTGCTTTTCTGGAGAAAACAGAGGAAGGAGACGGACCGAAATTTTATGAGATTGTGGATTTCCTAAACCATTCTCACATAAGGTATGCTTTAACTATTTCTCCTACTCTTTATGTTTCGCACATCACACAGTTCTGGCAGAATGCAACTGTCTTGACTAGTGACAATGGAGACATAGAAATCCATTCTAAAGTGGATGGCATACTTTTTGTTGTTACCGAGTCTGCACTTAGGAGACATCTTAAGTTGCAAGATTCAGATGGTATCATCAATATGCTTAACACTGAAATTTTTGAACAACTTTCAAAAATGGGGTATGACACATCAAACCAAAAACTGACTTTTCAAAAGGGATGTTTCTCCCCACAATGGAGATTTCTGATACATACTCTCTTACATTGCTTAAGTCCCAAAAAGACATCATGATAGCAATTCAGTAGAAATATTGCTATTGCTCTCATTTGCTTGTCAACAAACAAGGTTTTTAACTTTTCAAAATTTATTTTTGAGAGCATGGCATCAAATGTTAACAGCAAAACAAAGTTTCTAATGTACCCAAGATTTGTTCAAACTCTTTTGAATAAAAAGAAGAATTTTCTTACAAAACCAACAGAAACTTTTACTACTCCTAGCCTACAATCAAAGGTTTTTCAAAATATGGCTTTGGCTAGTACACTTTTCAAAGGGGTAGAAATACCTTTGTTTCCTGAAATGCTTCAAATTGAAATGGATGAAGGCTCAGTCAACCTAACTAATCCCCATCACACACCCATTCAAATTCCTGAAAATACCCAAACACCCCCAACCATCACAACTTATAGGAGATGGTCTCAACCTAGTCATACTAGAGTTGCAACTGGATCCTTGCCCTATGATTCACCTCTCCTAGCAGGTAACACAGCTAGAAGTGATGAGGGTAGTTCTTCATAATCTGAATTGATGGCTCTTTGTACCAAGTTGACTGAAAAGATAGTATCTTTGGAGAAGGAGCTTAAGGATCATAAAGAAAATTTTGCCAAAGTCTATTCAAAGCTAACTCGTAGAGTAAAGAAGCTAGAAGAACATCTAAGGAGGAAAAGGGCAAGAGCAGTATTAGATGAAGATTCTTCTAATAGTGACTACTCAGATGATTCAGATGATGATGGTGGTGATTCTCACAAACAGGGGAGGAAATCAGATAAAGGCAAAGGGGATAGTTCTAAAACTAAAACTCAGGGGAGGCATGATGAAGGAACTAGTGAAAACATTGATATGGATGCTGGTGATGCAGCTGATATGGATGTAGAAGAACAGGATCAAGAAACTCAAGAAACTACTGAGAATCAAGAAACAGTTTAAACTGGTTAGAAAGAAGCACAAGCAGTTCATACGGCTGAAACAGGTCAAACTGCTGAAACAGAATATGAAGAAGTACAAACTGCTAGTTCACTTTTAGGTACTGCTGATGAAGAATATGAAAGAAAGAGACCAGCAAAGGGAAAGAAACCAATGACACCTGAAGAAGCTGAAAGACTCAAGAAGCTGAAAGACTCAAGAAAGTAAAACCAAAAACTCAAGCCCAGATTGATTATGATGCAGAAGTTGCAAGGAAACTTCTAGAAAAAGATCAAGCAGATGAACAAGCTCAGATAAATCTTGATGCTGAATTAGTAAGGAAGATGGCTGCAGATGATGTAAGAAATATAGCTGAGTTTATGGAAAGAACAAGGTTGGAAAAGGTAGCTTCAAATACTCGTTTTTCGTGCTCTTTCCAATGGTGTGCTCGGGTAATTTTTTCAACTTCGTTTAAACCTCGTAAAACATGAAAAGGTTATCGAAACTCATCCGAAAGTCACCGTTTTTGCTTTATTTTCAAACCCTTGTACATGCAAGACATAATAATGCATTTCAAACATATTTGCAATATAATTTAACGTATTTCAAGGTTATTAGTCCATTTTAGGGTATTTTCTGCAATAAAATTGGGGTGTGTTTAAGCACACATCACTTCGCGTGGGGTCCAAGATTATAATATTAAAGAATATTCGTTCACCGCCATAAGATACGGCGTACCTTCAGTCTTCATGCGGTGCATTTTCTTCAGTATCTTGGATTGTCTTGGCGAAGTCTTGAGTTTGATACGCCGCATATTTGGAATGTCATACGGCGTATCTGGAGTAAAACAAATCAGATCTTCTCGTTGACCAAGGTTTCATATACGGCATATGAGATAAATTCATATGGCGAATGCTTCAATGTCAGCCAATGGTTTTCATATTTGTCTAAGTCTTTATGTATAGCGTATCTGTCTAGAATGATACGGATTATCTGCCTTCAGTTTAGTAGACTTTTCTAACTTGATCCATTTTGCTCCAATTTAAGTCCAAAATAGCTAACTTTCGGAAAATGCTTGTTTATAACTGAGAATTACAAAAGTAAGCGATTAAGTATCGATTCTCATATAAAATAACATAAAACAAGTGAATAACATAGGATAAATGATGCCAATAAAATGTTCTTATTTGATATCAGCAGTTATATACCCATAATGTTTGTTTATAGTCATTATTGCACTAAGCTCATGAAACCAAAACATTAACGTGTACCAATATCAATTGGAATGTTTGTTACCCCTGTAGGTAATTTGCCGAATTACCTTATGTTCTCAAACATAGTGCGTTTGTTTGAACTTACATGGTCAACACAAACGGGAATCGTCAATCCCAATAGGCCTATTCACAATATTCGTGCTCACTACTCCTGGTGATTAACTGGTTCATGATGTGGGGCCTTAATGTGGCAATTGTGTTACTTAGTGCCAATAAAACAATGCTAGATTGATATTATCCAAGTTCTTTGGATTGTTATTATGATTCATGGTTTGTTTGTTTATACTTGATGTTCTCAATTAATGTAGGTTTGTTTGCCCTAACTGGGTCAACACAAACGGGATTTGTTAATCTAGAATATTTGTGCTCACTACAACTAGTGATTTATGGTTCATGATGTAAGGACTTCAAACATGGCATTCTTGGTACTTAGTCCTAATAAAACAATCGATTCAGATAAACATACAGTTTGTAAGTAGTTGTGATTGTTATAAAAGTTGTAGCATATATCTCCCCCATTGTATTTATATAACAAGTATAAAAATGGGGCTATGACTCACCGTGAGTTAGATGATGTTTAAGGATATAACAAAATCGCTGGATAAGCCGGGAAAACCTCTACGTGCAACCTGGAATAATTGTTGCAACTTAGGTTTGGAATAATGTCTAAGAAAACATAAATAAGCCTATATATGTCGTTATATTGATCATGATGTAGTACTTGGTAGGTTGTTTATGTCGTTTTATAGAAACGGGTTATGCAACATTTTTAGTTTATATATCTCGTACTATCATTCTGGCCATCATAATTCAGAGGTCATGTAGTAAACATTCGAGAAGCTAGGAAACTTTAAATCATCAATCCAGCAACTCGTCGATCCGTTTACCAAAATAAAACCCCTCACATGAAGCTCTCTGGTTTTGTAGTCCTCGATATGGAAAATATATGTTTTGCTTGTTTTGATTCCGAGATATATATATAAGTGTAAAAATGTTCATATATTTTGAAAACACAAGTTATAAGGTTGTTTGATTATGATTAGGAAATCATAATGGTCATTACAAGTATAGTTTCACTTGTGAAAACTTTATAAATTAGGATTATTATTTCACATATGAAAAAAAATGGTTTTTGCATGTGAAAATCACTATCCCAAAGGTTGAATAAACTTAGGAAAGTTTATTTGAATGAGGATTGTTATTTTAGTAAGTAACTAGTCTCGAAAACAATATGGTTTCTAATTACTTGACTTATAAAAAACCAAACTTTGACATCAAAAATTGTTTTACAATTTGTGGCAAAAAATTGCCTTTATTTGGCTTTTTCCGGACCCGTGCACTTACATTTTTGAAGAAAATGTCATTCCGGACAACTTTCGTGTTTTCACTTTTTGATGAATCGGACCGGAAGTGCCTCGAAAAAATACCACAGTTCGTATTTTGTAGTATTTTACAGAATTCAGTTTTTTTCGGTCACGCTAACTTCTTTTGATTATAATTTTTGACTCGTGTACTCGTTTTGGGTGATTCAAATTGCTATTTTTTCCTTTTAAAATCCTCTATAACAGTAGGCAATTTATCCAAGGTCATGGCAATTCTAGTTTGGTCATTTTTCATAGCATAAGTCACTAATTTTACTTGTTTGTTTACATAAGTTAACATATAAGTGTAAACTTGATTTTTAAGGTTTTGTACATCATGTGATCAATATAACTAGACATATATAGCATGAATTAAATGTGAGAAAACGTGTAACTAAAGTTGATCATGAGTGAGCTAGATTTTCTTACAACTTTTGGCTTTCAAAAAGAAAAAAAATAACAAGGACTTAGAACTAGGACATTGAGCAATCTCCCACACCTTAGCAACTTTCTACACTTATTTTATTCTTGAAGGGCTTGTGATCGGACCTTAGGGGACTTGAGTGGATTTATACTCAAGAGAATCACCTAAACTTGCAAGGAATTGATGTAGTTTACTTATAGCTTGAATTCTCTTGGATAATACTCGAAGTAGAAGATCAAAGGAGAGTATGTTTGTGTTGGTTGTGTGTGGCATCTAAATGACTAAGGGAGGGGGTATTTATAGCCTCATGAGGAGGTTACAAGGGTGGTTAGTCATATTACTTGTTAGTTAAGTGTTGCTATGTGTCTAAATCCTAGACTAGATTGAACTAGATGTTAGCCACAAGGCTAATGAGTCATTGTGGTGTAAGAGGTATACAAGTTGGTTTCTTCTACTTAGATGATGAGTATGTTTAGGGCATTGAATGTGTTGCTTGGTGACTAAGGGTGTGATAATATGAGGACATGTGTTGTAGTGATTCATCACCAAGAACAAAAGTCTTGGTAATCTCTTCTTTTTACACGTTCAATAAGAGGAGGAGGGGAGGGAAATGAGGTGGAAGTAAGAAAACTAAATGTTTTCTTGTCTAGTATTTTTAAGCGTAGATTTTGATTTCGGGTATTATTGTCGTTAAGTAATTAAATTATAAAATTGAAAACTGATCGAGGTAAAAATATAGAATTCTTGAAAATGTCGAAACTCGTCAATATACTATAACTTAGTATATTAAATGATAGATACGTTTATTTGAACTCGTAGACGTTGCTAAAACCTAAACTTGTAAGTTCGGGATTACATGGAATAATAATCGTATAATGTTTCCATAGGAATGGAAAAACAAAAATGTAACTTGTAAAATATTTACTAAATGAATTATTTAAATGACGTAATAACTTGAATTGTGATGTCATATTTTGTGAAAGGTTACAAGAAAAACCAACTAGTGCACTCTAGGACTGCGTTTAGTAAAAGGTTCAAGCTATTCATATAAGAAAGAAGCCAGTTTTCTTACTCCTAACGCGAGGCAATCAATTAAACAAGAGATGACAAATCAATAATCAATAACTAGGTTTCATTAGATCTAAGAAAACACTAATTAAATTAGCCTAGCATGCTAAAGTGAATAGAAGAAAAACTAATAATTAAACAAATGATTAGAGGAATAACTTATCTTCAATGAAACATGAGTTTAGGGCTGTAAAAGCCTTACAAAAGCTGAGAAAATCATCTAGGTTATGCCTCTCCAAAGTGTTACACGAATTATGGAAAACATACGAAAATATATATAGTTTTACAAGTGTGACGGCATCACTTTATGGGTTGTAACGCCATCTGCCCGCCACCATTAAGGTTTTGGCTTGTGCAAGTCACCGTTGTGATGGCGTCGCTCTTTGTCTTATGACGCCATCGGGTATGTGACGCCGTCTAGTTATAATATATCTGAGCCGTCACATATTCACTTTGCACTGAATCTTGGTCTTCAATTACAAGTGATGGCTTAACCTTATATGTTGTGACGCCGTCAGATCCCCATGTCTGACAGATTCGTGACTTGATCAATTTTCTTTATTTCTTCGTCCAATTTGGTCCAAAACATGCCGGTTTTGCACTTTCTCGTCCCAAGTACCTAAAATGTAAAAAAAAATGATCTTAGGGCAATATTTAATCATCTTTATACGACTTTAGGCTTAAATGACCCCTTAAAAAGGTATCAAATAAATCCTTATCACATATCCCTACACTTGGGATGTGATTGTACTCAAGCAAATGTGGTTTATCCTAATCAATCTACAAGGTAGGGGTCATTTAGCATTGGTTTAAAAGTAATTACAACACACATTTGTTCCACATTAGTCCTAACAAGCACGGAAATATAGACTAGCACCTCACATAAATTGTTTGGATTCTCACATCTCTCGGGTGTATAAGTTATATAACATGTTTGGAAATGGGAAAATAAAACACTCTCTACCTGTAATAACACATAGATTACCATAGGATTGAGAACGGATCAAACCTCCACCACTTTGGCGTAAGCACATAGGATACACTATCAAATAGGGCTTTTAAAGAGTTGTAACGTTAGGTATAAGCGTATAGAAAACACGATTTTGTTGGATAAAGGTAATTTTGTTGGTCCACTAAGATCTAGTTTAGGTTGACAATATTATGATGTCGGGTGGTCGACCAGAGTAGCCAAAAACACCCATGGAGGTGGTGGTGTTGAGAGAGAGACTAGAGAGAAGGAAGAGAGAGTGGTGAGATAGAAAGATAAACCTTAGTATTGCAACACACACCTCACAAGTGAAACTTGTGAGGGTATTTATACTAGTACAAGGAAATGTTGAGATACCTCTCAACCCTTACTAAGATAAGTTGTGATACCACAACATTCTTTTTCCCCCGGAGACTATACAAGTGTCTCGGGGGCGGAATATCTATTCTAGTAAACTATCTGTATATCTGTGTTCCAAATTTTTTTTACTGGTGACAAGTCAATCATCTAAGTCAATCACATGTATAAGGTGGTGTTGCTAAGCGAAGACTCGACTTGACTCGCTATCTTCTAACTCTTTTTGTATTTTTCATGACACTATTTTGACTTAAAAGATAAAGGCAGGATGTTAGTCCTTATGTTTTTTTTTTTTCATACACTTTTGCCCTAGCATCAACAAAATAATACATCATTACAAAGGGATTTATTGCATCCTCCCTACACTTGAACTTTTAAATAATTAAAAACTAACTAATGACCCGAATTACAAAGATCAAAACACGTGGCATACATTAAAACATTAACGTACATAAAGGGGTAATGACATTTGACTTTCTTCCCCATTACTCCATAATAACTAGTACTTTACCCATGAGTCCCAATCATCCCAAAACTCTATTACAAGGTATGACTCGACTTAGCAACCATGTAATCAACTAGACAATTAACAAAGGGTTTAACATATATGTTGTAACAATAATGCACCAAAGATGAGTACATACAAGGTAGGCTAAGGCGACTTGGGTGTACATTTGGGGGTGGATTGTAAACAATGCTCTTCATTAATATTTCGGAATCCACTGAAATATCACGAGAACCGCGAAAAGGATAGGCTCTGAGGGGTGTACTGGGGGTATCTTGAACTTAAAATGAGTATAGAGCAAGGGTGTGGGAGAATTACTTGACCGGTGTAGCCAACGTAATTATAAAACAGGTTTAAAACAAGTGTTATCCTATTACCTCTTATCATTTAGTCAATCCTAACTACACGAATGTAGTCTCACTAGTGATCTCTGGATGCACCACAAACACAAGTTATAGAATCTATATACTATCAGTACACTCATAAGCATTAAAGGTGAATGCCTTTCCCTAACAATCTAAAGGCGAACCTCACATTTTTGGGGTGAAAATTTTTTGGGTGGTAGGGTTTTTGTGCTAGCTATATAATTCCTATCCATGAGACGCTCATTAAAACTAAAGTTTCACTCTTATATGTTGTAAAAATTTTAAAATTTGGTGCTAAAATCACCTTCACATGTATCTCTTTTGGTTTATTACACAATTACACTAAAACAAAACAAGTATCAAGCGAGTTCTAGTTTCTAAGGTGTCCCATTTAACCTCCCTACACTTAAATTGAACATTCTCCCCAATGTTCTTGATAACAGAAAAACTATCAAAGTTATGATAACAGAAAAAATAAAATAGATAAGTGAAACTAATACTCCCCTGATTTGCTCGGCATGGATGATGTAAAATATGGTTAAATCCTCCTCCAAGAAGAATAAACGTTGATGAGCTTCACTTACAATGCAATTCTTGACGTTAATCTTCAATATAACTTGTAAATCACTAAGAAAACGAACATGAAACCTCGCATAACTGTTATCTTTCATGTTGAATTCGTTCTTTTAAACAAATATGATCTTCCCTACACTTATCTTTTTGTAAAATTCTTTATATGCAATTAAGACGAGGTTAAAAACAAAATAAAGCATTTTCACAAATTTACTCGAAACATGAAAAATTAAACAATCATGGTGAAGCACATATATGAAATCAAAAAAAACAAAAGCAATCAAACAAACAAATAAAAAGCTTGGGTTTTCTCCTAAGAAGCGATTTTCTTTATTAACGAGTCTTGTAGCTAGAATCAAAGTCATGGCCTACCCCATATAATTAGGTTCCTCATTGAGGATGTCTTTCGGATCAAATTTATCTTTTAGTTTTCTCTTATTAGGCTTGGTTTGGTATGACTTTTCAAACTTCTCTCCATCGGGATCTACTATTGTCATCTTAATGTGCCACAACCCATCTCCTTCTTTAGGTGGCTTTTTCCAATCCCATTTACTATCCTCGTCCTCCGATTCCCAATTATTCATGCTAAGATTAATAGGAAAAACTCCTAGGAACTCAATCATCTTCCTAGATATTAGAGGGTCCTCAAAAGGATCAATCTCTGCATCTCTAGCTAATTGTTGTTCCATATAAGATACATTCTTCATATATTCATCTTCTAGGAAAAACGAGAGTCGAGGTCCTATAAATCCTTGATCTAGTCGGGGGCCATATCTTGATGGTTTCCTATAACTAACTAACCAATCGGGCATTGTTCCTTCTTCCTTGTCATACGCATGCTTTTGGACATCATAAATTGACCTAGTATATCCTTCTCCTACCGCTATTTTAGACATCTTATAATCTATTATTGCACTAGCGGTTTCTAAAAATCCTCTTCCAACAAGCCATGAGCACTTAAGGTCACTTAAATTGTCTAAGACATGAAAATCCGCCAAAATAGTCAATCTATCTATATGCACAACCATGTCTTTTAGTAGCCCAATCGGATAAGCTACACTTTCATGCTCCAATCCAATAACCGATTCCGTTGCTTCTAGTTTACCTAAGTTGAGGCTCCTATAATGGGACAACGGAAGGATTTTTAGCAATCCTACATCGTAGAACAAATATGCCCGGATCATCTAACTTCTTAGGAAACTTGTTTCGAACAAAACTGGACCCATTCTTACCCAACTTAACTTTCTCCTTATATTTTCCATAAAGGGCATTGTAGTATGGAGCATGAGTTAAGACATCAAGAACCGGACATTCAAGATAAATGATGTGTGGCGGTTGTAACCTCACTAGTAGTTTTAGAATCCTCCTAGGAAATGTACCTAATTGTTGTAGTGTAGTATAGGTAGGACACGGGGTATTGATCATTCTCTAGGGGAATAGGGTCGTTAGGCCAAAGTGTATGTCCAGACAGGTCTAAAGGTGAAGGATGATTATTTTTATATTTTTATATTTTATGAAAAGCAAGTAAAAATCTAGGGGTTTGGAAGAGTGGGCGGTTTAGCTATTAATTAACTAAACAAAAACTAATAATTAAACTAAATTAAACTAATATACGAGAAAAGTAAAGTGGTAACTCGTATGATAGGGAAAACAAGTTTACTTATATTTCCTTACTCCCTAGTTATCTCCTATCAATTTGTCGAATTGTCACGTCCTTGTTTTAATTGAAGTGTTTGTTGGGAACACGTTATTAGTCTTCAAGTATTGATCATTTTATGTAATAGGTTGCTTAGGCCTTTATGTTAGTTTTAAGGCTCGGCCTACGTAGAAGGCCCATGGGCCATGTCCTTTTATTTATTTAATTATGTTGTTAATTAGGGCAACACCCTAATACTTGTAAGAACCTATAAATACCCCCTCCGTTGTAGGGAGAGGGTTGGTTGGTTAGTGTTATAATCAAAGTTCATTATTATTTTAAGTAACCTTCCACTCTCTTTATCTCTCTAACTTTCTCTCTCTAGAATTAAGGTAGCTTGTGTGATAAATCTAAGTAACAACAAGTGGTAGCAATCGCCAAGGGGTAATTTAGGTTGATTTAGATTAGATTTAGGAAGAAAATTGAAGATCAATATTGTTCATCGTCTAATTCTCCGAGTTAGGAATGTTCGAGTTTCGAGTCTTCGAGTTAGAAGACTTCGAGTAAGTTGGTTAGTAATTTTTGATTCTCCGAGTTAGGAGTTAATATTGCTAATTAGTTGGATCCTTCAAGTAACTCAATTTCGAGTTTGAAGTTAAAGTTTCTCAGTTAGTTTGACTATTCGAGTTAGAAGAGTTCTCCGAGTAAACAAGCTCCGAGTTCCAAGTAAATCCTTCGAACAAGTTTTCTTCGAGTTAGAAGAATAACTCTCCGAGTATTGAATCTTCGAGTTAGAAGAACATTTCCTCCAAGCAACCATTCTTCGAGAAAGAACATAATCCTTCGACTATCAAATCTTCGAGTTAGAAGATATTCCTTCGACTAAGAATACATCGAGTTAGAAGCATTTCTCCGAGTAATAGTTCTTCGAATTAGTAAAGGATTAATTTCTTCGAGTTTGGCTTCAAGTAAGGTTTCTGCGAGCAAGGGTTATTTATTGATTTAGGAATATTTCTTCTAGTAACAAATCACTCTTCGACTTAGGCTTCGAGCAAGTTACTCCGAGTAAGGAAGTTATTGTTCGATTTAGGATTTTCGTGGATTTTCTTCAAGTTCTTCTACTTTCAAACCTAATCTTCACCAACAACCTTTGTGTTGGTCCATAAAATTGAGTAAACAAAGAACAGATTCATTGATAAGAACAAATTGTTACAAGATTACTCAAAACCTATTAGATTACATGATAACATCTTCAACTTCTTAAAGGGGATACTTTCGGTATGGTATCCCCTTTGGGTGGCAAATAATCTCTCATTGATCCAAGCTATTCTTGATGATTCAATTAGAGGATGTTCCTATCAACTAATACACTATGTGTATATTTTTGTTTGTTTAGGAAAACATGCTATCTCTATTACAACACAGACAATATATACACAGGTAACTAGACTAAGACATGTGGGGTAGGTATGAGTAGACATCCACTTGTTGTGAGTTGTCATCCACCAAGTGGTCCCTCTTCTTCTTCCTCTTTTGTCTTTGTCTGACTTCTATCTTTTCTTGTAGAAGTTCGCACCCATATTTATCAGTCTGCTTGTAGAGATAGCATCTTCAGGGTCACTGAGACATTTTTCAATTCTCAGTGATACTGGTGTTGTTTGTAGCTCGTATACTTTACTCACTGACACTGTATCAGTAAGTAAAGTGTTTCTTCAACAACGAACTTTTTACAACACTCAATGATTTCTTTATCAGTGAGTAACCCACTATTTTATTTAGTGAGTTAGGCTATTTTATGTTCAAATCTTGTCAGGGTACTTGGGTCAAATTCTTGACCAAACAATCTCCCCCTATTTGAATATACAAATAGCCTGGGTTCAAACCTGCTTGTTCAGGGACTTGGGTTTAGTTCCTGATGGTTCAAGGGTTCAGGAAAATTGGGTTTAGTTCCTGAGGTTTTGGTTATGCTTCTTCAGGACCCTTGGGGGTTTTCAGGACCCTTGGGGGTTTTCAGGACCCTTGTGGGGTTTCAGGACCCTTGGGGGTTTCAGGACCCTTGTGGTTTCAGGACCCTTGGGGGTTTCAGGACTCCTTGGGGTTTCAGGACTCCTTAGGGGGGGGGGGTTTAGGACCCTTGGGGGTTTTAGGACTCCTTGGGGGTTTCATGACTCCTTGGGGTTTCAGGACTCCTTGGGAGGGTTTCAGGACCCTTGGGGGTTTCAGGACACCTTGGGGGTTTCAGGACTCCTTGGGGTTTCAGGACTCCTGTGTCTAGCTGAGTCTTGCTTGGGTCGCCATGCCCCTTCCTCGCCTATTTATTAGAGACGCTTAAATAAATAGGATAGACATAAGTAATCATTAACGGTTTACTCGCCGATAAGATTAGAGCCAACGAGAAAGGTTTAATTATATACACTTCATATAAAAGTAGCAATAAAACAAGTGACAAGCTATTTAATTATCAGGACAGGTCTTCTTATTATCTCGAGTATCTATCTGTGTACGTGTGTGCTAATCGCTGATTCGTGCTCATTAGTTTAGTTTTCTATTTAATCATAACCAAACGTGCCAGTCTCTCAGGCTGAACCCCCCTTGCGTTAGATTAGGTTGTATAGCTAACTTAGGATATTAAAATACTGATTAGAATAACTAGATAATACGTTCCACTCTTAGTGATCGACACTCTACTTACCATTATATTCATACTGACCGGGTACACTGCTCGTTAAGTGTGTGTGTTATTGATAAGTCGGCTAAATATAAATTTAAAACTTGAGTAGGCATTAATACTGCTAAACCGCAACGACACATCACGCTCCATCAAGTTTTTGGCGCCGCTGCCGGGGAGTGAATTGTTATTATCTGTTAATTTGATTTAGTATTTTAATTAGTTTTTTTTTATTTTTAGATTCTAACCACTAACCCTGTTATATATTAGATACATTGCATTCATTGTATAATTTGCATATTTTCTGTAATTTTTGTTTCTTTTTGTTTGTTTTTATTTTTGTTTTTCTTTTTTCTATTTTTCTGCATTCTGCTATCGTTGTATTGTGCTAATACAAACGATACGGCGCATCTGTTTTCACAGATACGGCGTATTGCGTTTAATTTTTATAAAATACAACGCGTTTAATAAATTCGAGTACGACGCATCTTTCCCCAAGATACGGCGTATTCTGTTTTTAATAAGAAATTTTTCTAAACCCTAACGCCATACGACACATCTGTTTTAACAGATACGGCGTATTTTCTATTTAAATTAAAAACAGTTTTTCGAATTATTAAACAGAAGCGACGCATCGATCTTTATCGATACGGCGCATCTGCTAAATAAAAAATCTTGTATTTTGAAACGTAACGAAAATACGGCGCATTAGCTTTCGTTAATACGACGCATTTATTTTAATAAATATAATCAATTTTTGATAATTTAAACTTGATACGGCGCATTCTAATTCATAAGCGGTGTATCTATTTTCTGAATAAAAGTCTGATTAAATTTTAACTTAATAAGATACGGCGTATCCAACTTTTTGGATACGGCGCATCGTTTGCAGATATCAGCAACTTTTATTTTTCGTATTCCGTTTTCGTTGTTAATTTTCTGATATCATACTTTCTTGAACATACCCTACTGATGCTTTTATGATGATTTCAGGAAGTGCATAACCAGGAGTTCAACTAAGAACTTGATTAAACCTTTTGAAGATCCTGAACGAGCCTTACATTCGCTTAAAAGGCTTTTCAACACAAAAAGCTTTGAAATTTCAAGTTCGTTCAAGCTTGATTACTTTTCTGAAGAGAAGGAAGAAGAAGAAACAGAAACAATGACGGAAAACACTACAATGGAGGAATACATGAACAAAACCCGTGCTGATTACAGTTCAGGAGTTGGTAGACCGAAGTTTGATGAAAAGTCAAAGTTTGAGTTGAAGGGTCAGTTTCTCGAGGAGCTAAGAGAAAATGCTTTCAGTGGAACAGAACATGAAGATGCTAATGAACATGTTGAAAAAGTCTTGAGATTGCAGATTTGTTTACTACAGAAGGAGTCTCTGACGATCAACTTATGCTAAGAATCTTTCCAATTTCGCTTAAAGGAGCTGCTAATAAGTGGCTAAGGAATGAACCTGCTAGTTCAATCACAACATGGGAAGATTTGAAGATCAAATTCCTGAAAAGATATTGTCCACCTGCTAAAACTGCTAAAAAGATGGAGGCTATCAACAATTTCAAGCAAGAACCTGATGAAACTCTTTATCAAGCTTGGGAATGATTTAAAGACTTATTGATGAAATGCCCTCAACATTATCTAAGTCCAATGCAGGAGATAATATTGTTCTATCAAGGATTGGACGTGCCTACTAGACAAATCTTGGATGCTAAGGGAGCTGTGCCTCAAATGAGTGCAGCCAATGCTAGAAAAGCTATCCAAGAAGCCGCTGATCACTCTCAAAAATGGCACGACAGAACCTCTACTAGATCTAAGAGCAGCACTAATTTTGATGGGTTTGCTGCAATTCAAGCTCAATTGGATAAAATTAGTAGAGAGATGAAGAAGCGTGATGAGAAAGTTTATGCTGCCCAAGTTGGATGTGAAAAATGCGAAGGACCTCACTAAACTAAAGATTGCCCTTATAAGAATGAAAGTGAGACTTTTGAAGAAGCATACTACACACAATATTGACAACCATTCCGACCTTCAGGAAGATTTAGGGAAGCTGCTCCGGGATACTATCAAAAGAACAACTATGATCCCACTTATCAAGAAAGGAGGCAGACTTTGGATGACAATCTTAAGCAAATTATGGCCGATGCTGCTAAAAGACATGAAGAGAACACCGCTATGATCAAAGAAATCCGAGCCTCAACAGATACTATAACAAGAAATCAAAGAGCTTCGATCAAAGCATTGGAACAACAAATCTGACAAATGAGCAAGGTTTTTCAAGAAAGGGGATACGGAAGTTTACCTAGCTCAACTAAAATTTACCCAAGAGATCATGTCAAGGCCATATGCACTACTGAAGAAGTCACGCCTAACATACCTTTTCCTAGAAGATTGATGAATGGTAATGATGCTGCAAAGCCCGAATTTTTCTTTAATTCTTCAATCAGTTTAAGAAGGTTACTCAACGAGAAGGCAAAGATTGAAGAGGAGATCAAGGCTACAAAAAAAGAAGAGATCTCTGCAACCGACTTACGTGCCTTGCCTCATAAAGAAAAAGACCCATGAAGTTTTACTTTACCTTGTTCAATTAATGACTTATCTTTCAATAATGCATTAGCTGACTTAGGAGCTAGCGTTAGTGTTATGCCCCTTAAGACATTTACTACCTTATGACTAGGAAAATTAGCACCAACTAAGCTGCTTATTGAATTGGCTGATAAAATGGTAAAACGACCTGAAGGGGTTGCTGAAAATGTACTAGTTAAGATTGAGAAGTTTGTTTTCCCTGTAGACTTTGTTATATTAGATATGCCCGAGGATGTTAAGATTCCTTTAATCCTTGGAAGACCTTTCTTGTCTACCGCCCATGCTAAGATTAATGTGTTTAAAAGAAAAATCTCATTAAAGGTAGGGAACAATAAACTAGTCTATAAGTGCCAAAATCCTGCTAAGAGCATAATTAGAAGCGTCTATGTGCTAGGATTAAGAGAACGTATGGACCTCGATCTAGAAGCTAGGCTTATGGGAGAAACCTTGGTAAATAATGAATCACTTGAGACCTATAGTGGAGACTACATTGAATTAAATGATCTTAATTTACCAATAGGAATCAATGATCAATTTATGGAGGATTTTGAACCCGAAATTGAAGAAGGAGAAATTATGGATGTACCTAAAATCAATATGATCAACACTAAGAATTATGATGAATTTGAAGGATATCCTAGTTTTTGTGATTATGGTAGAAAGATCCATGTAGATTGTGCTTATAATTTACAATTTCTTTGCATGATAGGATTTAAACAGGTTAGTGCCAACTTTTTCCCTATTTTACCAATTAATGTAATGTCAAAAGATTTTTATAATTCTATAATGAAAAACAAAATTGAGTATAGAGGGAAAAACGTAGTTGGAATATTCATGAATGTACCTATTTTTGTTGGGAATTTAACTATTGTTACAGATTTCACCGTGGTGGAAAACATGGATGCTTATCGTGATGTTGAGATGGGTGACGTGATCGTTGGGAAACCATTTTGTAAGGAGGTGGAAATTAACGCTAAAAGATTTGAAGGAAAGATCACCTTTAAAAGTGGAAGCAACGTTATCACTTACATGATGCCTCGTACTCACCCAAGGTTTAAACATGCCCCTAACAAATTTTGTTACAAATTTACACCATTTCTTTTTGTAGATGAAAATGACGCTGAGGAAGGGATCGAGTATCCGTACCAAAAGATGAAAGGATTCTACAAAGGTGTACATGAATTGGGGCCGGAATATGTTCGTGATGAAGTAATTCGCAACTACATCGTGCACGGACATGTGGGGATCAATAGAACAAAATAAGGAGCTGAACGTGAGTCTAACTTGAAGGCTCTGGAAGAAAGACAAGCGCTGACCTGAGGACAACCCGATGGAAAAAATTTTACTTTTCTGTTCTGTGTCGAGTCTGTCAGACCTGCAGAAGATGCGGCGCATCTCCATCATAAGATGCGACGCATCACCTGCACTGGTCATATCTTATTTCATTTTCTGCATTTTTATTTTTGACTTTAAAACTTTCTGTCAGTTTATTTAATGCGGTGCATCCCTGGTTAAGGATGCGACGCATCTTTTATTTTATTTCGTACTTATTCCAGGCTCGATACGGCGTATCTTCTTCCATAAGATACGGCGTATCGACTGACCTGATGATTTACAGTTTAATTTTTTAGGTTTTATTTTTACTAACTACTAATGTATTATGCAAGTTTGAACCTTCTTAACTCAGGTGTGTTAAAGTCTAAATGGTATTATAGATTCCTGCATTTTTTGTGGATACATCATTTATGAAGCTTAAACGTTCTCATCCACAAGAAAGTTGATTTTTGCTCTTATACGAATAATGGAGGATCATACCGAGCAAATCTCGGGGGAGTTTTTCAGTTCTAATTCTTTTATTTTCCAGTTTTTAACCTTTGACACAAATAACGAGGACGTTGTTTAACTTAAGTGGGGGGATGGGAGAATTAGAACACTTACTTGTCCTAAACTTTTTCAAAATATGCTTAAAATGCGCTTAATATATCAAAATTTAAATTTTTTTTAGCATGTTTTTGTTTAAAGTCTAAATTACATAACCGCACACATAACTCTATTCTTTCAAAAATATTAAAACTTTAGTGTGCTGGTGACTTGTAAACTTTAGAACTTGGCTTGTATACTATTCGAGACCACCATAATGAGTATTATCTATATAATTGGAGTGACTTGTCTAAATTGGTAAATTTGTAGGATTACACCCAAATAGCCTTTATATGTTATGTGATATTAACCAACTACACTGGTTAGTTAACCCCCGTATAAACCCTTTGTTACTCTCACTTTTAGAGTAAGATACCCCTAGAAAAACCCTCAGAGCCATTCCTTTCGTTTCTTACACCTTTGTTATAATGTTTCGATACACCCTTACACCTTAGCCTACCCTGTAGATTAAAATCCGTGGTTAATTGCTTTAGGCAAAGTGTGTTTCCTTACATTACCTGTGTTCGCGTGCGTAATTCATTATTTTTGGTTAGGTCGGGAAATTGCACAATGCAATTGGTATGAAAGTAAATATTGTATAACTTTTAGTTTATTTTTCGTGTGTTTACTACTTTCAGTATTACAGTTATTTCTGAAAGTATAAGAGTATGAAAAATTATCCGGAAAAATAGTGATAGAAAAGTTGTGAAATTTTACACATATAAAGTTTAAAAAAAAAATCGAAAAAAATAGAAAAGAAAAAGAAAAAGGAAAAGTTGGAAGTTTGTTTTAACCAACTTATGTAAAGTTTTGTATTAAGTTGGAGATATCACCACTATTTGTTGTTGTATATTATATTTATGGATTGAATGGGAGTTGGCCGTTATGGGAACGCCAACTAAGGTTATTCTTTGAGTTGAGATTTTGTTGAGTATAATTCGTTTCTACCTAAAGCGTGTGTTTCAAGTGTTAAAGCGTGAGTTATTCAATGATATGAGTCTTATTCATGGGATGGTTGGGAAAGTGATTAACCACACTTAGGATTTTAATTTATCTGTTTTGTTTATTTTTCATTTTACACCAATTTGTATCCCAAAATATTATCCATACCCTATATCATTCTTCATCCAAACCTTTGATTTATTGAGATTAGGGATTTGAGCAATCTTAAGTATCGTAGTCGTGGATTCGGTTATGTATTTATGATTTTGTCGCCCTTTTTGATATAATATTATTGGTGAAGATTACTTGGTCCTATCTTTAGCTTATTGAGTTAAGGATTTGAGCAATTGCAAGTATCGTGGTCGTGGATTCGATCATGTATTTGTAATTTTGTCGCTTTTTCTGGAATATGAGATCGATAGAGATTAAAAAGGATGATCAACCCTTTAACCAACAAACCCTTTTTACCGCTTTAGACTTGTTACTCCTTGGCTTTAGTGGGAGAGATGCGTATACTTGCCAAGCCTATGATAGAATATTCGTCACGACTAAGCAACTAAACGATTTAGAATTGTTTTACATAAAAAATTATTTTGGTTTCTACTTCGTTAAGTGTTTGGTTGTGTGATTATGACAAAACGAATACGTGCTTAAATATAAAAATAAATCCTAATATCTTTTAGGATACATTTTCATACGATTAATTCTAAGGTTTACTTCGGGACAAGTAAAGTTCAAGTGGGGGGATATTTGATGAACTCAAATAAGTACATTTTATTATCATCATTTATCCTATTTATTTGACTTGTTTTATTATATTATCTATGAGAATCGATACATTAATGTTTACTTTAGTAATTCTCAGGTAAAAACAAGCATTATGTGAAACTTGGCGATTTTGGACTAATTATGGAGCAAAACAAGCGAGATGTTAAAAGTCTACTCAAATCCAGAAGATGCGCCGTATCTCACTCAACAGATACGACGCAATATCATACTTAGATGAATTCGAAGACCATTGCCTGACTTTGAAGAATGCGCCGCATGCAATTATGTCATGCGCCGCATATGAAACTTTGGTCAAAGAAGAAGATCAAGCTCGTTCTACTCCAGATACGCCGCATTATACTTCTAACATACGGCGTATCACTATCAAGATTTCACAAGTTACAATCCAAGTACATGCGCCGCATACAAAGACCAAGTTACGCCGCATCTGAAGACGGTGTACGAATATTCCATAATATATTAATCTTGGACCCCACGCGAAGTTAAGTCAATGCGCCGCATCTATCAACTCAATGCGCCGCATCTATCCCTGAGACAGAAACTATAAATACCCCAAGGACAGACGAATTTGAGAGCTCTCAGACTCTTAGCGCTCGAAGACTGAAGAGAGACATAACCCTAGAGCCGAATTCAGACGACCAAGCAGCACAAGACACACCTTAAACAAAGATACAAGAGCTGTAAGAAGGTCCTGCATGTATTCAATTCATTAAGTAGTTTTGTTTTATTGTTTTAGTACACTTTTATTCATCAGGATTGATGGGCTTGTGTCATGTGACTACGGAAGATCATGCACTCCCCTTAATATTGCTTTCCCATTAATTAAAGTTTATATGTTGATGTCTTTGGTGACTTTTATTAGTGCATTGATAACCTCTGTGTCTAGCTGAGTCTTGCTTGGGTCGCCATGCCCCTTCCTCGCCTATTTATTAGAGACGCTTAAATAAATAGGATAGACATAAGTAATCATTAAGGGTTTACTCGCCGATAAGATTAGAGCCAACGAGAAAGGTTTAATTATATACACTTCATATAAAACTAGCAATAAAACAAGTGACAAGCTATTTAATTATCAGGACAGGTCTTCTTATTGTCTCGAGTATCTATCTATGTACGTGTGTGCTAATCGCTGATTCGTGCTCATTAGTTTAGTTTTCTATTTAATCATAACCAAACCGTGCCAGTCTCTCAGGCTGAACCCCCCTTGCGTTAGATTAGGTTGTATAGCTAACTTAGGATATTAAAATAATGATTATAATAACTAGATAATACGTTCCACTCTTAGTGATCGACACTCTACTTACCATTATATTCATACTGACCGGGTACACTACTCGTTAAGTGTGTGTATTATTGATAAGTCGGCTAAATATAAATTTAAAACTTGAGTAGGCATTAATACTGCTAAACCGCAACGACACATCACGCACCATCAGTTACTCAGGTTTTATTTGGCATCTTATATTTATTTAGCCATAATATAAGTTTGTTGTAAGGTTTATAACAAGTCATGGGTCAAAAATGGTGTTTAGATGTGCCTATACAAGTTTGAATACAAAGCTGATTGGATTTTGGTAAAAATACCGTACTAAACGGGTCGCCATTTCTAAACCGTAAAGGATAAAATTATGAAATTTATATGGTTGGAAAGGTATGACTCTGTACTATATGAAAATCAAGGCCTCATATTACTGAGAACTACAGAAAATGGGTGAAATTACCAATTTACCCCTGTGTCTCTAAATAGTTATACTCAGCATCCAAATAAGTTTAGAAAAAAAGGTTTATCTTTTTATTTACAGGTCTAATGGGCACATGGCCTATGGGAAAAGTTTTCTACAGGTATTGGCTACAACTTTCATGTTTACACCAACCTAGTGTTCTTTACAACATTTTAGAGTAAATAGCCCATGAAATATGACATGCATTCCTGGACCAGTTTTAGTGTGGATTTTCTCCAAAAAACTACAGGATGAATTAAGATGTAAGGTTTTCGGGGAAATGATCCTAAGACCTTGGGATAACTCCCAATATTTTTAGTTTTTCCTAACACCCTTTATGAGGACAAAATGGTGAACTGATCTTTTAGCATCAAATATGAGACAGACTATTGACCAATCAAAATGGCTACTTTTGTACATTTATTACCTCTAATAAACATGCATGCCCAAGATCAATGATTCCTACTCTTTTATTCACCCAAAAAATCAATAATACCAGGAGCTCAAAGTTTATTTTGTAGATCTAAAATCAATTTTTATAACTAAACAATATGAAGAAATCATTAAAATAGATCAAATCCCACTTAAATCAATCCCTCTCTTGCATCTAATAACCAAATAAAGCCTAACCACCTATCCAAATTCTATATTCCTATGAAATCTTGAATAAATATCTTCCAAATCACACATGCAAGAGTGGTTTTTATAATCCTTAAAAACTCGAAGAAAAATCATAGAAAAAGAAGGATATGAAGTTGAAAATGTTAGGGAAACTTACCAAGACTATAACCAAACGAATGATGCAAGATTTGGGGCTTTAAAAACTTGATGATTGGTGGTGTTGGGCTGGAGATACATGGCAGCAAAGGGGGGAGAAGGAAGAGTTGGGTGGTTTTTGGTGTTAGAGAGAGAGAGTTGCATGTGAAGGGAAAGTATGGGATTTCTTGAAATGAGAAAAAGATATATTGAGCATGGGGGGAGGGTATGGCCGGTTTTTGAGGGCTCCAAGGTGTGTTTTATTTTATTATTATGTAAAGATACATTATATACATGTTTTGAACAAGTATCATAAGTCACGGAGTGAGTTTGAAGGCCAACGGGGCTAAACCGGTAACGTTTTATGCATAGTTTGTGGAAATAAATGTCATGAAAATACTATTTTCATAAAAATGTTAAATTTAACTTAAAATGACCTAATTTGATGTTTCATAAATTTCCCGAGCCTTCCTGAGTGTTATAACGTCTTTAAAGCTTAAACCGCGAGCCGAAAACGCGTAAAACGTAAAAAGTGCAAAGTTTACGTAATAATGGAAAAATAACAATTTGACTTTTGAAATATACATAAAGTGAAATAAAAATGCCTAAAACATGTAGACTGAGCACATTCTAGGGTCGGTTCTAGTTAATTGTTCATTTAACGACATACGCGAGCTAACCTCACAAGTTACTCTTAAAAGTCAATATCCGCGAAATTAAATAATAAGTGAAAGAAAGTGGTTAAATAATGACAAAAAAAAAATCCGAATTGTTACACTAAGAACGGCTCACCTAAAGATAAAGAAGTAGAAGTTCACACTAGGAATTCGAATAAGACGCATGTTATGTCTAAAGTAGAATCAAACTTTACAAAGTGTAATTCTAAATGTGATGTAATGAATGCTAAAACTTTGAATGTTATGAAGGATGTTATTGTTGATGCTTATTGTGTGTTTTGTCATACTAGTGTTTTGTATGGTAATCATAAAAAATGTGTTGCAAAAACCCTTTTGTCTCGTAGACAGAAACGTACTAACGACATTTCATCTAAAGCCCCTTACCGCTGCTAAGTCAATTTTACGAAAACCGCCAAAAGTAGTTTCTAAGACTACCATTGACAAGACCATAGTTGCACCTAGAACAATCCAAACACCTAGTGCATTTACTAGGAAGAAAGCAGAATCTAGTTGGACATGGCAGTGTTGGTTACAGCATAAACCTACTTTTAATTGGTTACCAAAGACGCATAACAACTGTATTGCTAACCAAATGGGATCCACCGTTACCAACTCTCCATCTGTGTCATCTTCTTGTGATGCAGGTGATTCAAATCGTCCTTTAGATTGTTGATAGCGGATGTTCCCGACACATGACAGGCAATCTAAAACTTCTAGTAAACTTTGTCGCAAAGTTCATAGGAACTGTCAGATTCGGGAATGACCACTTTGCCGCTATCATGGGCTATGGGGACTATGTCAACGGGAACATCGAAATAAGCCGTGTATACTACGTTGAAGGCCTTGGACATAACCTTTTCTCCGTAGGGCAGTTTTGTGATGGTGACTTGGAAGTTGCATTTAGGGAGAAAACCTGCTTTGTTCGTGATCTTCTAGGAAACGACCTAATATCAGGGAAACGTGGAACGAGTCTTTACACCATTTCCTTCTTATACATGACTGCTTCTTCTCCGATTTGCTTACTCTCCAAGGCACACTCTACAAAAGCATGGCTATGGCATAAACGTTTGTCTCATCTGAATTTCAAGACTATGACGGAACTTGCTCGTCATAAGTCAGTAGACGGTCTTCCAAGATTCCGGTTTGCCAAAGATCATCTCTGTCCAGCTTGTGGATAAGGGAAGAGTACTCACGCTCACTTTCCTCCTAAAACCGAGCACAGTACGGATCATGTACTCCAACTTCTCCATATGGATCTTTGTGGCCCAATGCATGTTCAGACAATCAATGGGAAGCGATATATATTGGTAATCGTAGATGATTTTTCAAGATGGACTTGGGTCTACTTTCTTCGCACCAAAGATCAAGCTCCTTCGATGATCATCACCTTTCTCACCAAAATTCAGGTTCAGCTCCGCAACACCGTCAGAAAAGTCAGAACAGACAACGAAACTGAATTTAAGAATCACACTCTTCGTGATTTCTTTGAGAAAGTAGGGATTGAACACCAAACATCAATTGCACGCAGCCAAGAACAGAACGGAGTGGTCGAAAGACGAAACCGAATGTTTGTGGAAGCCACAAGAACGATGTTGATAAATACTCAATTACCGAATTACCTCTCAAGAGACCATACATGCTCATTTTGATGAACTTACGGATATGGCTTATGAGTAAAACAGCTTAAGACCCGATTCTAACCGTCTAAACTTCCCTGGTCAATCAGCTGCACCTCTCTCTCTCAATCACAAGGACTTGGAAGATTTGTTTGCTCCGCTATTTGATGATACGCTCGTTAGTCGTGCTTCTGAAGTATCCACCAGTTCCGCTGCACAACCCGTCAATATTCAAGCACCTGATACAACAGTAACTACAACAACAGTAGTTGCTGAAGATGCACCTCCAACAGATACATCATCATCAGTCGAACAAATAGCCTCTAATACTGCGACTGCAGCTGAAGATCCACCACTATCTTCTAAAGTACCCACACCCGCAAATTATGACAAAAATGCATTTTTCAATCCATTTGCTCCAACTCCCACCATTCTTGATATTGCAGAATCATCAACGAGAAATTTGGATCCGTCATACATGCAACAAAATTTTCAACACTACCCTTCAACCCATAAGTGGACTAAGGATCACCCTCTAGTGAACGTGATTGGCAATCCAGACAACCCGGTCATGACACGAAAAAGACTCCACACAGACGGTGAAACTTGCATTTATGCACTCACCGTTTGTCAAGCAGAACCGAAAAACATTAAAGAAGCTCTTACTTACGACAATTGGATTGAGTCAATGCAAGAGGAACTAGATCAATTCACGCATCTGGAAGTTTGGGAATTGGTAGAACGACCAGATGGAGTATACGTTGTCGGACTGAAATGGATCTGGAAGAACAAGTTGGATGCTGATGACACGGTTATTCGGAAAAAATCTCGGTTGGTTGCTAAAAGATTCTATCAAGAAGATGGCATCGACTTTGAGGAATCTTTCGCACCACTGGAAAGACTTGAGGCCGTTCGAATGTTTCTGGCATATGCAGCTTACAAGAATATCACCGTATATCAAATGGACGTGAAGACGGCATTCTTAAATGGAAAACTCCTTTAAGAGGTGTACGTCACACTACCAGAAGGCTTCATTGACCCAGAACATCCGAATCACGTATACAGGCTCAAGAAAGCCCTCTATGGCCTTAAACAAGCCCCAAGGGTACGGTACGATAAGCTATCTGCATTTCTACTTGCTAATCATTTCACAAAAGGCTCTGTTGACCCAACTTTATTTATACAAAAACACGGGGAGGACATATTAATAGTCCAAATTTATGTGGATGACATCATTTTTTGTTCAACCCATAAGAAATACTCAAATGCTTTTGCTAAATTAATGAAACAAAACTTTGAGATGTCCATGATGGGTTAACTGAAGTTCTTCTTAGGACTGCAAGTTCATCAATCACCCCGTGGAATTTTCTTAAACCAGTCCAAATATGCTCAAGAAATTTTGAAAAAGCATGGTACGACAAGTTGTGACACCTATAATACACCAATGTCTGCATCATCCCCTAAGCTAGATGCTGATTTACATAGGACACCAATTAACCCTACCAAATACCGTAGTATGATTGCATCACTCATGTATCTCACAGCTAGTAGACCAGATATAGTATTTTCCACATATCTTTGCTCCCGCTATCAGTCTAGATCAACTGAAAGACACCTCTCTGAGGTTAAGAGAATCTTTCGATACATAAAGGGAACCATTCATTTAGGGGATCTGGTATCCGAAGGATTCTGGTTTTGAACTTATTTCCTTTTTAGATGCTGATCATGCAAGATGCTTAGACACAAGGAAAAGTACATCTAGGGGAGTTCAATTCTTAGGTAACAAGCTTTTATCTTGGCAGTCAAAGAAGCAGGATTGTACATCACTATCATCAACCGAATCAGAATACATAGCTATGTCAGCATGCTATGCTCAAGTCATCTGGATGAGGTCACAACTGATGGACTATGGATATGTCTTCAACAAGATTTCGATGTATTGTGACTCCAAAAGTGCCATTGCTATCTCGTGCAACACCGTTCAGCACTCAAAGTCCAAGAATATTGCTCTTCGTTATCACTTCAACAAAGAGCAGTTGGAACAGGGTACAATTGAACATTACTTTGTGGGTACAGAATACCAACTAGCTGACTTATTCACCAAAGCCTTGCCTCATGCAAGATTTGTGGAATTAGTTCACCAGATTGGTATGAAATGTTTGACTCTAGACGATTTAAACAATTTTCTAAAACAAAATTAAGTGAGTCAAACATCAAAACTATCTTTGTAAATAATTTCTCAAAAACACAAAAAGATTTTCCAATTTTTCTTTTTATTAAAAAAAAAAAAAAAAAAAACTCTATAAGTGTGCAAAAGTCATTATCAAAATATGTTCTCGTAATTACAAAATTAAACCTTTTAATCACGAACATATTTTAAGGGGGAGAATTTTTCCTAACTTTTGCACATTTTTTATCAAATTCTTCATCATTATCAAAATCTTCATCGAATAATATTTCTATGATCTCTTGAACTAAAAGTTTGTCAAAATTTCATAGTATGTCTTAGTTCAAGGGGGAGGAATGAAAATAATTCAAGTTTTTCAACAAATTGGATCAAGGTTTTAACCATTATAAAACTCAAGGGTTGGATTTGCCAAGTTGTACAAAGTTGTCACATTAGGACCTTGTGTGAATTAAGAGAACAAGTTAATGGACTGTAATTAACAAATGGTCAAACTTATACTAATATAAGTCAAAACATGTTTCATTAAAAATATACAGAAGCTTTTCCCTCTTTGCAAAAACCCGCCAAAGCTCTCAAACACCAAGATTTTTCTGAACTTACTTTATAACTCGATTGTAAGTGTGTTTAATTATCATTTATGGTTGCAAACACTCGCTCGTGTTCATAAAATGATTCTGTGGCTTAATTGTTTGATTACCGAATTAGGGTTTTATGAACTCAGATTGGGCATTTTTTGTTTATTATGGTTTAATCTAATTAAGTCAGTGCAATAGTAGAACAATATGTTTTAGAGTGTATTGCAAACGTTTAATTGAGATAAACAACACCAGGAAATGTGATTTAAGATTGTTAGGGTTTATAGAGTTGAGTTTATGTGCTGGGGATTAATGAGAAATGTGTTTAAGTGTTTGAGTGGTAGGACATGCTTATATGTATGTCGAGAGTATGCGCATTAACTGTCATTACTTAAATCTCACTCATAATCTTAGTTGAATGATTACATATGGTTGTATTTATCTGAGATGATTAATGTGTTGCTGGAAATTGATTTCTGAGTGTTTTACTATGATTAGAACATGGTTAGGATGGTAATTGATCATTGCTTATGACATATATCTGATTTACATGAAATCTAAATTAAATGTGTTAATTCATGAATTTCTTCGACTTTATCTCTGAGTAAGATTGGTTATTGGATGTCTTCGACTTTACCTCCGAGTTAGGAGGTTGATCACATCCTTCGACTTTCTCTCCGAGTAAGGAGTAAAGTTAGAAAACTTTATAAAAAATCCTCCGAGTTAGTATTTTTCCTTTATACTCCAAGTAAAGAACAAATTCTTCGACTTAGGTATTTTTTATTAAAATTTTCTAAGTTAAATTTTTCTCCGAGAAAGTCATGGTTTTTTAAATTCTTCGAGTTTGTAACTCTCCGAATAAGGCACTAGTTGTAAGAATTCTCCGAGTAACTAATATATTGAGGTGATTGTTGAGAGAATTCTGTTGTGTTCAATTAAAGAACAGTTTCTATACCTATTGTCTTAGATCTGCATCTAAGATAATTAACAAGATCGTTAGCTCAACTGGGATCAACAAGTGGTATCAGAGCTTGTGATCTAGAGACTGCTATCAAGAAGAATTTCGTAAACTCAGGTCTGTTCATCATCTACATAGGTAATGGATTCTGAATCTACTCATATGGTGACTGCTTCAAAAGTACCAATGCTCAAGGTCGGTGAGTATGAGCTGTGGAAGATGAGGATTGAGCAGTACATGAAGATGCTTGACTACTCCATGTGGAATTCATTCAGAATGGAGATACTCTACTTGCTAAGGGTGCTGATGGGACACCTTTACCCATTAAAACTAATGAGGAGAAGGCACAAAGGAGATTGGGAATCAAAACTCACAATATTCTTTTGATGGGTATACCGAATGAATATCAATTAAGTTTTAGTAATACTCAGACTGCTAAGGAGTTGATGGATGCTGTTGAACTCAGATTTGGTGGGAATGAGGCCACCAAAAAGTCTAGGAAGAATCTACTCAAGCATCAATTTGAAACATTTACTGCTTTAAGTTCAGAAAACATTGATGCTACCTATGATAGACTTCAGAGGTTGGTAAGTCAATTACAACTTATGAAGGTCTCAGTGCCTCAAGAAGACATTAATCTCAAGTTTCTGAGGAGTTTACCATCTGAATGGAATACTCATACAGTGGTCTGGAGGAACAAGACTGATTTTGAGAAGATGACTTTGGATGATTTATACAATAATCTAAAGGTATATGAATCTGAAGTCAAGGGTACATCAAGCTCATCTTCTAGTGCAAACAACCAAGCTTTTATGTCTTCAAACAACAAGGGATCTGGAAGCTCTCAAGAAAACCATTCTTCTGATAGTCATGTTGTTTCTGCTGTTAGCACATCTTGTTTTGCTGCTAGTTCAAACACTGATAACATCAGTGATGCAGCTATTTGTGCCTTGTTTGCTGATCTCACTACAAGTACTTCTGTTACTGATCAGGATTTGGAACAAATAGATCCTGATGATCTAGAGGAGATTGATTTGAAGTGGCAGATGGCCATGCTTACTATGAGAGCTAAGATATTCCTGAAGAAAACTGGAAGAGCACTCAAGTACAGATAAACCAATGTGGGGTTTGACAAGGCCAAGGTTGAGTGTTATAATTGTAAGAGAAAGGGGCATTTTGCTAGGGAGTGCAGAGCACCAAAGAAGAACAAAGAGACTGCAAGGATTGTTGCTATTGAAGAAACCAAGACTACTGCTGCTCTGGTTTCATGTGATGGCTTGGGAGAGTATGACTGGAGTGACCAAGTAGAGGAAGGACCCAATGCTGCTTTCATGGCTGAGGAAGAACAGAAGGGACACAATTTTGCTTTAATGGCATATGCTTCTTCATCCTCTGGTTCAGACTTTGAGGTATCTAATGAGTCTACTTGTTCTTTTAAATCATGCATAGATACTGTTGAGGAATTAAAGTCTACGAATGAGAGTTTAAGAATGGAATTAGAAAAGTTAAAACTTGATAATTTAGGTTATGTATATGGCCTAAAATCAGTAGAAGAAAACTTGACTTTGTTAAACAGAATGAAGTAGAGTATATTGATAAGATTAATGGACTAGAAGTTGAAATTATTAAGAAAAATTATGAAATTAATGTTCTTAATAAAAGAGTAGAGGAGGCTGAAAAAGCTAGAGATGAAGCTTTATCTGAGAAAGAGAAACATGTTGTTAGAGTAGAAAGACAACAATTTGCATCAAATAGTGTCAATAAGGCAATTGAAAGTCAATTAATGAGAAAAGGAAGTGGCTTAGGTGATGAGGCGAAAAGTGTACCGCTTTTAAGGGGTCATTTAAGCCCGAAATCGTATTTATTTGATCAAATATTGCCCTAAATCGTTCCTTTTGTCATTTTAGGTACTTTTGAGGAGAAATCTGGAAAAGGAGGCATTTTGGACGTTTTTGGAGCATAAAAGTGAAGAAAACGGCAAAGTCTCAAAATTGTGCTGAAAGTCACCTTTGACGGCGTCAACATTAACTCCAGACGGCGTCATGCCTTGGCAAGAAAAGTTGGATGTGAAATTTACTCATGACGGGCCAGTGAGTTTGCATGAGAATTCTGACGGCGTCACGCTTTAACTAAATCAAGGGCGTCACGGCTTAAATCAAAGAGGGACGGCATCACGTTATAGGTCCGACGGCGTCAAGCCTTGATAAGCCAGAATGGATTTTTGAAGAGCTAAAGAGGGACGGCGTCAAGAAGGTCACCCGGGAACCCTAAAAGCGGCGAGGTGACGGCGTCACAATGCATAAGGTGACGCCGTCAGATGTCAAAGTCTATATATAGTTTTCTAATTTTTTGTCATTAAGGAGAGCTTAGTGTGTGGAATTTTGGGATAAAACCCTAAGACGATTTTAGCTACTTTTTCAGGGCTTCTTGCCTTGAGATCTTCCATGTTTCATTGAAAGATAAGTTATCAATTAATCATTCAATATGTCTATGTGTTGTTTGATTCTATCTTATGCTTGTCTTTTGTTTAACATGTTAGGCTAATTTTATCTTGTGTTTGCTTAGATCTAATGAAACCTAGCTATTGATTATTGGTTGTTAGTGTGTTGTTAGTTGTATTGGATGATTGTTTATCTATGTTAGGCTTAAGAAAACTGGCTAACTTCCTATTCGGTAACTTGCTTGAACGTCTTAAGAAACATGAACCAAACGCGTACTAAAGGTTTTTATGGTTGTATTTAATGCACAAGCGAATTCTAGTGATCCCATGTTAGGAGCTTCCTAGCCGGCTCGACATAGGAGTGAAGTAGGAGCTTGTAGAGTTTGGGGAAGTAAGTACGCCACCCCACGAATGGTATTAAGGAATACACCCGTCATCCACGCGACTAATACACACTAATTAACCGGTAAAAGATAGTTAGGGAGTAAGGAAATCTAAGTAAACACATTTCTCCACACATAAGTTTCTCACCACTTTTCATTTTTGTTATTTTATTTTATTTGCATTTGTAGTAATTTGGGTTAGTTGACTAGCAACTAATTCCGCCCACTCCTTCAAAACCCGAGAGTTTACTTGCTTTCATAAAAATATAAAAACATAAAAAGAATCTTCCTCAACCCTTAGACCTAATTAGAGTAGCCTTTCATACCTAACGAACACTATTCCCTGTGGAGAACGATCAATCCCCCGTACTTACCACTACACTATACTACATCGGTCAGGTACACTGCCTGGTGGGGTTGTAAGCCTCTTGAGATCCCTCGAGAGGTAAAACCTGTTGTAAGGTTGCAAAACCCACGCATCAAGTTTTTGGCGCCGTTGCCGGGGAATAGTTATTGTTTAGGTTGAATTTTTATTTCTATTAGGTCTACTCACTAGATTCCTTTCTAGTGAGATTTTTATTTTATTTTTCTAGGTTTTCTTTAGTCTATCTATTTTCTTCGTGTCTTTGTTCGTAACCATTACCGTCCGACATCATGGAAGATGGTAATATCCTTAACCCACACAACCCACCACCACAACAACCACCACCACCTCCTAGAGCCCGTACTTTAGGAGAGTATTCCCGTCCTAGCCACCATGGCTATCGAAACACCATTGAGCTCACTCAAGGAGCCAATATCACACCCTTGCGATCCGACACCATCCGGTTGGTGCAAAGCGGATGCGCATTCCATGGACTTCGTTCTGAAGATCCTAATCAACATCTCAAGGACTTTCTTAAAATCGTTGATTCTATAGACCTTGATGTTGCCACTCGAGAGACGACCCGATTGCGTCTCTTCCAATTCTCTCTGCGGGACCAAGCTAGTCAGTGGCTAGAACGTCAACCCGCAGGATCCATCACCTCTTGGGATGATCTCACCACTCGTTTCCTTGCTCAGTTTTTCCCACCGGGAAGAACTACCAAGCTAAGGAATGATATCTTGATGTTTCAACAACGTCAAGGCGAAACTCTCTACGAGGCATGGACTCGATTCAAGGACTTACTCCAAAAAGTCCCTCACCATGGCATAGAACTTTGGCTCCAAGTCCAAATCTTCTATGACCATATCAATCTCTCCACAAGGCAAACCATTGACCAATCGGCCGGTGGCAAGCTACGTGATCTAAGTGCGGAACAATCATGGGCTCTCCTAGAGGATCTTGCTCTTTATGACAACGAAAGTTGGAGTGATCCCCGTGATTTGAATAAAACGGTCAAGGCAATATCTTTGCCTTCTAACAATTCAAGCACTTCCGACCGTAGGATCATAGAACTTGAAGACCAAGTCAAGTTTCTCATGAAATCCTACGAGGCTCCTAAACCTTCAAGCCAAGTGAACAAAATCACTTCTTCATGTGAATTATGTAGTGGTCCCCACGACACTCGTGATTGCATGGAACTCCCCGAACAAGCTTTTGCGGACTACGCATCCTCGCGTACCGACGGAGTGGGAGATAAGTGGTACACTTTCAAACCCGAGCCAAACCCCTACGGTGATTCATATAACCCCTCATGGAAAAATCACCCGAACCTTAGGTGGAAACAAAACCAAAACACACAACAACCCAATTCTTCCAACCCACCTAATCGTTTCCAATCAAGCGGTTCCAACTCGAACCGTACTTTCAACAACAATCCTTCCGGCAATGGTAGTACCAATAACTTTGAAGGATTGATGTCTCAATTTATGGCATCTCAAGAAGCTCGTTTAGCCAAGTTTGAAGCCGATTTCAAACAAAAACAAAGCGAGATGACCGACAAGATTGACACCTTGTTGAAAGCCCTCAATGACCGAGAAATGGGAGCACTCCCTAGCAACACGGTCAAGAACCCGAAACTAAACGTCAACGCTATTTCATCGGTTTCGTCCCCTAGTTCTTGTCCACAATATTATTCGGTCAATTCCATGAGCACGTGTTTCAAACAAACCCAAATCATTCCAAGTGACCAAGAAGTTATGACATCCAAATTGGTCAACAACATAGTTGAAACACCTCCCACTCAAAACCTTGACGATGAATTCAAGGAGCTCCACCTTGAAAGTCCGGTTGTTGATGAGAAGAAGCTCAAGTTAGGCGAAAAAGGGACCGCCTTTGTTCAAAACAAGCTACCTAAGAAGTTAGATGATCCGGGCTTATTTGTTCTACCTTGCAAGATCGGTAATTCGGAGGCTTATGACACATTAGCCGATCTTGGATCAAGCCTTAACCTACTTCCGTTACCTCTCTACACCTCTTTAAAACTTGGAAAACTTGAAGAAACCGAGGTGATAATAGGCTTAGCGGATGGAAGTGTTGCTTACCCGGTTGGAGTAGTTAAGGACGTGTTAGTACACATTGGAAAGCTAACCATTTTAGCCGATTTCCACGTCCTTGATATGGTTAGCGACCCTACATGCCCCTTGTTGATAGGTAGAGGATTTTTGGCGACCGCTAGTGCTATGATTGATTGTAAGGAATCTAAGATAGCGGTAGGAGAAGGAGATACTTGGTCAGTCTATGATGTTAAGAAACACGCCTATGATACTAGTGAGGAACCAACACCACATTGGCTAGAATCAAATAGGAGACCATCTAGATATGGACCTTGGATAGATAGAGACTTCATAGGACCCCAACGCCCATTTTACCTAGAAGAGGACTTTGTTAACCGAACGCATTCGGTAGAGCAGCTCTTGGCTAGGGACACCGAATTGGATCCATTTGAAGACCCTCTAGTTTTTAGAAGGATGATTGATTTCCTAGGAGTTTTGCCAATTAACCTAGGAATGAATAAGTGGATTTGTGAGGAAGATGATCATAAGTGGAATTGGGATAAACCACCCAATGATGGAGATGGGTCATGGCATATCAAGATGACATTGTATGACCCGGATGGAGAGAAGTTTGAAAAGACATATCGTACTGAGCGGACCAATAGGAAACTTCAATCCAAGCTTAACCCTAAAGACGTCCTTGATGACGAGCTTACTTACATAGGGTAGCGTGACTTTGAGTCTAGCTACAAGACTCGTTAATAAAGAAAAGCGCTTCTTGGGAGGCAACCCAATCTTTATTTGTTTTATTTGCTTTGTGTGTTTATTTATTTGTTTGTTTGATTTTATTTGTTTCCGTATGTGTGTTTAATTTTTATTCTTATTGATTCATGTTCAAAACTAAAATTGTGAAAATGCTTTATTTTGTTTTTAACTTCGTCTTAACTACATATAAAGGTATTTTGCAAAAGTTAAGTGTAAGGGAAATCTAAATCGGTTTATTAGAACACAAATGAACATGAATCGTAATAATAATAAATTAACATACATATCCGTATTTGTTTGAGTCAAATGCTTGTATCGAGTCATAATGATGTTTTGCAGGATTTCCAGGAAGTAAGGTAAAGGTTTTTCCAGAAATTTTCCGGAAACTTAAAACGAAAATTTTTGTCAGGTCATTTCTGACGGCGTCAGGGGTTATAACCTGACGGCGTCAGATTTAATTTCCAGAAATTTTTGAAAATTTTGTTTTCATAAAAAGTTTTTATTAAAATCTCCAACTTATAATCTCCAGGAATCTGCAAAGTTATCATTCCACAAGCATTATATCCTTATATATAGATTTTATCTCGCCGATGTTATGCAGGTTTTCGTGTTTGTTTTCTCAGGTTCAACAGGTTATTTTGGACAAGGAAATGTTTTGAATCAAGCTTATGGCGATGCATTAGTCATGGAGCTTCAACATTCTCTTTGGAGGAAGATTTAACCGTGTAAATTCATTATCCAACGAGCGAATCAGGGGAGTATTTGATTTCATTCTTTTACTTTATTCTTTTACATCTTGTTATTTGAACATTGGGGACAATGTTCATCTTAAGTGTAAGGGGAGGGTAAAAATACGATTTTAGAGAATACAATTGCATTTGATTTTTGTTTGTTTAATAGTAGATGTGTAATAAAACTGAGAGAAATACTTGTTAAGGTAATTTTAGTGCCAAATTTAAAATTTTTTACAACATATAGGAGTGAAACTTTGATCTTAATGAGCGTCTCACGGATAGGAGTTATATGACTAGCACAAAAAACCGTACCACTAAAAAATTTTCCACCCCCAAATATGTGAGGTTCGCCCCTAGAATTGGTAGGAAAAGCATTTATGCTATGATGTGTGTACCGGTAGCACTTAGATTCTAGAACTTGCGTTAGGACCATTCCGAGGCCACAAGTGAGACTACATTCGTGTAGTTAGATTTACTACATGATAAGAGGCATTAGGATTAACCCATGTTTTACACCTGTGTTTTTGTTATAATTACTTTGGCTACATTGGTCAAGTAATTCTCCCACACCCTTTGCGTTGTACTCATTTTTAGTACACGATACCCCTAGTACACCCCTCAGAGCCTATCTTTTCGTTTCGACCTTTAAGCATTTTACTTAAAGGAAGAATTTGTTACACCCCACTTAAATGTACACCCAAATCGCCTTAGCCTACCTTGTATGCACTCATCTTTAGTGCATTATTGTGACAACATTTGTTTAAACCCAAGTTAATTATCTAATTGATTACATGGTTGCTAAGTCGAGTCATATCCTTGTACATATTGTTTTGGGACGATTGGGACTCATGGGTAAAGTACTAGTGTAATGGAGTAATGGGGAAGAACATCATTTATTACCCCCATATGTGCTAAATGTTTTAAAAGTACTCCAAGTTTTTCAATTATCTTAATTCGAGTCATTAGAATAGTTATTTGTAAAGTTATGTAAAAGTTCAAGTGTAAGGGAATGCAATGCCCCTATGATGTATTATTTTGGATGGTAGGGCAAGAGTGTATGAAAAAAAAAAAAAAAAAAAAAAAAAAAAAAAAAAAATCGAAAAATCAAGAAAAATACAAAAAAAAAAAAAAAAATGAGAAAAAGAAAAATAGAAAAAACATACGGACTACCATCCCGTTTCATTTTATGTTTATTTTTATGTTTTTGTTATTTTGTTATTTTGTTTCTAGCTTAAAATTGAGTCGAGTCTTGGCTTAGCAACATTGTATAGTACATGTAATTAATCAAGATCTTTAACTCGCCACCAGTAAAATATCCTTTATCCAACAAAACCGTGTTTTCCTTTTCCCTACACCTAACGTTATAACCCATTTAAAAGCCCTCTTTGATAGTTTATCTTAGGTGCTTACGCCTAGTGGAGGAGGTTTTCGATCCTTTCCCAAGCCTATGGTAATCTATTTGCTATGACAGGTAGTGAGAGATATTTTCCGTTTTCATTTATGAGATTTATTTTGATGACACTTGAGAGATGTGAGTATCTAAACACTACTTGTGAGGTGCTAGTATGTAATCTCCGTGCTTATTATGATTGAAGTGGAACGATTATTTGTTGTAATTACTTTTATGTTTGCATTAAATGACCCCTAACTTGTATTTTGATTAGAATAAAAGCGCATTTGCTTGAGGACAAGCAAATCTCAAGTGTAAGGGTATTTGATGAGGCGAAAAGTGTACCGCTTTTAAGGGGTCATTTAAGCCCGAAATCGTATTTATTTGATCAAATATTGCCCTAAATCGTTCCTTTTGTCATTTTAGGTACTTTTGAGGAGAAATCTGGAAAAGGAGGCATTTTGGACGTTTTTGGAGCATAAAAGTGAAGAAAACGGCAAAGTCTCAAAATTGTGCTGAAAGTCACCTTTGACGGCGTCAACATTAACTCCAGACGGCGTCATGCCTTGGCAAGAAAAGTTGGATGTGAAATTTACTCATGACGGGCCAGTGAGTTTGCATGAGAATTCTGACGGCGTCACGCTTTAACTAAATCAAGGGCGTCACGGCTTAAATCAAAGAGGGACGGCGTCACGTTATAGGTCCGACGGCGTCAAGCCTTGATAAGCCAGAATGGATTTTTGAAGAGCTAAAGAGGGACGGCGTCAAGAAGGTCACCCGGGAACCCTAAAAGCGGCGAGGTGACGGCGTCACAATGCATAAGGTGACGCCGTCAGATGTCAAAGTCTATATATAGTTTTCTAATTTTTTGTCATTAAGGAGAGCTTAGTGTGTGGAATTTTGGGATAAAACCCTAAGACGATTTTAGCTACTTTTTCAGGGCTTCTTGCCTTGAGATCTTCCATGTTTCATTGAAAGATAAGTTATCAATTAATCATTCAATATGTCTATGTGTTGTTTGATTCTATCTTATGCTTGTCTTTTGTTTAACATGTTAGGCTAATTTTATCTTGTGTTTGCTTAGATCTAATGAAACCTAGCTATTGATTATTGGTTGTTAGTGTGTTGTTAGTTGTATTGGATGATTGTTTATCTATGTTAGGCTTAAGAAAACTGGCTAACTTCCTATTCGGTAACTTGCTTGAACGTCTTAAGAAACATGAACCAAACGCGTACTAAAGGTTTTTATGGTTGTATTTAATGCACAAGCGAATTCTAGTGATCCCATGTTAGGAGCTTCCTAGCCGGCTCGACATAGGAGTGAAGTAGGAGCTTGTAGAGTTTGGGGAAGTAAGTACGCCACCCCACGAATGGTATTAAGGAATACACCCGTCATCCACGCGACTAATACACACTAATTAACCGGTAAAAGATAGTTAGGGAGTAAGGAAATCTAAGTAAACACATTTCTCCACACATAAGTTTCTCACCACTTTTCATTTTTGTTATTTTATTTTATTTGCATTTGTAGTAATTTGGGTTAGTTGACTAGCAACTAATTCCGCCCACTCCTTCAAAACCCGAGATTTTACTTGCTTTCATAAAAATATAAAAACATAAAAAGAATCTTCCTCAACCCTTAGACCTAATTAGAGTAGCCTTTCATACCTAACGAACACTATTCCCTGTGGAGAACGATCAATCCCCCGTACTTACCACTACACTATACTACATCGGTCAGGTACACTGCCTGGTGGGGTTGTAAGCCTCTTGAGATCCCTCGAGAGGTAAAACCTGTTGTAAGGTTGCAAAACCCACGCATCATTAGGTTACAATGAAGTACCAGCCTTTAACACCCCCATTTTCGGAACGCAACGGAATACAACATGGGGTGTTATCTATTAGTCACAAAGTACAAGTCATAGGAAACATCGAAATAATTTAAGACTATTTTAAACAAAATTCACATTTGATATAATCAGAGTTTAACGGAGTTAGGTCCCAAAAGTTTTAACCAGGACAAGAGCCCAAAAGATACATAATTTAGACACAACATAAGTTTTTAAGTGATTAAAATTTCCATCAAGTGTGAAATAACACGTGTCCATCCATCCATGTCCTTGCACGCCCATCCAAGCATTAAACATTTACGGACCTCAGATAAAACATGCTAAAAAGTCAACATAAAGTTGAGTGAATTCATAGAGTTTAATAAGTAATAAGTTGAATACAAGCATTATTCATAATTTGACATGTAACGAATACAAGTCGGAAAATAAGATTATAGCATCGAGCTCATGATTCCGAACCTTGACCTATATTTAATAATGCCCTCCAAAGGTAAGATTTGCCATTTACCTCAATTTCTCAATATTATGTGGCCGTTGATTATGAGCGCTACTCACCCGGTCAGGCTCGTCAAGCCAAATATGCATATTCATAATAATAGCGTTTCCCACGGAATTAACGGTTCATGAAATTTGGGACTTATATGGCAAGGTTACTCAATAACTATAATCATGTAATCGGGTCAAGCATACCAAAAACTACTTGTATTCAGTTTGTAAAACTAGCATGTATCTCCCCCAATGGGTTTATAAACAGTTTAAGAGTTAAAGTGGGGCTATGAACTCACCGAAATTAAAAGTGAACAATCAAGTGAAGAAATGAAGAAATAATCCGCAAGAGCTCTACGAGCAACATAGAATATATACGCGTGTCTTAGCTTTTATGAATAATGATACAATCATTATTATATGCTATATAAATTACGATCTCAATTATGCTTGGTACATAAAGTTTAAATAAACATCAAGATTTAGTTTGGTATTTAAAAATGATTTACAAGTATAAATCTTACCTTTCTTACAAAATTTCATGTTTCTAGTTCATTTTTATTCCTAAGTCCAAAATAAGTACTAAAGGTCCAATTTAAGTCTAAGGGTTCAATTTAGTCAAAGGGGTCAATTCTTAGTCAAAAGGTTCAGATTATGACTAAAGGTCCATGATGAGTGGCCTTTTACTCATCATTTTATACCTGAAAAACCCCACAAAAACGACCAAAAACACCCAAATGGACCATATATTATATCAAATATCCTTGGATTGTGTTTTAGTTGTTGCAGGTACAAAAAGGATTGAAAACGAGGCAAATGAGGCAAAACCGAGCATGGATTGGACAAGAGCTCAAAAGACGGGACCCGGGAAGAAATTCACGAGTTTGGTCGAGTTATTGTGCAAAAATCCCGAAGAGCCCTTGGATTATTTTTTAGTTGGCAAAATTGGTCCTCGGATGAACTTTGAAAAGATGGCAAATATTGTAACACCCCAACCCGACAAGGGTAAAGATGTCACACTAATGGTTTCATATCAGATCAAAACAAAGCATACATTTACAGTAATACAAGGGTTATAAATGAAATACTGAATACACAAGGTTACAAAGGGAAATTTCAATAACTACTAAGTCTAAATATAATGTCTTCTAATCCCTGCTAATCCATAATAGCTATCAAGGTCTTCTAAGTACGAGGTTCTCTCCACTCATAACCCAGCTTCCATCTAAAACCTGCCGCACACGAAAAGAAAACGTGCGGCTGAGCTTAAAAAGCCCAGTGAACAGATATAATGATAACAAACAGTAATAGAGAATAGTACAGAATAACAGAAACAAAGGTCAAACAGATGTAATATGGTTCAAGGGTAAGTCAATGAATAAGTATAAGGAAAAGAGAAAGGGATAGTAATCCACCACGAGCCCAGAAACTCAAAGTCATAATCTCAAAGTCACATCTCAAAATCATAGTCTCACAATCAAAGGGGATACCTCTCAGGCAACCAGATAATATGAGGGGTGGCCTCATGTATCAAATGGGGTGGAGTAGCTAGCTCCCAGAAATGTGAAAGGCGTGTAATGCACACAAGCACCAGTCACCTCAAGGTCATACTCAAAGTCATAGTTAAATCCACTAAACATACATGCCTAGGATTGCAATCCATACGCCCCCACTCAAAGTCAATCTCAAAATCATAATCTCAAAGTCATCATGGCCATATCATAATATAAAAGGGGACGGCGTGAGAAATCACTCCCCCACACAGGAGTCATGCCAGTGGTGCATCACAGACATGGCCAGGTTACCTTCCTGGCTAGGAAACAAAAAGGTGGCTCGGGTATCAAACTAAGAGTCATATCTCAAGGTCATCTCAAAGTCATATATCAGAAATGCATCTCAACGTCATATCAAAAGATTCATACACAAGGAAACATAGAAATGGCCTGGGAAATCTTAACTGAATCATAACTCATAATCAAAATCAAGGTTCATCTTAAAAGTTCATTTTAAAACTTCCATCAAAGTCCATTTTAAACGATCCTTTATTTGTGCCTTTAATAAAACGATTCTTTAAAGTAATTTTCATAAAATATTCTTTCAAAACAGTTTTTCATAAAAATTAGTCTTCCAAAATAGCCTTCATAAAAGTTAGTAACATTTATATAAAATGGTTTTACCTCATTTATAAACACCCTTTTTAAAATAGTTTTTCTTCAAAACATTTTCAAGATATAATTAGAAAAGGTTTTCATAGCATAGCTTCAGATCAGAATTCATATCAAATGGAACTCAACTGGGGAGGTTCAAGCAAAGGGAAATCATAGCAATCGAATCAGAACTAATGGATTCAGAATACGAGAGAGATCATGAGAAACCTTAAAAGAAAGGTCAGGATATCTGTACCTTATACCGCAAATGAAAACACCACAGAAAATATTAAGGTCGGAAGCAAACTCCATCTTCGGCGAATCTACACGAATTCATGACCGACTTATTAAAACGTATTTAATTCAGATTACTTATTTTAGTCGGCTTTTCCAGATTAAATAACTTTCCCGAATTAGTAACTTCCATAAGTTAAGGCTATTATTGACAATTAAGTAAGCTCAAAGATTTAATATGACAAATTCGTAGTTGAGGGTTTAATTTGGCAATATTATAACTTAGGGTTTACCGTGACAATTCCCAAAGATTAGGGTTTAACTTGTGAAAAAAAAAATCAAAGTTATAACAGGTCATCCATTTCATGCGTGTTACAATCTTACATCAAATTATAATATCGAACTTGTTTCCATTCCATGCGTGCTATAATCCTACGCATAATTCTAATATCGAAATCGTTTCGCACCTTTTATTACTTGTTATCATATTTGTTGATAGATTGTTAAGGACTTAAGGATGCGCTTTATTTGTTACTTAAGTCGACATGGGCTGCTAAGACCAACTCCAAAGCAGTCACAAACGCAACACCAAACTGCCATAATTCGCGACTCACAACCAATTCCAATGTGAAACAATAAGGTATCGCGAGACTAAAACGGACCAACACACTCTTGATTTCATTGTTTCGAGACACCACAAATAGGCGAAACAAGTTAGGGCCAAAACAAATACTAGCGAGACACATGAAGATGGGGGAGGGGTTCAAACGTGAGCAACAACAAAACACGAACCAACACCACATGACAACGGTTTAAGCAGCATGTAAACAGTTTGTAAACTCACACAAAGGACACACGAAACAGTCCATACGATCACAGTTTTTTTTACGAGCCAAAACATTCACAAAACCTCACATGAAATCATAGAACTCAAGTAATAAACAGCCCATTGTTTACTGATATTTAGCGCCACTTTAATGACATCTTATGACAGGGTTAGGGACATATTATGGTCGACAAAGGGGGCTGGAAACACGACAGCAACACAGCCCCAGTTACTCGATATTAACAGTTCCAACAAGGGTGTGTGTTTTATGATTTTATGCGACACATAGGGCTGATCATTATGGTTGGTTTAGGTTGAGATTAAGGTCATCATGAGGCTTGGAAGATGGTCCTCAAACAGCCCATAAGGAGACCATACACCCGACACAAAACAGTTTCTATAGGTGTCGTATATTTGTTAATTCATGTACGGTATCGTGTGATAAAAAAAAATAACGAGACAACACAAGCATATTAACATGGTCCAAGGGTGTTATTAGCATGAGTATATAGCTTGTTACTACGTGTGTTAGGTCGAATAGATTGAAAGAAAACAAAGGTGATGATGGTGTACCTTTCTGTTATGCGAGACAAAGAAAAGAGGAGCAAGACCATGAGACAACGATTTCAACCCCACGAATTCTATACACCGTTGCAGCCTATAACCCACGAATGAGCACCAATCCCCTTCGAACATTTGGCCTTCTATAGAAAATAATAACAGAACTTGTGTGTGCTTTGTGCTTATGAAACGTATGGTAGGAGGGCATACATGGAATGTGTAGTATTAGTAGGGACATAGTGGAGCGTATATCTTTATTTAGGAAACAATTAATAATAAATGTGATTGATTATGATATAATTGTAACAGCCCAACCCGACAAGGGTATAAGATATCACAATGATGGTTTCATATCAGATCAAACAAAGCATACATCTATAGCAATACAAGAATATTCAAAGGTTACAAATGAAATACAGAGACTATAAGGTTCCAAATGAACTTCCACTAAATTCTATCTCCGAAATAATAATAACTTCTAATCACTTCTAAATCCAGAATAGCTATCAGTCTTCTAAGTCCAAAGGTACTCTCCACCCATTCCCAGCTCTTTACTAAAAACCTGCCGCACACGAAAAGAAAACGTGCGGCTGAGCTTAAAAAGCCCAGTGAACAGATATAACGATAATAAACAGAAATAGAGAAAGTACCGAATAACAGAAACAAAGGTCAAACAGATGTAATATGGTTCAAGGGATAAGTCAATGAATAAGTATAAGGGAAAGAGAAAGGGATAGTAATCCACCACGAGCCCAGAAACAGATCATATCATATCGTAACCATAATCTTCATAATCATATAGAGGGGAGACCTCTCAGATAATCAGATAATATGAGGGGTGTCCTCATTCTTCAAATGGAGTAGCTAGCTCCCAGATATATGTGAAAGGCGTGTATTGCACACAGCACCAGTCACCAGACAAATCATATCATATCAGATTAAATCCACTAAACAGATCAGATCTAGGATTGCAATCCATACGCCCCCCCAGAAACATATATAATCATAATCAAAGTAATGCGCATATCATAATCAGAATGGGGACGGTGTGAGGAATCACTCACCCACACATGAGTCATGCCAGTGGTGCATCACAGACACGGCCAGGTTACCTTCCTGGCTAGGTAACAGAAAAGTGGCTCGGGTATCAAACTAAGAGTCAAGATCAAAGGTCAAAGGTCAAAGGTTCATATCAATTCAGGTGTCATATCAGAAGGTTCAATATCAGAAGTTCATAATCAGACCAGTCAAAGTATCAGAAGGTCAAGTATCAGAAGTTCGAATATCAGAAGGTTAAATATCCCAGGTCAATATCCAAAAAGGGTCAATGTATCCGATGGTCAAATCTTCAAAAGGTTCAGTATCAAAAGTACTTTTCAAAAGGTTTTCTCTTAAGGTTCATTTAAAAACAATCATCAAAAAAATAGTTTCCAAAAATGGTCTTTCAAATAGTTCTCATAAAACGAACTTCAAAATAGTTTTCTTAAAGTCAATATATCATGCTTGAAAAACCCTTTCAAAATACTTTACTTAAAACATTTCCATCTCATATCAAAAAGGTCTTCATATCATAGGTTCAAAATCAGAGATCAAAGGTCGAAGCAAAGGTGTCATAGCAATGGCATCGGTTCAGAAACTAACGGATCAGAAAATGAAAGAGATCATGAGAAACCTTAAAAGAAAGGTCAGAATATCTGTACCTTAAACCGCCAACGAAACCATAACATATGAATAGGAAGTCACTCCCTCTTCAGCGAATCTACACGAATTAATGATCGGCTAATTATTAATAATTCATTTCAAATCGGAGTTACTCGTTTTCGTCGGCTTTTCATTTTTAGTGACCTTTAGGGTTATCAATGACAATTAAATAACTTTAAGATGTAATAGGATAAGTATTATACTTTAGGGTTGCATTTGACAATTTACCAAAGATTTGGGTTCAATATAACGTTTTAATAAGTTTAAGGTTAACGGTGTAAATTATCAAAATTAAAACACTAAGAATATCAAATAAAATTACTTTAAGGTTTATGCTATACTTTATATTAAGATGATAATTTTAGACCTCGTCGTTCATAATCTATTAACGTGTTCTTGACATTAATCTTAGACCGCGACGACCAAAATATATTATTCTCACATGCTCAAACATACGACTCGCGACTATCCTTCAAAACATTTGCATAAACATTTTATGACTACTATACTTACACACATGCACATCTTTACGACACTCATAATTATCGAGACACCATACCTCGCGAGACCCAACTAGATCCAAATAACCCTTAAACTCCTATATTAATTCATTTTCATATAACCAGTCGAAGTACAAGAATCAGATTCACAGATTTACTCACACACTCACATGTATGTATATAATTATATATAATGAGCCCCCCTCATAATCACTTAGAAAATAGCCATTTAAAAGTGAGTTGCATTATAATAAAATCATATAACCACTTATTAGATGTCAGACACAACTTGTGAAATGATAAGAGTTAGTACATACAATTTCGTGTAGACCAATAACACTAGTTAAACATTGACATCTCTCAATATTAAACATTTCAGTAACGTATAAAACCAATCTTGTTGATTCCAATTTACATGCAATACTAGACCAAAACAATATACCCTTTTCTTTCTTTTAACCAAGGTTTCCATGCACAAGTTTTGTGACTGACTCATATCAATACGTCACACATATCACACATAATCACAGACCCAAAACTTTAACCCCCATTTGCACACATGAAACAAGTTGTACATGAAATAGCCCTTACCCTCTCGATTGTGGAGTTTGTGCGAGACCAGTACACCAAAAGAGACCCACATTTAAACTAACCTATGTGATTCCATGCATGCACTCACACCTTGAACCACTCTACCTGATCTCATACACATGACCTCACACTACACCACGAACTTGGTTCACAGAATTATCACAATTTAAGCCCTAACAAAGTTAAACACATGCACCCCTTTAAAGTGTATATTACCAGATTTTATCACGTATTTTAGGGTTCATAACCATCACCCAAACCAGATTAGGGACGTATAATTCACAGCCGATTCAAGATCAAACAGAAACCAAGTCGACATTCACAAGTTCCATATTTCACGAATTTATGTGGTGTTATAAATATGTTACTCGATCTCAGATTCGTATGGCCTAAAGATTTCATATATGTTCTCATTTTAACGAACCAGGATTAGGTTTTAGTTTTCCATCGTCTTATGCGTGACAAGTGAATCGAAACAAAGAAACAAAGATACCTCTTGGTCGACTGTTAGGAACGAACAAGAACAAACCAAGCCTTAACCCTTTCGAACCCAGAACCAAGCCTCCGGAACCTAATCATTATACGATCACAACTTGAGTATACTCGATCACCACACCACCTTATACGTCCTTTGCACCATTCGAATAATGAAGAGAAAAGCTGCCGTTTTGTGTTATATCCAAGGGTTTCTAGTGAGAATGGAATGAGAGAGTTTTTATCACATGGGAATATTTATATGCGTAATATCAAATGGGTAGAAGGTCAAGTCAAATGGAATATTTATCACATGGGAGCAGCCGTATATTTTGGAGGAGATTGAGACGTGATTGGACAACTCGTGGATGATTAGAAACTGATTCATGTATATCTTACTTACCATGCTTAAAATTAGTCCTTGTAACTTTTATACGTGTGGGAGTTAATAGGGTATAACGTGTGAAAAATAGATGGAAAGAGTATCATGCTTATCAATTTTATTTCTTTCCAAAAGAACTTCTTGCACTTAACATAACCAAATCAGAGGAGTGTGGAATTGGTTTTCTCATATGGGCACTAAAGAACGTGTATAAGTTTTTGCATTTGATATATGGTAGCTTAGTGTAGTTTAGCAATTTGGTAGGCTCGTATTAATTTATAACTTAGATTATGAAGTGTTGTCATTTTAATTATAGCTTATAGTTTAAATGTCATTCTTAATATTTAGACTTTGGTTAACATATATACATGCCTTGTAATTTATTTATTTTTTTGTTCTTGTATAACTTTAAAAATTTTGAGAGGCAAAATGGGAATTTCAAATGAACGGAAATTTTGGGTTTTACAATTCTTCCCCTCTAAAAAAAATTTTTCGTCCTCGAAAATTGAAGTCGCAAAGTTAAACGAAGTCATAGCAAATTGCAACAGATCATCGTAATATTCTCATGCCCGAGGAGGCTCTTCCAAAAGATCTTCAGACCAAAGGTTTCTCATGACTCAATCAAAACAAAATCGGTTCAGATTCCTCAGAAGGAGACAAATTGGGTTGATTCGGATTTAAAGAACCATAAAACATAATTGGATGATAGGTGGATCTTCTGAAAAACTTACATGAAGTACGAACAGAATTTCAAATCAGATTAACTACATCATCAGTGGAGAGTTCTACAAAGAGCTTAAGATATATAACTGAGGTCAACAGAATGCAATACGAGGGTTCAAACTCATCCAGATATCAGAGTATACGCATAGGTAGAATGAACCTAACTTCTCACTAATCACAGATAACCAACGGAGATCAGATTCTAAACTTAGGTATTCCCCAAGATATCCTATGGCCACAATGAGTGCACGTTATATGGTGTAAGTATTATCACGTTGATCAGGCGTCATAATACTGGCACCACATAAATATGCCTTCATGATGATCATACTTTATCTCAAGTCGTAATCAAAACCACCTATCTTAATCCACCTAGTACTTCTACCGTCTCAGAGATCATCCAAACCAAACACCATAACTAAGAGGAGAGCGAACTCCTCGAAGGAGTTAACAGAGGTCCCAGAATGTCTATCAGAATTTGGTACATCGCTAAAAGCATCAGATCGTCCATCATTCGTCAATTTCACATAACAAAACCATCGTCCAGCATACGCAGAATGAACACCGAGCGGAATTACTAACAGGGAGCATAACTCATTCAAGGAGTCTTATCATCAGATAACGGAAATTTGAGTAGATTAAGAGAAAGTAAATTACGTCATTCATGGTTTCATTTTTCACAAATTACTCTTCCAAACACAAATGTTCTCTATCAGAATTATCGTCCATTCAAATGCATGAGCTTAAACTTCTTCCAAGTCCATGCAGTCTATCGTATGATCATAGAGTGGAAAAGAATATCGACTCGAGTCTGATCCCTCAAGCCCTCGGCACTTCTCCTTGGAACTGTGGTGTAGTAACGTGAATCTCCGGTATGATCACTGCACATTCTTCCATTCGCTAGTCTGCTTCTGCTCTCAATTCCTCTTAGTACAACTAAGACGAATAGAGAAGCAAGACTGCGTGTCTTCGACAGGTCCTCAGCCATCTCAAACTGCCGTCATCGCCGGATGCATGGTAGTGTTGTCTGCTACAATCTCTGGACGCCAATCAAATCTACTTCTTTCAGAATAAAGGGTCATTCTACAAGATGGTCTACATGTTCCTCTTCGTGCATAAAACTGAAATACTTCCCGGAGGTTACTCTCAACTAGTCATCTCTTTTCTTAGAAGTCCTTGGGGTTGCTTCTTCAATCCTTCGATCATTAAAAGAGGTCGTCTGGTACGGAGTTTACAAAGATAGAATCAATAATTGATACGCTGAAGTGAAAGATGGTCATGGTAGTGATACGATTAGGTTTACGATAGTCAATACTCCAGAGTTTTCTCTTTCTTCTTCACAAGCTAACAGGGTATTCAAAATGAACTACTGAGGTGAACAAAATCACATTCCATCATCTCCTCCAATTTCTCAACTTCGATAGCATCATGGTCCGTCAACTGGGATTGGTTCAAATTTCATTCTACTTCTCAACCGGAAAGGAAACCCAAGAGTTCCATCATAGAACACCAGAAAATTTGCACAACAACTTCCAATGCTAAAGTTTGCTAAGAGTGGATAATAGGTGTCAGGAGACAATCAATAATCAAGTGAGATTGAGGTAAATGTTTCCATAATAGCGTTAACAGATTTGAGCGGTTACCGGTTATCATAACGAAAGTGGGATGAAACATATTACTAAAGGTCACAAATCAGATATGGTAGTCCCTGGCAGCGTATGAGGGCCAGCGAATCCATAACTTAAAGACCTCAAAATCGAATAGGTCAAAAGTAAACGGATTCGTAGGATGAGTACGATCGCCTAGCCAGACGGATAGTTCATGTGTCAAGGTCAAGTACATGGTTCATCAAAGTGTGGAGATGGATAAGTGAACAATTCAAGGTGTTGGAGTCTTGATTAGCTATTTAGCATAAGTGGCAGGTAGGTTGTGAATCATCGGTAATACAAAGATCGTATAACTGTCAAAAGTGAGGCATATAGAATATCAGTAATCAGCATCATCATGCTCAGCTAACAATTTCACATCGAGAAAAATTATCGTCGTATCCCTGGCTAATAATCACTAGAGTTCTCATAGGAGTAGTAATGGGCTTTGCAAGGACAGAGTAATATCCGATGATACATTTATATCCAGCACAGAAATGAATTTATAAAATGTGTCAAACACATTAGAATTAAATGACCGTCGGGATGGTCAAAGGAGTACCAAACTGCTTATCCAACAGGTCGGAAGTGAAGAACAAAATCAGGTGGTGATGGCAAAAGTTTAACAATCAGAAATCATGGTAGGGAGTTCAAAATGGTCTCAAACACCGAAGGTGAAACATAGGAGGGTAATCGTCAATGATCAATCAACCTATCCTTTATCAGAATACAAATCAAAGCTAACTATTCAATGAAAACATATCGGCAACGCAAGTCTTATCGTTCAAAAGTGAGAGGAAAGGATTCTTATACTCATGGGAATAGAGATGTTTAAAACGAAATCAAATAGTGTCAGAAGATTCATAGATGGTTATTAGAAGCAAGAAACAACTAACATAATGTATCAAGTATCTCATTGTTATGGAGATTCTCAGAATACCCGAAAAGACATCAAAATGATTAACAAAAGAATCAGAGGTCGGAGTCGGAATCTTAGGTGGTGCAAATCGTGAGCTTTCAATCCCCAAAAGTGATCTCAACAAACAGGGCATAAATCAGAGTGATGCGGAAGAAATGATACTTAAACAGAAGCCTTATAGTCTACCCATTCCTCACTGGTCAGAACTTAAGTTCCTATAGGGAAATCCTAGAGCAATTTCTTACAGGTTATCTTATGAGCGCCTACAGTGGAAACCTAATGGTCCAAACTTCACAGGTCAAGGGTAAATGTATTACAAGTCGCAGCCTGTCGCTCTGATACCATAAATTGTAACACCCCAACCCGACAAGGGTAAAGATATCACAATGATGGTTTCATATCAGATCAAACAAAGCATACATCTATAGCAATACAAGAATATTCAAAGGTTACAAATGAAATACAGAGACTATAAGGTTCCAAATGAACTTCCACTAAATTCTATCTCCGAAATAATAATAACTTCTAATCACTTCTAAATCCAGAATAGCTATCAGTCTTCTAAGTCCAAAGGTACTCTCCACCCATTCCCAGCTCTTTACTAAAAACCTGCCGCACACGAAAAGAAAACGTGCGGCTGAGCTTAAAAAGCCCAGTGAACAGATATAACGATAATAAACAGAAATAGAGAAAGTACCGAATAACAGAAACAAAGGTCAAACAGATGTAATATGGTTCAAGGGATAAGTCAATGAATAAGTATAAGGGAAAGAGAAAGGGATAGTAATCCACCACGAGCCCAGAAACAGATCATATCATATCGTAACCATAATCTTCATAATCATATAGAGGGGAGACCTCTCAGATAATCAGATAATATGAGGGGTGTCCTCATTCTTCAAATGGAGTAGCTAGCTCCCAGATATATGTGAAAGGCGTGTATTGCACACAGCACCAGTCACCAGACAAATCATATCATATCAGATTAAATCCACTAAACAGATCAGATCTAGGATTGCAATCCATACGCCCCCCCAGAAACATATATAATCATAATCAAAGTAATGCGCATATCATAATCAGAATGGGGACGGTGTGAGGAATCACTCACCCACACATGAGTCATGCCAGTGGTGCATCACAGACACGGCCAGGTTACCTTCCTGGCTAGGTAACAGAAAAGTGGCTCGGGTATCAAACTAAGAGTCAAGATCAAAGGTCAAAGGTCAAAGGTTCATATCAATTCAGGGTGTCATATCAGAAGGTTCAATATCAGAAGTTCATAATCAGACCAGTCAAAGTATCAGAAGGTCAAGTATCAGAAGTTCGAATATCAGAAGGTTAAATATCCCAGGTCAATATCCAAAAAGGGTCAATGTATCCGATGGTCAAATCTTCAAAAGGTTCAGTATCAAAAGTACTTTTCAAAAGGTTTTCTCTTAAGGTTCATTTAAAAACAATCATCAAAAAAATAGTTTCCAAAAATGGTCTTTCAAATAGTTCTCATAAAACGAACTTCAAAATAGTTTTCTTAAAGTCAATATATCATGCTTGAAAAACCCTTTCAAAATACTTTACTTAAAACATTTCCATCTCATATCAAAAAGGTCTTCATATCATAGGTTCAAAATCAGAGATCAAAGGTCGAAGCAAAGGTGTCATAGCAATGGCATCGGTTCAGAAACTAACGGATCAGAAAATGAAAGAGATCATGAGAAACCTTAAAAGAAAGGTCAGAATATCTGTACCTTAAACCGCCAACGAAACCATAACATATGAATAGGAAGTCACTCCCTCTTCAGCGAATCTACACGAATTAATGATCGGCTAATTATTAATAATTCATTTCAAATCGGAGTTACTCGTTTTCGTCGGCTTTTCATTTTTAGTGACCTTTAGGGTTATCAATGACAATTAAATAACTTTAAGATGTAATAGGATAAGTATTATACTTTAGGGTTGCATTTGACAATTTACCAAAGATTTGGGTTCAATATAACGTTTTAATAAGTTTAAGGTTAACGGTGTAAATTATCAAAATTAAAACACTAAGAATATCAAATAAAATTACTTTAAGGTTTATGCTATACTTTATATTAAGATGATAATTTTAGACCTCGTCGTTCATAATCTATTAACGTGTTCTTGACATTAATCTTAGACCGCGACGACCAAAATATATTATTCTCACATGCTCAAACATACGACTCGCGACTATCCTTCAAAACATTTGCATAAACATTTTATGACTACTATACTTACACACATGCACATCTTTACGACACTCATAATTATCGAGACACCATACCTCGCGAGACCCAACTAGATCCAAATAACCCTTAAACTCCTATATTAATTCATTTTCATATAACCAGTCGAAGTACAAGAATCAGATTCACAGATTTACTCACACACTCACATGTATGTATATAATTATATATAATGAGCCCCCCTCATAATCACTTAGAAAATAGCCATTTAAAAGTGAGTTGCATTATAATAAAATCATATAACCACTTATTAGATGTCAGACACAACTTGTGAAATGATAAGAGTTAGTACATACAATTTCGTGTAGACCAATAACACTAGTTAAACATTGACATCTCTCAATATTAAACATTTCAGTAACGTATAAAACCAATCTTGTTGATTCCAATTTACATGCAATACTAGACCAAAACAATATACCCTTTTCTTTCTTTTAACCAAGGTTTCCATGCACAAGTTTTGTGACTGACTCATATCAATACGTCACACATATCACACATAATCACAGACCCAAAACTTTAACCCCCATTTGCACACATGAAACAAGTTGTACATGAAATAGCCCTTACCCTCTCGATTGTGGAGTTTGTGCGAGACCAGTACACCAAAAGAGACCCACATTTAAACTAACCTATGTGATTCCATGCATGCACTCACACCTTGAACCACTCTACCTGATCTCATACACATGACCTCACACTACACCACGAACTTGGTTCACAGAATTATCACAATTTAAGCCCTAACAAAGTTAAACACATGCACCCCTTTAAAGTGTATATTACCAGATTTTATCACATATTTTAGGGTTCATAACCATCACCCAAACCAGATTAGGGACGTATAATTCACAGCCGATTCAAGATCAAACAGAAACCAAGTCGACATTCACAAGTTCCATATTTCACGAATTTATGTGGTGTTATAAATATGTTACTCGATCTCAGATTCGTATGGCCTAAAGATTTCATATATGTTCTCATTTTAACGAACCAGGATTAGGTTTTAGTTTTCCATCGTCTTATGCGTGACAAGTGAATCGAAACAAAGAAACAAAGATACCTCTTGGTCGACTGTTAGGAACGAACAAGAACAAACCAAGCCTTAACCCTTTCGAACCCAGAACCAAGCCTCCGGAACCTAATCATTATACGATCACAACTTGAGTATACTCGATCACCACACCACCTTATACGTCCTTTGCACCATTCGAATAATGAAGAGAAAAGCTGCCGTTTTGTGTTATATCCAAGGGTTTCTAGTGAGAATGGAATGAGAGAGTTTTTATCACATGGGAATATTTATATGCGTAATATCAAATGGGTAGAAGGTCAAGTCAAATGGAATATTTATCACATGGGAGCAGCCGTATATTTTGGAGGAGATTGAGACGTGATTGGACAACTCGTGGATGATTAGAAACTGATTCATGTATATCTTACTTACCATGCTTAAAATTAGTCCTTGTAACTTTTATACGTGTGGGAGTTAATAGGGTATAACGTGTGAAAAATAGATGGAAAGAGTATCATGCTTATCAATTTTATTTCTTTCCAAAAGAACTTCTTGCACTTAACATAACCAAATCAGAGGAGTGTGGAATTGGTTTTCTCATATGGGCACTAAAGAACGTGTATAAGTTTTTGCATTTGATATAGGGTAGCTTAGTGTAGTTTAGCAATTTGGTAGGCTCGTATTAATTTATAACTTAGATTATGAAGTGTTGTCATTTTAATTATAGCTTATAGTTTAAATGTCATTCTTAATATTTAGACTTTGGTTAACATATATACATGCCTTGTAATTTATTTATTTTTTTGTTCTTGTATAACTTTAAAAATTTTGAGAGGCAAAATGGGAATTTCAAATGAACGGAAATTTTGGGTTTTACAAATAATAAATTTGGTTGATTATGATATAATTGTGACTGATTTAATATGGCGTGATTTATGGGCTGCAATTGAGTGTCATGAGATATGAATTTTTATTCTTTAAATTATGTGTGTCGTATAGTATGATGGGCCAACGGAAGCGTATAATATGTCTTGTAGAGAATTAGTAAGGTTATGATTTTGTAACAAAATTATATTAAGTATTTATCTAACGTAAGAACTTAGGTTAGTTTACAAACATAGGAAAATTCAAATTATATGGGAATTTAGGAGAAACGGATTTTAGGGTTTTACAAATATGGTCCCTACGATTTCATAAATTACACCTTTGGTCCTTGATTTTTAATTCTATACCAACTCTAAAATCCAACACATCCTAAAACTTTAACTACCGGATCCACACAATAACCAACCCAATCCCAACATAAACCAAACCATCAGCCCACCATTAAACCACCCACAGCCCAAACTAAAACTATCCCTTATTCACTTAACCAAAGCCCAACAAACACTTAAACCGGCCCACACTCAAGCCCTTAACCCGACCCACACTTCTTTTATAGCTAAAGCCGGTTCTAATAATGGTCAAACCCCTCTTTGGTTGGTCAAAATCCCAATCAACACCAAAACCCAACCCTAATTCGCTACCTCTTCTTCTCCTTCCCTAAATTACCGCCGCTAATCACCCCCATCCCACCTCACACAACCAGCCAAAGTAATCACATGGGTTTGTCCATGGTCCCCTCCCCTCCACCTCATCAATCCGAGGCACCAAAGGAGATCAACGTTCGAGATTTAATGAAGTAGAGGGCACGAAAGATCCAAGGGCTAGTAAAGAAGCACAAGTGCGCAAGAAGGAACATACTCACACAAGAAAAACACAAGAGAACTAGGGTTTTCTATTTTTTTCATATAAATAGATAAGTAGCAGTCGAGTAGAGTTTTTTTTCCTAGGTTTATTTTTAGCTTTTTTTCCAAGGTACTTTGTATTTTTCTTTTTAATGTAATTTAAATTTGGTTTTAATTTTAATGGTATTTCTGTTTTAATTTTTATTCGCTTAGTTACTGCTTTGATTGCTTGCGTATTTGCTTTTCTTAGTTTATTTTTTTGTTTTAAATTTCTGAGTATTAATTTAGTTATGTTTAGTTTATGTGGATGAATCTTTGGTTATAGTTGTATTGTGTTTATCGTTTGTGTTTGTGTTTATCAAACATTGTTATGAGTTAGTTGTGTTTATCAAACTTGTGTTTATCAAAGTTGGATGTGGATCTGCTCGTGTTTATCGTCTGTGTTTGAGTTTGTGTTAGTTTCCAAATTAGTTGTTTGTGTTTGTGTTTGTTTTAATAGTGTTTATCAAAGTTGAAAGAAAGTCAAAGAAAAAAAAAAAAAAAAAGAGTTTAGCCAAATATTGGTTGAAGTGTGAATCGAACCTAGGATCTCATCAGATTTATTGTTTTGTGAAGTTTGAGTTTAAAAAAAAACATTTTTAGCTAAAGAAAAAAAAAACTACTTGTTAAGCAGTATTTAAAAAGCAAGAAAAAAAATTAAAAGCAAAAAAATGACAAGCATGGGGTTCGAACCCAGGCTGGTCAGTTAGCAGACACACAACACAAGCAACCTTACCAACTGCACTAACTTCCCTTTTCTGTTAAAGCTTTCTCTCTTATTTCTTTTAAACCCTTTTTTCTTTATAAGCTTTAATAAGCTGTTTCGGCTTATAACAGCTTATCTGCTTAAGTTTTTTTAAAGTTCTTATTTTTATTAGCTTAAAAATAGTTTAAAGATATTTCAGAAAAATTTTCATAATTTTCAGTTTAGTTTTAGTATTTTTAATTTGTTTTTCTTTTAATTATAGTTTTTTAATTCATAAAAAATTATTAAAAAATCAAAAAAATATTTTTCTTTTTTCCAAAATTTTCTTTTGCCATTTAGAGTTTATAAAAATTATTTTGATACTCGTAGGGTTAATTTTTAAATATTTTGACGTTTTTACTCGTTCGTTGTTTACCGTTCGAATTTATTAATTTTCGTTTTATTTAAAAACCAAAACAAAATCTCGTCTTTTCAAGCACTTTAATTACGAACCGAAAACGATATTCTCAATTTCACGCCTCGCAGGGAGAACGACCCGGGTACACGCTTATCCGGTTATTACAATTGGTTGTTTTTGCGTTAATGATTTCAAGTTGACTTTTCTTCGTGAGAGGTTTGACTTGTGATTACTTTGACCCAATTCGACCCGATATCAAATTGGCGCCGCTGCCGGGGAGGTGTGTTGCGACAATATCGTCACGGTTTGACGATTAGTGACTTGAAGAACCTTCCTCGTGAAGTTTTGTAAATATCTTGTAAATATTTTCTATCCAAAAACCAAAAAAATTAAAAAATCCAAAAAAACCCAAAAATATTCTTCTTAACCTTAATGTTCTTGGTGCATGCGCACACGTTCTTCTTCGTCATCGAGTCCCTTTCTTGAACTCGTCGCAATTCCGCGAAGACGTAATCATAGACGTGCTGCCTCATTAGTCGAACCCGAGATTCGTACTAATCCCGATCCTCCCATTGACATAATGGCGGAGAATCGCACCATGCTTGAGCTTCTCCAAGCACCCACCGAGGGTTATGGAGATGCTATTGTTGTTCCCCTGATCGTTGCCGATAATTTCGAACTTAAACCGGCATTACTATCCTTAGTAACGTCGAATCAATTTTACGGTTTCGAGAGGGATGACCCTCATTCCCACATTCGATGGTTTAACAAAATTTCATCTACCGTCAAATGTAGGAATGTTCCTCAAGAAGCAATCAAATTGCTTCTCTTTCCTTTCTCTCTCGAGGGGCAGCCCGGACTTGGCTTGAAAAACAACCCCCTCGTTCTATCTTAACATGGGAAGATTTGGTGTCGAAATTTGTGAATGAATTCTTTCCCCCTTCTAGAACCACAAGTCTTAAGAATGAAATTACCAAATTTACTCAAAAATTTGATGAATCTTTTAGTGAAGCGTGGGATCGTTTCAAAGACTTACTTCGCAAATGTCCTCACCACGGATTTTCTGAGTTGCATCAAATTGATACGTTTTACAATGGATTAAACCAAACTGACCAAGATTCTCTAAACGCCGCCTCCGGTGGTTATATATTGAATCGAACTACGCGTGATGCTTTGTCCATCATCGAGAACAAGTCAAAGGTTCGCACTTCACGAAGCAAGCCGGTTGTTTCTCAAGTGAGTGTTTCACCTTCTACTTCACATTCGATGAGTACTTCTAGCACGGATGCTAAAATTGACAAGCTCACGGATGCAATTCAAGCTTTGGTTTTCTCTAATCAGAAAAATCCTTCTTCTTCTACCATTTCTTCTACCCCACAAGCTTCTCCACCCGCTCAAGTCAAAGCGGTGGAAGAAAGTTGTGGTACTTGTGGTGGTCCTCATGCTTATTACAATTGTACCGCCACCGATGGCCGTCCTTTTGAAATCAATGCCGTAGCCGGGTCTTACAACCAAGGAGGTACTCAATACCGTCCTCAAGTTGACTCGAGCTATCGTGCTAGCTATCAAGCAGGACCACCCGGTTTTCCTCCAAACAATCAAAACAAATTCAATCAAACCCAAAGTAGGGGGCAAAATGTTCCATATCAAGCCCCTACTAACCAATACCCGACCCAAGGGGTCAATTACAATCAAGGGTATCAAGCTCAAAATTACCCAGCCCCAATTGCTCCCTCTAATGATTTTTCAAATTACATGAAAACAAATGATGTAAAAATAAAGTCTATGCAAAATCAAATCACAAATTTGAAAAATGAATTTGAAAATTTAATGATTAAGCAGGGTAATGAGCTCAAAAACAAAATTGATCAATCTCAAACAAAGATTGAAAGTATGTTTGATACCCTTATCAACCAATTTCACCAAGCTTCATCCTCGGGAACTCTCCCGGGTAATACAATTCCTAACCCAAAGGGTGAATTGAAAGCCATTACCACCCGAAGTGGTAAAGCTTATGAGGGACCCACGGTTCCAACTACTACTTCTTCTTCTTCTACGAAAGTAGTTGACCGTGAGACCGAGGTGACAAAGGACAAGGTGCATTCCACAAGCCCACAAAGTACCGCACACGTCCAACCTTCGGTAGTCCAAACCCCAATTCCGGAACCCGATGTTCCGAAGTCTCAACCTAAACCTTCTATCCCATACCCATCTAGACTTAATGACCAAAAGCTCCGCGAAAAAGCTAGTATTCAAATGGAAAAATTCTTCCAAATCTTTCAAGAATTGCATTTCGATATAAGCTTCGCGGATGCTTTACTTCTGATGCCCAAGTTTGTTTCCACCATGAAGAGTTTATTGAGCAACAAGGAAAAATTAATTGAATTAGCAAAAACTCCGTTGAATGAACACTGCTCAGCGGTTCTCCTAAAAAAGCTTCCGGAAAAGCTTGGAGATCCTGGAAAATTCCTCATTCCATGTGAATTTCCGGGGATGGTTGAATGCTACGCCTTGGCCGATCTTGGTGCAAGCATCAACCTAATGCCGCTCTCTGTTTGGAAAAAACTTTCTCTGCCCGAATATACCCCCACTTGCATGACCCTCGAGCTTGCGGACCGGACCATAACCCGTCCACTTGGAATAGCCGAGGATGTCTTTGTCAAGGTTGGGAAATTCCATTTTCCCGCCGATTTTGTGGTGGTTGATTTTGATGCTGACCCCCGGGTTCCTCTAATTCTCGGAAGATCATTTTTGAGGATCGGGCGGGCTTTGATTGATGTGTACGGAGAAGAAATAACTCTAAGAGTTGATGATGACAAAGTCACGTTTCAAATCAATCAAAACTCTAAACCGCTAACCACCAAAAGCAACGTTGCTGTGGTTAATCAAAAATCTGATCCAGTAATTGCTTCCAAAAGAAGTGATTCAATTCTCTCAAGATTTGCGGTTAAGAGTATGTCTGAAAAACGTGCTGAGCTAAAAGCTATGAAAATTACACCCGGTTCAAGCAAATGGTTTGCAAGTTGTTCCGCGGATGTTAAGAGTATTCTTGATGATGATGAATCAGATTCGGAGATCACAACGGAAGTGGTGGAAATTGCTAGCTCTAAGAGCACACCACTTGTCCCACCTCCGGAATCGATTTATAGAATTGAGATTGTTGAACCAAACCTTTCCGACTCTTCCCATCCTTCTCCTCCGATTGAGGAAAGTGATCTCTCGAGGGAAGAGCTCGATGTGTTCTTTGATGATGCTCCAATTTCGCCGGAAATTGTTGAGACCGATAGTGATCCCGGGAAGATGTCTCATTATTACAAATGAAATTTGATGAACCATTATTTCCCCCAGAAGATGTTAAAGAAAAGCTTCCTAAATCCGTTCAAGTTGTTGTTTCAAAATCAGAAGAGCAAAGTAGTGGCAGTACCACTTCTAGTATTGATTCTCTTCTTGAGGAGTTCGCCGATGAACTCGCTCACATCGATCCAATCCCACCGGGGGATGAGGACGATGACTTTGATTTTGAATCTGATCTTAAAGAATTGGAATTTTTGCTGAACCGTGATCCGTCTAGATGTGATTCTTATCCCGAGGAGTTCGCCGATGAACTCGCTCACGACGATCCACTTCTATCAGATGATGATGATCTTTTCGACTTTCATGCTGATTTTAAAGAAGTCGAAAAACTTTTATACCATTCTCCATCATCTGATTCTTACACCGAGCTTAATGATTTACAAGATGATGATGACCTCTTCGATTTTGGGGCCGATCAAACCGAATGGAGAAATCTTTTATATGGGAAACCTAGTGATGAAAAAGGCCCTAAAATGGAAACCATAATTGAGGATACTACAATTGTTTCTAATGACTTATCTCCTCATTTTCCCGAGGATGATTTCCTTTTCTCCATTGAGTCTCCCATCGAGTACCCTGCTGAGTTTTCTTGTGAAGACAAAGTGTTTAATCCAGGCATACTCGATGATGGTAAAATTCATCCTTTGATGAAATTGACTCTTGATAAGAATTTAAAGTTTCCCGCCTCATCTAAGGAACTTTTAATTCTGGAGAAAAATGATTCACCTCTACTTCTTTCCCCTCTACTTCTTTCTGGTCAAAAACTCCCGTTCTGCATGGAGTTGTCTCTGATTGAAACTTTACTATCGTTCCCAGCCGGAAACGAAGACAAAGTTTTTGACCCCGGTATCACCGCTTTTATCTTCTAAAGCCGTGGGTATCTCATCGGAGTGGAACTTTCATATGCTTCAATGTTTATCCAAACATCTTGAATGAAAGTCCGACTGAGATTATCTTTTCCACTTGCTCCCCCAAGGACAATTAAATTCGGGGTCGAGTCAAGCTAGTGACTCGGTCAACAAAAACATTAGCACCACATGGGTAAACACCCATGTTTCTATCTTCTTTCTATTTTCTAACACTAAGTGTGGGGGAGTTCCTCTACTTGTGCTTTGTTGTTGTATGTTTGCCTCTGTTTTCAGGATTCCCGTAGATTGTGATGATTGACGCGCCTGTTTTCAATCCAGCCGCCCAATATCCTATCTTTGTGTTTATGCTTATCCAGGGATATCTTAAAAATCCTTTTTGTGAAAACCAAGATTTCTTTTCCATACTTAGATTGTAGTGTTTCCTTTTTACGTTCTATAGTGTCGGCTTAGGCCGGTACTTTGAATATTGAGGGCAATATTCATTTCTAAGTGTGGGGGAGGGATTCTTGTGAATTTGACCCAAAATTTTAAATTTTTTTCACATATTGTACCTTCTAGTACCCTAGCACCCCCGTTTTGAGCAAAAATTTTAAAATTTTTATCGTATTTTGCATGAAAAAGAAGTGCTTTGCACAATAAAAATAAATTGCTATACATTAATGCTTCGGTATTAATGGAAGTTTAGACTTGATTAGGCTAGAACAAGGGGAATCCCGACTCTGCTAGAGTGTTGATCTAGCTGCTACCCTTAACGTTTAGGCTAAGTTTTTGCGAATTGTGCAAATGAAAATGCTAAGCGTGGAGTAGTTGGTTCTCTTTAGAGCTTATATAAGTAATCTATGGCTTTTCCTCCCAGGAGCTCCTAATCTGACTAAAATTAGTGCTATTTTCAAACTTTTGAACGCAAAAACCGTTTTTGTTAAGCAAATAAATTTTTATACAATCTTGATTTAGAATACTAGTTCAAAGTTTTATTTAAATTTCGGAACAAGCAATCTTTCTTACAAACCCAATAAGAATGCAAAATGAAAGTAAGCAATTGCTTGAAAGTTGCAAAAGTTAAAGTTTAAGTATGAATAAATAAGTGCTCTAAGCTACGGATTCGAGATCGGGCCTTGGATCCTTAATTCCGAAAGGCGTTTAGGTCTTGGCTACCCTCTTGCACCGGCCCTTGGACCCTTAATTCTGAAAGGCGTTAAGGTCTTGGAACTCTCCGTTGTAACGGCCCTTGGATCCTTTATTCCGAAAGGCGTTAAGGTCTTGGAACTAAACCGTGAAGGTCCGTCGTTTAGAGTACACAAGTAAAAAGTTAGTGAAAAAAAAAAAAAAAAAAAAAAAAAAAAAAAAAAAAAAAAAAAAAGATGAAAAATGAAAATGAAAAAAAAAATAAAAAAATGTTTATGTTTGTTTATGAATAAGTGTGAGAAACTTGCTTCTTCTTAAATTTAAATCGAAAGTTGAACTAGTATTCGTCAATATTGTCTAAAAATTGGACGGTGATTTAGAAATTGTTGACTTCAAAGATCCCGTGAGCTCCGATACTATTCTCGAGGGTGTAAAAACCTAGCCTCCTAAGTTTACTAAGGATAAGCTGAGAAGAAAGTCGCTACATGGAGTGATCTCACCTTTGATTCTCTAATTTCTAAATCATTGTCGGTTTTTAACCCTAATAAATGTCGATTTTTACGATCAAAACTTTGAAAACAAGCACACACACCTAACTTATGAATAATTGTGGGAGTGAAAAGTTAAGTCTCGGCTTACATAGGTTACTAATATAAGTAGTGTTAGCATTTTACAAAAACGTTTGCACAAGGGTTTTAGACTTAGTTGGGAAGTATAAAAAGAGGATGACGATTACAATTCCCCGGAGTCACCCATTTTGTGTGATTCCCGTTCCATGATGCCATTTTTGATAATCAAGCATATTATTTACGTTTGTTCTCGTTTTAGTTACTTGCATTTTATAAAGTCAAAACGGGGTGGTATTTTTGGTAACCTTGATATTTTTGATCCTTTCATTACTTTATATGATCGGATTGCTAGGGACTAGCAATTGCTTAGTGTGGGGGATTGATGAGTGGCCTTTTACTCATCATTTTATACCCGAAAAACCCCACAAAAACGACCAAAAACACCCAAATGGACCATATATTATATCAAATATCCTTGGATTGTGTTTTAGTTGTTGCAGGTACAAAAAGGATTGAAAACGAGGCAAATGAGGCAAAACCGAGCATGGATTGGACAAGAGCTCAAAAGACGGGACCCGGGAAGAAATTCACGAGTTTGGTCGAGTTATTGTGCAAAAATCCCGAAGAGCCCTTGGATTATTTTTTAGTTGGCAAAATTGGTCCTCGGATGAACTTTGAAAAGATGGCAAATATGGTCCCTACGATTTCATAAATTACACCTTTGGTCCTTGATTTTTAATTCTATACCAACTCTAAAATCCAACACATCCTAAAACTTTAACTACCGGATCCACACAATAACCAACCCAATCCCAACATAAACCAAACCATCAGCCCACCATTAAACCACCCACAGCCCAAACTAAAACTATCCCTTATTCACTTAACCAAAGCCCAACAAACACTTAAACCGGCCCACACTCAAGCCCTTAACCCGACCCACACTTCTTTTATAGCTAAAGCCGGTTCTAATAATGGTCAAACCCCTCTTTGGTTGGTCAAAATCCCAATCAACACCAAAACCCAACCCTAATTCGCTACCTCTTCTTCTCCTTCCCTAAATTACCGCCGCTAATCACCCCCATCCCACCTCACACAACCAGCCAAAGTAATCACATGGGTTTGTCCATGGTCCCCTCCCCTCCACCTCATCAATCCGAGGCACCAAAGGAGATCAACGTTCGAGATTTAATGAAGTAGAGGGCACGAAAGATCCAAGGGCTAGTAAAGAAGCACAAGTGCGCAAGAAGGAACATACTCACACAAGAAAAACACAAGAGAACTAGGGTTTTCTATTTTTTTCATATAAATAGATAAGTAGCAGTCGAGTAGAGTTTTTTTTCCTAGGTTTATTTTTAGCTTTTTTTCCAAGGTACTTTGTATTTTTCTTTTTAATGTAATTTAAATTTGGTTTTAATTTTAATGGTATTTCTGTTTTAATTTTTATTCGCTTAGTTACTGCTTTGATTGCTTGCGTATTTGCTTTTCTTAGTTTATTTTTTTGTTTTAAATTTCTGAGTATTAATTTAGTTATGTTTAGTTTATGTGGATGAATCTTTGGTTATAGTTGTATTGTGTTTATCGTTTGTGTTTGTGTTTATCAAACATTGTTATGAGTTAGTTGTGTTTATCAAACTTGTGTTTATCAAAGTTGGATGTGGATCTGCTCGTGTTTATCGTCTGTGTTTGAGTTTGTGTTAGTTTCCAAATTAGTTGTTTGTGTTTGTGTTTGTTTTAATAGTGTTTATCAAAGTTGAAAGAAAGTCAAAGAAAAAAAAAAAAAAAAGAGTTTAGCCAAATATTGGTTGAAGTGTGAATCGAACCTAGGATCTCATCAGATTTATTGTTTTGTGAAGTTTGAGTTTAAAAAAAAAAACATTTTTAGCTAAAGAAAAAAAAAACTACTTGTTAAGCAGTATTTAAAAAGCAAGAAAAAAAATTAAAAGCAAAAAAATGACAAGCATGGGGTTCGAACCCAGGCTGGTCAGTTAGCAGACACACAACACAAGCAACCTTACCAACTGCACTAACTTCCCTTTTCTGTTAAAGCTTTCTCTCTTATTTCTTTTAAACCCTTTTTTCTTTATAAGCTTTAATAAGCTGTTTCGGCTTATAACAGCTTATCTGCTTAAGTTTTTTTAAAGTTCTTATTTTTATTAGCTTAAAAATAGTTTAAAGATATTTCAGAAAAATTTTCATAATTTTCAGTTTAGTTTTAGTATTTTTAATTTGTTTTTCTTTTAATTATAGTTTTTTAATTCATAAAAAATTATTAAAAAATCAAAAAAATATTTTTCTTTTTTCCAAAATTTTCTTTTGCCATTTAGAGTTTATAAAAATTATTTTGATACTCGTAGGGTTAATTTTTAAATATTTTGACGTTTTTACTCGTTCGTTGTTTACCGTTCGAATTTATTAATTTTCGTTTTATTTAAAAACCAAAACAAAATCTCGTCTTTTCAAGCACTTTAATTACGAACCGAAAACGATATTCTCAATTTCACGCCTCGCAGGGAGAACGACCCGGGTACACGCTTATCCGGTTATTACAATTGGTTGTTTTTGCGTTAATGATTTCAAGTTGACTTTTCTTCGTGAGAGGTTTGACTTGTGATTACTTTGACCCAATTCGACCCGATATCAGTCCAAATTATATTAGGGGGTTCAAAATAAAACTTAAGGGTCCAAATTCATAAGTTATTAACCTTTTCATAACTTTTAACTCAAAATCTGATGGAATTTTTATAACTTAACCACTTTTAAAAATTCATATCTCCCAAACCGTAAGTCGAAAAATTATGTTCTTTATATCCCCGGAAAGGTATTCGACCATACTAACAGTATTTGTGGGGCCCACTAATTTAGAAATTTCGTAACAGTAGTGAAATTATTATTTTTCCCCTTACTATCCAGTTCTGAAATCACTAACATCACAATAGTCCCGCGAAAAATATAATATCTTGAGTTCTACAAGCCCAATTAATCTCATTCTTGTGGCCACGTCTAAGTTGAAATGTTATCTACAACTTTATGTTTTGAGCAACAGTTGGTCATGTACAAAAAAAATGACTTTTATAGGTTTCAAATCTGTTACTCAGAATATGACATGTTTCACGAAAACATTTTTAGTTTAATCATAGGGTGTCATCACGGAAATCACCACCCGTGGAAATGACCAGAAGACATTGATCTACAGCTACATATTTTTATCTTAGATCCAAAGTCTACTGTTTCATACCGTTTATTCAATTTTTACCCCTGATCTGAATAGTGTTTCCATAACAAGTCCTTTTTAGTGTTTTCTTGTAATTTTTAACATGTACCAAGCATATTTAAGCCTCAATAACTTATGAAACATACAAAACACATCAAGCAACATGAATCTCAGTAGTGAAATGAATAGAAGAAATGAGTGTTGGTTCCTTACAAACGATGGAGAACAAGAATAATATGGAAGCCGAGAAAAACAAGAAAAACCAAGATCACCAAATCTTCCAAAGATACCAAGAGAAACCCTGGCTTCCAAGACACCAAGAACACTTTAAATCTTCTTTGAAAATCTTGAAATCACAGCCCTTTAAACACCTTGAAAGAACTTCAAAACGATTTTGAGGAAGACTTCAAGAAAAACCCAAGAAACTTCAATAGAACCTTCAAAACTTTGATTCAAACCACCATCTTTTATGAGCACATTCAAGAATATGTTGTGGAGATGATTTTGTGATAAAAATCAAGATGATATGAGGGTGTTTTTGTGATGATTTCGGCAGCAAGGATGAGAGGAGAAGGGAAAATGGATGGATTTTGTGGTTTGAGTGAGATTTGCATGTAGGAGATGGAATGATTATTTTCTTGGAAAATAACAAAAGTGAAGAGTGTGTGTGTGGGTAAGGGGGTGGCTGGAATAGGGGCCTTAAAGGGAGTGTTATGTTTTATTATTTTATAAAAATACATTATATAAATGTTTTGTACAAGTATCATAAGTCACGGAGTGAGTTTGAAGGCCAACGGTGCTAAACCGGTAACGTTTTATGCATAGTTTGTGAGAATAAATGTCATGAAGATAATATTTTCATAAAAATTTCATATTTAACTTAAAATGACCAAAATTTATTTTTCATATATTTCCTGAGCCTTTCGGAGTGTTAATATGTCCTTAAAGCTTAAACCGCGAGTCGAAAACGCGAATTACGCAGTAACGGGTGACTTGAAAACGTGAATTTTAGATAATTGTTTTAAAAATATTATGAAATTGATATGAAGTGTTAAAATGACTAATTTTAATATTTCATGGGAGACATGGGTTTTCCGAAGTGTTAAAACGAAATTAAAAATAAAAAATGCAGACTGAAAACACGAGTTGTTACCAAAATTTGACGAAATCGTGAAACCAAGTGGGAAATGTGAAAAATAGAATTACTTGATTTCTATGAGTAAATGAAGGAATATTGAATCACTTAAGACAAGGATACGGATGGAAATCCTAAACACGACTCAAGAAAAGTAAAAAAACGCGAAATTTGATAAATCGGGTAAAAATTAAAAATGAAATTTTTACTCAAGTGAAAATAGAGTTAGAATATGAATTAAATATTGACCTCAAAATTACGAAAGGTCACAGTACCTACCCCTTAAGAGAGCGACGTCCCGGCGCTCAATTCGTCTTAATCGCCGTATGGTTTAATTGTGAAGAGATGACGATATAGACAAGTCATCGTCGAGGTTTCTAACGAAAGTTGAATGATCAAAAGCCAAAGTATCAAATAATGAACATGAGTGAAAGCATTAAAGAATTATAACAAGTCTTCAATTTCTGGAAGCGGATAATAATTACTATTAGCTTATCAAGCTCGCGGCGGTCGATACAAAATCGGAAATAAAAAAATCCACATAACAAATTACGAGTTCGAGAGGAGTTCATAGCCAATAGGATGATTCGTACGCACGCTATGGAGGATACACATAAGCCCACTCATTTATAATTCATCACTTACATAAAGAGGCGTCCCAATCCATGTAAGTAAGAAATTATAAACTTATGGTTCGGCGGTTTATAATTTTCTTATTCAAATGAAGAGGCGTCCCAATCCATTTCAATAAGATGATTATAAATCATCCTACTTATGTATTACCGACACAAAACAATAAAAACAACACCATATGCTATTCTTCAAAATCATAAGAAGTAACGAGAAAAGAATGAGACGTTAGTCAATCATGTTTCAAATGTAAGTGTCAAAAGACAGCACGATCCGAGGTAACAAATTTGAAGTCATACTCCCATCAACTGGAAGAGTTCAAAACGATGGATTACGAAGCAATATATACGATCTTGAAATATAGTGAAAGGATAGTTTGTAAAATAATAATAAAATTGTTTACAAAATGATAGTGAAATAGCAACTGCAACGGACAGAAGTTGTCGCAACATGTTGATGCAAAATAGTAGATAATTACGGGTTGAATAAATCCCACCACTTGGAGTAAAAATGTTATAAGATGATAGGTTAAAGTCGCGTTTAATTTAATTAATTTGTTTCTAGGTGATGGGTTATGAGGTGATGTAGTGTTCCAAAAGTTTAGGACAATGTTCAAATTCATTTTCGGAGGTAGATAGTGAGATAATCAAGGGGAATCGATAGACTGAGATGGGTTTTATGTTAAGCAATGTTGTGTAAGGTCATGAAAAGTTTTTAAATTATCCCTCACGATGTTTTGAAAATAAATGAGACCGTTGTGCCACCCACAATGCCTGAGAGAGTTTAAGGGGATCATAAAAATAAATAAGTATGTATAATAGTTTAGTAATTTTGGTTAAATAGGTACATAACTAGGAGGAGTAGGGTTTGGCATAATACCCTGAAGACTGATTATATAAAGAATAAGAATCAGTAAAACATTTATAACGATAAGTAGTCGAGAGAAAACAAAGTGTATATGAATAATCTTTATATACATAATATCAATAGTGGTGTTTCGGAAAGTAAGCAAAAATGCTCAGAAAACATGAGTTCACGGGGAGTATGAGAACCAATAGAAATTGATAAACTGCAACATGTTTTGATGTTATATGAAATGATGTTACATACGGTTATGAAAGAGTTTAGAGACCATTGTAATCACAAACAATGTATGAGAAATAAGAGAGACCATTGTAATCACCTACAATGTCTGATGAATAAGAGAGACCATTGTAATCACATACAATGTCTGATAAATAAGAGAGACCCCTGTAATCATCTACAACGTCTGATAATTAAGAGAGACCATTGTAATCACCTACCATATCTGATAAATAGGAGAGACCATTGTAATCACATATATGAGAAGTGTGTATAAATACACCAAGGATAGTTTAGTGCACAAAAGGTTACATATATGAGAAGTGATACTTTCGCGGATTATCGGACGAGTTAAGAAATAATTATAGTGCTTCTATAATTATCCTTAGTATAATATAATAAAGATATATACTCAATAGAGTAATAGGAAATTTAGGAAGTAGGCGCGCATGGATATCGGACAAGATGATGGAACTCATGACTTTTAAAAAATTAAAGGTTATAGTCTAGGTTTTTAAAAGAAAATGACCTAGTTCACTATAACTTATGCTTTGGTACCAATCTTTAACACCCCCATTTTCGGAACGCAGCGGAATACAACATGGGGTGTTATCTATTAGTCACATAGTACAAGTCATAGGAAACATCAAAATAATTTAAGATGTTTTTAAACAAAATTCACATTTGATATAATCAGAGTTTAACGGAGTTAGGTCCCAAAAGTTTTAACCAGGACAAGAGTCCAAAAGATACATAATTTAGACACAACATAAGTTTTTAAGTGATTAAAAGTTCCATCAAGTGTGAAATAACACGTGTCCATCCATCCATGTCCTTGCACGCCCATCCAAGCATTAAACATTTACGGACCTCAGATAAAACATGCTAAAAAGTCAACATAAAGTTGAGTGAATTCATAGAGTTTAATAAGTAATAAGTTGAATACAAGCATTATTCATAATTTGATATGTAACGAATACAAGTCGGAAAATAAGATTATAGCATCGAGCTCATGATTCCGAACCTTGACCTATATTTTATAATGCCCTCCAAAGGTAAGATTTGCCATTTACCTCAATTTCTCAATATTATGTGGCCGTTGATTGTGAGCGCTACTCACCCGGTCAGGCTCGTCAAGCCAAATATACATATTCATAATATAGCGTTTCCCACGGAATTAACGGTTCATGAAATTTGGGACTTATATGGCAAGGTTACCCAATAACTATAATCATGTAATCGGGTCAAGCATACCAAAAACTACTTGTATTCAGTTTTAAAACTAGCATGTATTTCCCCCAATGGGTTTATAAACAGTTTAAGAGTTAAGGTGGGGCTATGAACTCACCGAAATTAAAAGTGAACAATCAAGTGAAGAAATGAAGAAATACTCCGCAAGAGCTCTACGAGCAACCTAGAATATATACGCGTGTCTTAGCTTTTATGAATAATGATACAATCATTATTATATGCTATATAAATTACGATCTCAATTATGCTTGGTACATAAAGTTTAAATAAACATCAAGATTTAGTTTGGTATTTAAAAATGATTTAAAAGTATAAATCTTACCTTTCTTACAAAATTTCATGTTTCAAGTTCATTTTTATTCCTAAGTCCAAAATAAGTACTAAAGGTCCAATTTAAGTCTAAGGGTTCAATTTAGTCAAAGGGGTCAATTCTTAGTCAAAAGGTTCAGATTATGACTAAAGGTCCAAATTATATTAGGTGGTTCAAAATAAAACTTAAGGGTCCAAATTCATAAGTTATTAACCTTTTCATAACTTTTAACTCAAAATCTGATGGAATTTTTATAACTTAACCACTTTTAAAAATTCATATCTTCCAAACCATAATTCGAAAAATTATGTTCTTTATATCCCCGGAAAATTATTCGACCATACTAACAATATTTGTGGGGCCCACTAATTTAGAAATTTCGTAACAGTAGTGAAATTATTATTTTTCCCCTTACTATCCAGTTCTGAAATCACTAACATCACAACAGTCCCGCGAAAAATACAATATCTTGAGTTCTACAAGCCCAATTAATCTCATTCTTGTGGCCACGTTTAAGTTGAAATGTTATCTACAACTTTTATATTTTGAGCAATAGTTTGTCATGTACAAAAAAAATCACTTTTATAGGTTTCAAATCTGTTACTCAGAATATGACATGTTTCACGAAAACATTTTTTGTTTAATCATCGGGTGTCGTCACGGGAATCACCACCCGTCGAAATGACCACAAGACGTTAATCTACAACTATATATTTTTAGTTTAGGTCCAAAGTCTACTGTTTCATACAGTTTATTCTGTTTTTACCCCTGATCAGAATAGTGTTTTCATAACAAGCCCTTTTTAGTGTTTTCTTGTAATTTTTAACATGTACCAAGCATATTTAAGCCTCAATAACTTATGAAACATACAAAACACATCAAGTAACATGAATCTCAGTAGTGAAATGAATAGAAGAAATGAGTGTTGGTTCCTAACAAAAGATGGAGAACAAGAATAATATGGAAGCCAAGAAAAACAAGAAAAACCAAGAACACCAAATCTTCCAAAGATACCAAGAGAAACCCTGGCTTCCAAGACACCAAGAACACTTTAAATCTTCTTTGAAAATCTTGAAATCACAGCCCTTTAAACACCTTGAAAGAACTTCAAAACGATTTTGAGGAAGACTTCAAGAAAAACCCCAAGAAACTTCAATAGAACCTTCAAAACTTTGATTCAAACCACCATCTTTTATGAGCACCTTCAAGAAGATGTTGTGGAGATGATTTTCTGATATAAATCAAGATGATATGAGGGTGTTTTTGTGATGATTTCGGCAGCAAGGATGAGAGGAGAAGGGAAAATGGATGGTTTTTGTGGTTTGAGTGAGATTTGCATGTAGGAGATGGAATGATTATTTTCTTGGAAAATAACAAAAATGAAGAGTGTATGTGTGGGTAAGGGGGTGGCCGGCCTAGGGGCCTTAAAGGGAGTGTTATGTTTTATTATTTGATAAAAATACATTATATACTTGTTTTGTACAAGTATCATAAGTCACGGAGTGAGTTTGAAGGCCAACGGGTCTAAACCGGTAACGTATTATGCATAGTTTGTGAGAATAAATGTCATGAAGATAATATTTTCATAAAAATGTCATATTTAACTTAAAATGACCAAAATTGATTTTTCATATATTTCCCGAGCCTTTCGGAGTGTTAATATGTCTTTAAAGCTTAAACCGCGAGCCGAAAACGCGAATTACGCAGTACCGGGTGACTTGAAAACGTGAATTTTAGATAATTGTTATAAAAATATTATGAAATTGATATGAAGTGTTAAAATGACTAATTTTAATATTTCATGGGAGACTTGGGTTTTCCGAAGTATTAAAACGAAATTAAAAATAAAAAACGCAGACTGAAAACACGAGTTGTTACCAAAATTTGACGAAATCGTGAAACCAAGTGGGAAATGTGAAAAATAGAATTACTTGATTTCTGTGAGTAAATGAAGGAATATTGAATCACTTAAGACAAGGATACGGATGGAAATCCTAAACACGACTCAAGAAAAGCTAAAAACGCGAAATTTGCTAAATTGGGTAAAAATTAAAAATGAAATTTTAACTCAATTGAAAATAGAATTAGAATATGAATTAAATATTGACCTCAAAATTACGAAAGGTCACACACCCCAGTCAAAAGTGCCTTTGCACCTCCTAGGAAGGAATTGTCTTTCATAACTGAGATAGATGCAAAACCTGTAGGTGAAACATGTGAATCAAATAATGAAAAACTTGATAGAACTAATGAACCTAAGGTTGAGATGAAGTCTGATACCTTGATCATTGAAGATTGGGTGTCAGATAGTGAGGATGATGAGACTGGCTCAACAGCTAAGGCTAAAAAGGAACAAATTCCTAAATCAGTTGAAACTAAAGCTAAACATGTTGAGTTTGAAAAGCCTGTGTTAGGAAGTAGGATCTCTAGGAAAATGGCTTAATTTGATGAGAAACCTAGAGAATATCCTAGGAAATCTAATAACTTGCCTAGAGGAAACCAAAGAAATTGGAAGGCATGTTACAGCCTAATTTCACACTAGTTAGGTAGTGATTTTGAACTGGTTAAGAAGGCATGTTACAGTTGTGGTAGTTTTGAGCACTTAGAGGAAGATTGTTACTACTACAAACCTGTTAGAACTTATGCTCAAAAACTTGTATGGAACCAACACACTAGGGTGAACCATAAGAACTTTGTTAGAAAGACTCACCCACATCCCAATAGAAACATGGTTCCTAGGGAACTTTTGCTGAGAAATGGAGCTACTAGGACAATTACTACTGCTGCACCAAAAAGGCCCATTCAAAAGAAAACAGAGTTTCTACTGCTAAGACAAAAGCAGTTTCTACTGCTGAGCCAAAAGTAGTAACAGACACTGTTGTGGGCAATCACTTTTATGCTATTAAGGCCTCAGCTTACTGGGTCTGGAAACCTAAAATTAAGGTTTTAGATCATGTTCTCAGACACAGCAGTGCATCAATGGACTGTAAGAAATTTGATTACTTTGATGCACAAGGCAGATCCAAGTCAGTAATGGCTTGGGTCCCAAAGAGAAACTAATTCTCATACTTTATGTACAGGGAAATCTACAGGATGAGCTAAAGGATAAATGCAATTTTGATAGTGGATGCTCTGGACATATGACTGGTGGCCAAAGCAACCTGGATGACTTTGAAGCCATGGATGGTGGCTATGTTGCTTTTGGTAATGATCCCAAAGGTGGGAAAATTGTTGGTAAAGGTACTATTAGAACAGGCAATTTGGATTAAGAAAAAGTGTACTTGGTAAATGGACATAAGTTCAATCTTTTTAGTGTCTCACAAATGTGTGACAAAAAGAATTTTGTTCTTTTTACAGACACTGAGTGTCTTGTCTTATCTCCTGACTATAATTTGCCTGATGATAAATCTGTGCTACTTAGAGTCCCTAGAACAGATAATATATACAGTGTGGACATAAAGAATATAATTCCCAAAAGAGATTTAACTTGTCTGTTTGCCAAGGCCACAATTGATGAATGCAAACTTTGGCATATAAGGCTTGGACACTTAAATTTCAAAACAATAAACAAATTGGTTAAGGGAAACCTTGTGAGAGGTTTAATTTCAAAAAAATTTGAAAAACCTAAAACCTGTGTTGCTTGTCAGATGGGAAAGCAACACAGAGCTTCTTGTAAGTCCAAAGTGGTGAACTCTATTTCTGAGCCCTTATACATGTTGCATATGGATCTTTTTGGGCCAACTTATGTGAAAAGTATGAATAAGAAAATGTATTGCCTAGTTCTCACAGATGACTATAGTAGGTTTACCTGGGTTTTCTTTCTAGCAACTAAGGATGAGACTTCTGGTATCCTTAAGGCTTTCATAACAAGAGTAGAAAAACTAGTTAATCACAAAGTTAAGATTATCAGATGTGACAATGGATCTGAATTTAAGAATAATGTGATGAATCAGTTCTGTGTTGAAAAAGGTATCTTAAGACAGTTTAGTGTGGCTAGAACTCCTCAACAAAATGGTGTTGCTGAAAAGAGGAAAAGGACATTAATTGAGGCTGCTAGGACAATATTGTCAGAGTCAAATTACCCACTACTTTTTGGGCTGAAGCAGTTAACACTGCTTGCTTTGTGCAAAATAGGAGTAAGGTAGTGAATCCTCATAACAAGACCCCTTATGAATTATTTCATGGTAGGAAACCTATGATAGATTTCTTAAAACCATTTGGGTGTCCTGTTACTATCTTAAATACCCTTGATAACCTAGGCAAATTTGATGAGAAAGCATAGCAAGGTTTCTTTGTTGGATACTCCACTAATAGTAAGGCTTTTAGGGTATTCAATCAAAGAACCAGGCATGTGGAAGAAAACTTACATATTAGGTTTAGTGAAACAACACCTAGTGTAGCTGGAAGTAGACCTGAATGGCTGTTTGACATAGATTCATTAACCAAAAGTATGAATTATGTGCCAGTAGATGCAGGTACAACTAACATGTCTGCAGGAACGCAAGAAAATTCTAATGTAGGTACACAAGCCAAGGCCAATGAATCTACAAAGAAATTTGTCTTAATTGAGAAGTGGAAGCTTGATCAACTTTTCACACCCAAAGAGAAATAGGACAAGAGTTCACAAGGTGATGTTGTTCATAAAGATGTAGAAGGTGGAGATGAACCTTCTAATGCTGAAAAGGTGGTTAATGATGAACCACATGTTGCTGATAAAGTGGATCTTGGTGAAAACAGAGGATATAACACAAGCAGTAGTATTCCTGATTCTACTGCTAGGCCAAAAGTTTCTGCTGCTCAGCCTAGTAGTTCTACTGCTATACCAAGATTTTCTATTGCTGATGAAGATGGGAGATCCTTTGATGATGTTAACTATCTAAATGATACTAATATGCCAGGATTAGATAATGTCTATGCAGACACTGATGATGAAGATGTTAAAGGGTTTGGTATAGAGGCTAACTTAAACAATATGGAGAATGCAATTCTAGTCAGTCCTATTCCAACCACCAGAATACACACGGATCATCCTATGGAGCAAATTGTTGGGGATGTTCATTCTGCTGTTCAAACAGGAAGTAAAACCAAAGGTTTCAGTAATTTGTTTGATCAAGGATTATTTGCTCAGTCACTTCATCAAAGAAAGAGCCACAATGATTTACAGAATTGTATGTTTACCTGTTTCCTATCTCTAGTGGAACCCAAAAATGCCTACAAAGCCTTACAAGATGAAAGTTGGGTTGAAGCTATGCAAGAGGAGTTATTGCAGTTCAAGCTTCAAGAAGTCTGGACATTGGTTGATTTGCCTCAGGAAAAAGGGCAATTGGTACTAAATGGGTGTTCAGATGCAAGAGAGATGAAAGAGGAATAGTAATAAAAAACAAGGCAAGATTGGTGGCTCAAGGATACACTCAGGAAGAGGGCATCGACTATGATGAAGTATTTGCACCTGTAGCAAGAGTAGAGGCAATCAGACTATTCTTGGCATTTGCTTCATTCAAGAACTTCACTGTGTATCAGATGGATGTGAAAAGTGCTTTCTTGTATGGAAAGATTGATGAAGAAGTGTATGTGATGCAACCACCAGGTTTTGAAGACCCTAATTATCCTGATAGGGTTTATAAGGTGGTTTTAGTAGGGGAACCATTGACAAGACTCTGTTCATCAAGAAAGACAAAAAGGATATCCTACTTGTTCAAGTATATGTAGATGATATCATTTTTGGGTCTACAAACAAGGTGTTATGTGAGGAATTTGAGAAGCTCATGCATAGTAGATTTCAGATGAGTTCTATGGGGGAACTCACTTTCTTTCTGGGGCTTCAGGTTAAGCAGAAGAAAGATGGGATTTTCATCAGCCAAGACAAGTATGTGGCTGATATTTTGAAAAAATTTGGTTTTTCTGATGTGATGATATTTTGATGAAATTTGGTTTTTCTGATGTGAAGCCAGCTAAGACAACAATGGAGACCAACAAGCCTTTGCTCAAGGATGAAGATGGGGAAGAGGTTGATGTGCATTTGTACAGATCCATGATTGGATCTTTGATGTATCTAACTGCTTCAAGACCATACATTATGTTTGTTGTGTGTGCATGTGCTTGATTTCAAGTGACCCCTAAAGTTTCTCACTTGAATGCTGTGAAGAGGATTTTTAGGTACTCAAGGAGTCAACCCAGGTTAGGCCTTTAGTATCCTAAGGATTCACCTTTTGATCTGGTGGCATACTCAGATAGTGATTATGCTGGAGCAAGTTTGGATAGGAAGTCAACTTCTGGAGGCTGTCAATTTCTTGGACATAGGTTGATCTCTTGGCAATGCAAGAAACAGACAGTGGTGGCTAATTCAACAACTGAAGCTAAGTATGTGGCTGCTTCTAGTTGCTATGGACATGTGCTCTGGATTCAGAATCAATTGCTGGATAATGGGTACAACTTTTTTGAGCACCAAAATTTACATTGATAATAATAGTACAGTGTGTATCATTAAAAATCCTGTTTTTCATTCAAAAACAAAACATATTGAGATAAGACATCACTTTATCAGAGATTCTTATGAGAAAAAGCTAATTCAAATAGTTAAAATCCATACTGACAACAATGTTGCAGATTTACTCACTAAAGGTTTTGATGTGAGTAGATTTCAATTTTTAATTGCCAGTATAGGAATGATCAATCTTTGAAAAGTCTTATCTCTGTGTGTTTTTGTGTTAGTTTGTAAGGATTTGTACTGTTATTAATCAAATAAGTAGTTTCTATTGCTTGCTTTGTTTGTATGTTGTCTGCTTTGATTTGTCTGGCCACAGGACAACCCTTTAATTTTTCAGCTATGATCTTGGATTAGTTGAAAAAGAATATTTCTGGAAAAATTTATGTTTACCCAAGGTTCTTACAATTAATCATAAATAAAAAACTTTCAGAACCTAAGGTACATACAAAGACATATGACAGTCCTGAGCTTAAAAGGAAAATGTTTTCTTATTTGAGAAAGAATGGAACTGGTTTTTCTGGGACTGTAACACCTTTGTCCCAATATATGTTGCAATTGGCTTCTACTCAGGGTGAAGGTGCTGACATCACAACAGCTACCCATCACACACCCAATTCGGAACACTCATTTGAATCACCCCAAAAGACCCAATCCGATTTCACAAACAAAGGACACTGAGTGACATCAGACTAGTGTCAGGATGGAAGCAGATGAGGCTGCCATAGGTGATGTAGGTGGCATGATGGAAGGGGCTAACACTACTGATTCTGGCTTAGTAGCTCGTCAGGGCAGTGTTAACATAAGTAAGACCCCAACCATGACAACATCTAATGCTGAAGGTTCTCTTGAACCTGAAGCAGGCGATGGTAACCCCAGTCACATGGCTACAAGGGGGGGCTCAGATGATCAACCTAGGGTTGATACTGAGTTTAGGCCCATTGATTCACCTCTCGGACCAGGTAACACATGTCGAAGTGATGAGGGCAGAACTGAAACAATTGAATTGATGGAAACCCATGTACAAAATGACAATGTCATTGATTCACCTCTGGGACCAGGTAACACAGGTCGAAGTGATGAGACTAGACAAGATACTGAGGAATTGATGGCAACATTCAATGTACAAAATGCCAAATCCAAGGATACACCTCTCGGGTCAGGTAACACAGACCGAAGTGGTGAGGATAGAATGCAACAAATTAATGAATTGATGGCTAGATGTACAAAGTTAGAAACCCAAGTTCTTGATCTCACACACACAGTTAAAAAGTTGAAGATGAGAATCAGACATTTGGAAGGTCAAAAGAGATCAAGAACAAGGGTACGCAAAAGACTGAAGAAAGTTGGCACAACTCAGAAGGTCAGCTCCTCAGAAGGCATGAGTTTGGGGGAGGATGCTCCCAAACAGGGGAGGAAAGAGACAAGGACTTCAGGGGAGGCTGAAACTGTTTTTGAAAGTGCTGCTGCTGATTTTGATATGGATATGGGTAATGATCAAGAAACTGAGGATATTCAAGCTGAGCAAAAGCAAACAGAAGAAATTGCTCAAGATGCTGCGACAGAGGTATTGGTTTTGGAAGAACAAGAAGATGTTCAAGACACTTCTACAAGCAAGATAGTTCAGGATGGTTCTACTGCTGTTGGTGTTGAGAAATTGGCCAAGGAAGTTGTTTTTGTTGCTGGTGTAGAGCATTCTGTTGCTGAAGATAATCAAATTGCTGCTGAGTCAGAGTCAGATGATAATCTTAGTTTGGCTGAAGTAATGTTACAACTTAAGACTAGAGCATCTACACCAAAAAAGTCTCAACCACAACAACAACCTCCAAGACAACAACAATCACAATCTCTACCAACTATGAAGTCTGCAACTCCACCTACAACAAAAAAAGTAACTCAAACACCTACCATTCCAAGAGCTCCAGTCAAAGGAGTAAGCATAAGAGAACCCATTTCTTTCAAAAAGCCTGTAAAAGCTCATACATATACTGGAAAGGGTAAAGGTAAGATGGTTGATGAGCCTGAACCTTATCCATTTCATATTCCTTTTGAATATTAGCCTCCTGAGATTCTATAAAAATATGACAAAGAAGAAGCAAAGAAACTTGCAAAACAATTTGAAGCAGAGGAGGAAGCAGAGCTTGAAAAAAAAGGAAACAGGCTGAAGAGCAGGCTAAGCTTGAAGCAAAATTAAATGCTTGGGATGAGGAAAGAGTTAGATGTGTACCTGATATGGAGTTATTAAAGGCGAAAGAGGTGTTACAAGAGTCTCTTACTGCAGAAGGTGAATTTTGAATGGTTAGAGAAGTTCAAAGCAAAGCATAAGAAGAAACTTCTTGCTGAGAGGAAGAAGAAGAAGGTGCTTAGACCTCCAACTGTTAAGCAAAGAAGAAATTTTCACGAGCACTACTTGAGAAATATGAAGGGCTGGAAACTTGTGCAATTGAAGCTTTATTCTGATGCTGAAGTTGAGGAGAAATATGAACAAGCAAAAAGGGAATTTGAAAATTTTGTGCCTATGGGATCTGAAGTTGACAAAGAAGTGATTGAAAAGAGGTTTCAGAAGGGGAAGGAATCTGAACTTGAGACTGAGGTTGGACTTAAGAAAGAAAAAGAAAATGTGCAAAAAGTAGAAGAAGCGAAAGAAAAAGTTGTAAAAGAAGAAGAGAAAGAAGGTCCTAGTATTGGTAAAAAGAGAAGTGGGAGAGTTTTAAAGATGAAAGCTAGGAGGAAAAAGAGAAAAGTGGTAATAGAAAGTTCTGAATCTGAAAGTGAAGGAACAAAGAAGAAAAGACTATCTGAGGAGTTCTACAAGAAAACAATTGAGTTGCAACTAATGACTCAAATTGTGCATGATGATGATGATACTTTTGTAGATACTGCTCCATTAGAGGCTAAGACTCCAGTTATTGGATGGAAGACTGGTTATGATGGTTCTGATAAGAAAGGTCATTGGTTTGAGTTACATAGAGTTGGTGGCAAAATTCAAAGATTTAAGCATTTTCCTCAGATGCTTAAAAATATGGATAGAGAAGATTTGGTTAATTTGTGGGGATTAATGAAAAATAAGTATGGAAACACGAGGCCACAAGATGAATTGGATAGAGTACTTTGGGGAGATCTGATGATCATGTTTGAAGTTTGTCCTGGAGACAGAGTATAGCGAGAACAGGGGAGGAGTAAAAAAATTCTTCTTTGGAAATATTATGAGTCATGTGGAGTTCATGAGTTAGTATTGCAAGGAGGACTTCAGATGTATATGTTCGTAGAGACGGATTACCATCTAACTGTGTCTACACTAAAGATGATGATTGAAGGAGATATTAAACTTCTGGTTGATAGTTGGAATCAATCTGTTGTTCATTTTATCAGAAGGATACAAAGAAAACTCTATGGGCAGGATTTTACTAGAAGGAAGTAGTAAGTGTTTGGAAGTATCCTCTTGGTGTTTATCTGTACTGAAAAGAAACTTGATTATTTTGCGAGAAAATATCAAGTTTAGGGGAGGATTGTTGGGTTATAAGATGCTGCTGCTTCAGATGATATAGTATTGCTCATGGTTCTTAAAAGAAAATACACCAAGTATGATTCTGCTGCTAGGCTAAATAATCCTACTGCTAGTGTATTTATTCTTCTGCTAGAGTTTACTGAAGAAGATCAAGAAATAAGCTAAGTATGATACTAATGCTGGGCAACGAAGATTCTACTGCTAGAGTTATCATTCTACTGCTTATTGGATATTGATGTATAGTATGTTAGATAATTATGGAATAGATACGAATATATATTATCTTGTATAGAAAGTCTTTGTAACCGACTAGGAATCCTTAAGTCTATAAAAGGAGGATCTAGGGTTAGGTTAGTATACGTATTATTGTTAGTTCGATTCATTTCAAGGTTATTGTAACCCTGTTACTTTTGAGTAACCGTATTAATATATTGAGGTGATTGTTGAAAGAATTCTGTTGTGCTCGATTCATAATTCTTCTTAAAATTAAATATTAGATTCCGCATAATACTTAATAGATCATTCAAGAACAGTTTCTATACCTATTGTCTTAGATCTACATCTAAGATAATTAACAAGATCGTTAGCTCAACTGTGATCAACATTTACCACTTTAAAATCTCAAGTGACAGCGCAACAAACAGAAATCAATAAGTTGAAATCTTATGATCATGAGCGAGCAACGGAGTAATATCTTAACACTCACCTGCCACAAGAAGTCAGCAGACTACTTAATGAGACACTTCCTGATCTTCTTAAGGAATATGTTAGACAAAAGCTGGATAGGATTGTAGCTAATCAAATGCAAACCACACCAATCACGATTCAGACTTTACCATCCAAGCCTTCTACTGCTGAACTCTAGGAAAAGTTGCTCGAGGCTATCGTTGATGATCCTGAAAAGGCAGAGCTTTGTCAGGGCTTGCTTGACTCAATCACGAAAGCAGAAAAGAAAGGTGAGGCATGCAAGAAGGACAAGCCAATCAAACATAGTCGTGATGATCACGATAAAGAAGACCAAGCAAAGAGAAGAAAGAAAAGTTCTAAATCGACTGGCCCTTCAACTACAACACCTTCTTCTGGCATTCAAAAAACAAGCCAAGATAAGTTCGTACCTCTAGAAACTGGAGCATTTGATGTGGCTGAACCTCATGACGATTTAAGCTTTGATCAAGATACTGCTGCTGCACCACCTAGAGCTGCAACTGTGCCAGCACTACCAGCTAACACTCCACTCAAACCTGCACCAGAATGGGTCAACCCTGACGCCGCGAAGTTCGAATGGTTTGAAGTAATGCTGGATGCGTATCCAGATGTCTCAGAAGATGAAGTACCAGTCGAAGGATCTGTTGTGGACTTCGCCAAAAGATTGAAGAAAGTGATGAAAGTTCAAAAGTTACAATTATCTGATATCATCAAAGTCCGCAAAGCAGGATTCTCAGAGTTCAAGACTACAACAACATCACATCTAGAATTCGAATACAATCTGGAACAAGTTGCGCGGGCTCTGTCTGAGAATGTAAATTGGGATGATGCTTGCTCTTCTCATCCGAATGATAACTTTCAACTTCAGGATTATTCGCAACCCCTACCTCTTATCGGACATGCTCATAATCCGAAGATACCCAAGGCATATTTCTTCAACAACGACTTAGAGTATCTAATCTATGGTAAGACGAACCCAAAAAAATGATATGCTACATCTCTCACCAAGTTCCAGGCGGCATCATACATGTTAGAAGGTTTTGAAGAACATATCAATGAATTATTCATCAAATCAGTTGAAGAATATAATGATGAAGCCGTTATAGGAATCTATCATTGGCCAGATATGAGGAAATGGTTCTATAAATGGAAGCTTACTTTTCCTTCAAAGACTAAGGTTTTTCACAAAAGTAGGATTCTCTCCATCACAAGTGCTGAAACAGAATCAAAATATGGGTTTAAGTTTTTGACAAAGATCACCGTGAGAAGACAAGATGACCAGGAATACACTTTCAATGAAGCTGATTATCGCTACTTGAACATCAACAACATTGAAGACATGTATGTCTAAGATTCAGGGCAAACTCGTGTATCTACCTGGTCGTCTCCAATACGACATCATCAACTCTGTTCTGATCTACATCCGCAATATTTTGATCCGATCAAGAGTTGAAGACGTTCATCTTGGGGTAGAAAGCTACCAGAAGAAATCGAATCTGGTCAAACTTAATCTCAAACCTCCGGGGATAGCAGAAAAGAGGCCTTATACTTTCGGTGATAGACCATTTGGGGTAGTATTCGTCAGAAGAAGCACACCAAAGTTCATGGGCTATGAAGAAATTCACACGTTTAGCGATGAAACGTTGGTACAAGTGAAGTCTGAACTTATGCATATTCTGGAGAACCATAGACAAAGGAGGAATCAGGGGTGGCTAAGGCACATGTCATGGATGAGAAATGATGTCAAACAAGCACTCAAGTTCATCGTCCGAATTGACCGAAGGATTCAGTTTCAGGTACAAATGAGAAGGCTAGAAAGCTACGTAGGTGGACGCGTAAGAATTCCTAACATTCTCACTTTCCGTCATCCTGAGCAGTAATCACTGGTATCATTGTAACATTTCATCATCATTCATCATTTGTTAAATTTGACTATGGCTTGTGCACACATCACAGTGCATAACCCGTTCTTGTAATGAAAGGACCTTATGGTACGCTTCAGTGCCACAATCCTCATATAAGAAGCGAAAGCTTCTTACTTTTGAGTAGAATTAACAAGAATTTTTCAAAGTTTATCAAAATTCTGCTCAAAAGAACAAGTATTCCCTTGTTAAGGGGGAGTACATGAAAACAAAATCTTTGTTCTATACAACAAAAAAGTTCTTGAAATTCTTCCCGTAAACCTCAAGAAGCAAATTTTAATCAAAAAGTTTAACAAAAACAACATGAATATTCTATTTTTGAGGGGGAGAATAAAGATGTGATTAAAATATGGTAATAAAAAGTTGAAATCTCGGATGAGCTCGACTCAGAATTGAACCCTCGAATTGACGATATCAAAAGTCAGTAATCAAAAAGACATGTCCGGGACGGGTAATAATTTCAAGCCAGTTTATCCGGTGATGTAAACGTGTCTCGCAAAGGACGTGTCTGAGTAGAATGTACTGATTTTGACATATTTTCCTTGAATATGATCTGGACGGGTAATAATTTCAAGCTAGTTTTACTAGTGATGTAAATGTGTATCGCAACAATCAGGTTCATTGAAAATCAATCAATTCACAAAAGTGCTAACTCTACCCGAAATGTGCAAATTTACCTTAAATACTTATGAGCACATGTTAAGGGGGAGTATTTCTGAAAATCATAAAACTCTCAAAGTGTTAACAAAATATGTTTTTACAAACATAAGCACTTTGAGAGATTTTCAAAAAGATTGGTTTATGGCAACAATAGGATAGTCATGGAGATATAAGGTGACTAAGGTTTGTAAAAACCTTCCTATGATCCGCCAGAGCCTGAGTGATCTACCCAAGGACAATATCAATAGTTTAGTACTAGAAAAGTCCTGGGTATGATGAAAAAAGGACTAAAGAAATGAAAGGGGAAAGAAGGGGTTGAAGAATGTAAAAGAAAAGTAAAGAAAATGGTGAAAAGAAATAGCCCTCCATTTGATCACCCTTAGGGCAGACACCGGGTTCAATACATATGCTACTGGTGGTTACTACGGTAACACCGGTATTGAAGATTAAGCTGTCATGGACCCAGTGACGCACTGCACCAAACCTTCTAGCTACTCATGTGTCTCTCAAAAGACACTTGTTTTATTTCACATGGAGAACCCTTCATTATCTATCGACCTCTGACTCCGAGATGTGTTGATATTGAAAAGGAGGCAATCTGCTCCATGCCTCCGACGACCAAAAATTAAGAACTTTACCGAGTCTTGAGCAATGAGATACATAAAAGATCTCTTAGGAACACTTAGCATTGTTACACTGGTTGTTCAACAAAAGGAACACCAGTCGTAAATTATAAGAGTGTCCTGTGGAGGTCTTAGTAATCTGCCGAGAACATTCATGAGAGAAGTTTCATATTGTGATTCTTAGTGATTGAATGGAAATCCTGCCAGGGTCAACATCAAACAGCCCTGATAGCAGGTCACTTCGGTAATCCCTTATGGATTACACTTAGTGGTTCCAAACGGCCTACAGTCGTGGAGTGATACTTCGGTATACTTCAGCGGCTCTGTAAATCATTGATACACTTTGGTGTATCTGTGTCAGCTCTTTTGGGGGCATCCGATTCAGAACGGCTTTGGGTATGATTAGAGAAAATCTTCACACTATGCTGTTGACAATCTCGAAGTCTGAATTTGTAAGTGCCGGATGATTTATTGCTAACTGTTTACCTGCAGGAAATCATGGAGACCGGGAGTACCACCACCACCATTTCATCATGCTCATATCCCAAAGAAAAGTTCTCACAAAGACTAAGAGATGACAAAAGTTCAAAGAAGTTAAAGAAAAGTCAAAGATCGAGCAGAACAAACTTTCACAAGTTAAAGATTGAAGCTTATGAAGTGAGAACTACTTGATACATGATGAACAAAGGTCAAAAGACATATGATCATGGTGGAAAAGACGTAAAGACACTGTCATCAAAGAACGTTGGTGGAAGGCAGATCAAGACACTACCATATCACATAATTCAAGAAAAAGAGAATAAAGATGCAAAATGACGTCAAAGCCAAATAAGCTAAGATGACGTCAAGCAACCTAGATGACCAATACTTAGGGAGAGATTGTTAGGAACATGTTACTAGTCTTCAAGTATTGATCATTTTATGTATTAGGTTGCTTAGGCCTTTATGTTAGTTTTAAGGCTCGACCTATGTAGAAGGCCCATGGGCCGTGTCCTTTTATGTATTTAATTATGTTGTTAAATAGGGCAACACTCTAATACTTGTAAGAACCTATAAATACCCCGTCCCTTGTAGGGAGAGGGTTGGTTGGTTAGTGTGATAATCAAAGTTCATTATTGTTAAGTAACCTTCCACTCTCTTTCTCTCTCTAGAATTAAGGTAGCTTGTGTGATAAATCTAAGTAACAACAGTGTTTTATTCCTTAATAAATCGGTCGTGGGGAGGTGCCAAAGTCCCCAACTCTATGAATGTATAAGTCTTCCCTAAAATCCTTAAAGTCTATTAAGTTTTCTAGGATCTACAAACCTCAATTCACGCAATAAATACAACGAGAAAAACCAATAGTGCACTATATGATTGCGTTTAGTAGGATGTTCAAGCTAGCACATATAAGAGAGAAGCCAGATTTCCTACTCCTAACGCTAAGCAATCAATCAAATAAGAGACGAAAAATCAATGATCAATAACTAGGTTTCATTAGATCTAAGCAAACACTAATTAACTTAAGCTAACATGTTAAAGTGGAGAAAAGAGAAACAAGTAATCAAACAACAAATAGACATATTGAATGATTAAAAGGATAACTTATCTTCAATGAAACTTGAGTTTTGGGGGCTATAAAACCCTAACAAAAGCTGAGAAAATCGTTCCTTATGTGATACTCCAAGATGTTAAACGAATTATGGAAAACATACAAAAATATATATATAGTTTTACACTTGTGACGGCGTCACCTTATAGGTTGTGACGCCGTAAGGTCGCCGCCATTAGGGTTTCATCTTGTGCAATTCGTCGTTCTGACGGCGTCGCTTATGATCTCTAACGCCGTCATGATGGTCTTGAAGCCGTCCTTTGTTAAATCATCTGGGTCGTCTCTTGTTAACTTTGTACGTGACTTTGGCCTTCAATTGCACCTGATGCCGTCAGGTTATAAATCTTCAGATTTCATCTGAGGCGTCGCTTTTTAATCTTGTACCAAAAATCCATCTTCAGTTGCAAGTGACGGCGTCACTTCGTAAAGTGTGACGCCGTCAGATCCTCTTATCTGACAGATTTTGTGACTTCGTCGTTTTCTTCACTTTCTTGTCGTTTTAAGCCAAAAACATACCGGTTTCCAGATTTTTCGTCCCAAGTACCTAAAATGCAAAAAGAAACGATTAGGTCAATATTTGATCATATTCATACGAATTTTGGGAATAAATGACCTCATAAAAAGGTACCAAATAAATCCTTATCAAATATCCCTACACTTGGGATTTGCTTGTCCTCAAGCAAATGTGCTTTTATCCTAATCAATTTACAAGTTAGGGGTCATTTAGCATTGGTTTAAAAGTAATTACAATATACAATCGTTCCACTTTAGCCAAAATAAGCACGGAAATTATATACTAGGGCCTCACATAAAGTGTTTGGATTCTCACATATCTCAGGTGTATAAGTTGTATAACATGTATGGAAACGGGAAAATAAAACACTCTCTACCTGTCATAGCACATAGATTACCATAGGCTTGAGGACGGATCAACCCTCCACCACTTTGGCGTAAGCACCTTGGATAAACTATCAAAGAGATCTTTTAAAGGGTTGTAACGTTAGGTGTAAGGGTATGGAAAACACGGTTTTGTTGGATAAACGGAATTTTTCTGGTGGCAAGTCAATCATCTATTATCAATCACATGTACAAGGTGGCGTTGCTAATCCAAGACTCGAATCACTAACTACTAACTATTTTTTTTATTTTTGTTGACACTTTCTTGACTTAAACAAAAATAAAAAGATGGGATGGCAGTCAGTATGTTTTCTTCTTTCTTTTTTTTCTTTTTTTCTTTTTATGATTTTTTTTTCATACACTTTTGCCCTACCATCCAAAATATAAATTCATACAAAAAAGATTTATTGTAACCTCCCTACACTTGAACTTTTAAATAATTAAAACTAACTAATGACCCGAATTAAGAGGATCAAAACAGTTGGAGTACTTTAAAACATTTAACGTACATATGGGTGTAATAACTTATGACTTTCTTCCCCATTACTCCATAATAACTAGTACTTTCCCCGTGAGTCCCAATCGTCCCAAAACTGTATTCACAAGATATGACTCGACTTATCAACCATGTAATCAACTAGACAATTAACAAAGGGTTTACATAAATGTTGTCACAATAATGCTCTAAAGATGAGTGCATACAAGGAAGGCGAAGGTGATTTGGGTGAACATTTGGGAGTGGATTGTAAACAATGCTCTTCATTAATATTTTGTAATCCTCCGAAATATCACAAGAACCACGAAAAGGATAGGCTCTGGGGGGTGTGCTAGGGGTATCGTGTATTAAAAATGTGTACATAGCAAAGGTGTGGGAGAATTGCTTGACCAATGAAGCTAACATACTTATAAAACAGGTTTAAAACAAGGGTTATCCTAGTTGTTGGGATTTATATTGAGTTGATAAATACAAAACCATAAAAGAAGAATGAAGCAAATAGGAAACTACAAGGACTTAAAAGATAAAGAATAAAAGTTAGGAATATTTGTTTTCTAATACAATTAGGAGTCTTTGTAAACCCTAATATCTCTATTATACAAAGAGACATAGGGCATTCGTTTTATGTGTGCACAATTACAATGTAGTCGACAAAAGTGTGTGTGTGTCTAGGCGTTTGGTTGGTTATGTAAACGTCTAGTTTTAGTGTTTGTGTTTAGTCTCAAGATCATTGATCCCTGTTACAAGGTGTGTAACACGTACTACAATTGATCAAGTATTATTGAGGCTAATTGTGTTTGTAATTGTATTGTTATGAAGATGATGATGAAGAAACCTTGTTACAGTAACAATTGATGTTTTGCTTAATCCGCTGCGTATATTGTTAATCTTTGTTATTGTTATTCCTAGAGCTCAAAACGATCTAAGGAGTTATAAAAAACTCCACATTTGTTATCAGAGCTCGGGGAGCTCATGATCTAGGGATTCGCAAGGTCTTTAGTCGAAGAAAATTGACTTTGGTTTATATGTTCGTATTTTTTCTGCAGTGCTATTTTTAAAAGGCGATATCTCATTTGTTAACCATTGGATCTTAACGAAATTTTTACTGAAGGTTCTTCATACATCAAGGAACATTCTCACCGTAGGGATCTTCAATCTGAGTTTCCAATAAAAAGATATAAATTTTCTAAAAGTCTGTTGCAGAAAATTGAAAAGTCATAAATTAGAAACAGGTTAGTGACACTAAAAAGTGTCACTAAAAAGCATCGTCTAGATGGTATATTCAGTTTAAAGGTTATCCAGAAAATTGATTTTGGGGTTTACTGTTATGAAGTCACAAAGGTATTCGAGTTTTCTGAAACCCTGACTTGGAGTCGGTTTATACCAAAGATGGTATTAACACATCTGCTTTTGAAAAGAGTTTTATTAGCTTTGGTGAGTCAGTTTTTGAACTGATACATCTCTTAACTCTCGTGCTACTAGTGTGATGCTCGTCATTTAAAACCCTAATTCATGTTAAGGGTATCTTTATTGATTGCTTGGACTAGAATATTTATAAGGTTACTGGAAACAGCAAGTAATGTTACGCATCATGGATACAAGTCAAAAGTTTACTGCTGCTGATTTAGAACTTAATGCTGCTATGTTTGAACTTAGTGCTACTTGTTTGATCATCGTGGAAAGTTAATGATGCTACTAAGTTTATACTGCTGGGTTCAAAGGTTAATACTGCTCGTAGTTGTTATTTGTACTGCTTGATATGAAGTTAGTACTTCTAGTTATCGTTAATGCTGCTAGTAGTAATTTTTAGTGTTGCCGATAGACTTAATGTCGCTAGTTGTTTTTGATACTTTTCACGACCATTAATGCCGCTCCATACAAGTTAATGCTGCTCAACATGTAAGTTAATGCTACTCATTTCAAAGTAAATATGGTTCTTGTTTGTTAACGTTGTTCGACAGTTTATGCTGCTACTTTGAAACTTACTACTCCTTTTGGAACTTACAAGTTGGGAATAGGCATTTGGTTTCAACCTTAATTATTGGAGTTTGTTTGGATTGCTATTGTTCGATGTTTAAAGAAGCTAGGACAAATTATTTAAAGGGCTTGTTTGGTTAAAACCTAAGCTTTGCATTTAAGTTTTATTCAATATCGAATAGTACATGGTTTTGGTTTTGGTCTACATGAGTTAGATATAGAGATGTCGAATCACACACAAAAAAGGATGAATTTTTGTTTAAATGTTCTTCAACGTTTAAAAGGCTCGTATTTGGATTCATTGGAATAATTGATTACGAAGAAGGTTGATTATCACTTATTTTAAGATTGAAGTGGAGTTTCATAGATGCGCGTTCTTATCATATCTTAAACGGCTTACAACGTTTAAAGGTAACTTGTTCGTGCTTTAATGTTGTGAAAATGATTTGTCAAAATCTAGAAATAGGGATTTGCTATCACTTAAAGGAGTTACATTGTAGTGCTCAGTGTCTCATAAAAGATAAGGATTTTGTCAAGAGGTTGCGGTCTACTTATATATTTGGTTTTTGGTATAAGTTCAACGTCACATGGATAGTACATGACATAAGACACAAGTTTGAGTTGTTTTACTTCATCATCAAGTTTGTTATACTTAGTTTTCTTCAACAGTAATCATTATAAGAAGCCTACATAAGTGAAGATTCAAGAAATGGTTAAAACATGGATTTTAGTGGAAGCATATTCTAGAGTGTTTAATCATTTACATGCACCATTTGAGGGGAAGGTTTTTACAACTGCTATATCGAAATTGGAAGGCTAGATTAGAAGTGTGATATTGATTTGTGATTGTGAAGATCAAATTTGCATCTACTTAACATCCCCTAGTGAATATTAACAAAAAGGGGAAGAAGAAGTACATAAAATTTTTGCAACTTGTCGATCCTTGGTGGTATAGCATGTTATGTAAGTTCACACGAGTTGAGATTCAGGGGAAGATTGTTTCATTCATGGAAGATGATTGCGTGGTTTTGTAACCTTACAACAGGTTTTACCTCTCGAGGGATCTCAAGAGGCTTACAACCCCACCAGGCAGTGTACCTGACCGATGTAGTATAGTGTAGTGGTAAGTACGGGGGATTGATCGTTCTCCACAGGGAATAGTGTTCGTTAGGTATGAAAGGCTACTCTAATTAGGTCTAAGGGTTGAGGAAGATTCTTTTTATGTTTTTTATATTTTTATGAAAGCAAGTAAAATCTCGGTTTTGAAGGAGTGGGCGGAATTAGTTGCTAGTCAACTAACCCAAATTACTACGAATGCAAATAAAATAAAATAACAAAAATGAAATGTGGTGAGAAACTTATGTGTAGAGAAATGTGTTTACTTAGATTTCCTTACTCCCTAACTATCTTTTACCGGTTAATTAGTGTGTATTAGTCGCGTGGATGACGGGTGTATTCCCTAATACCAATCATGGGGTGGTGTACGTACTTCCCCAACTCTACAAGCTCCTACTTCACTCCTATGTCGAGCCGGCTAGGAAGCTCCTAACATGGGATCACTAGAATTCGCTTGTGCATTAAATACAACCATAAAAACCTTTAGTTCGCATTTGGTTCATGTTTCTTAAGACGTTCAAGCAAGTTACCGAATAGGAAGTTAGCCAGTTTTCTTAAGCCTAACATAGATAAACACTCATCCAATACAACTAATAACACACTAATAACCAATAATCAATAGCTAGGTTTCATTAGATCTAAGCAAACACAAGATAAATATAGCCTAACATGTTAAACAAAAGACAAGAACAAGATAGAATCAAACAACACATAGACATATTGAATGATTAATTGATAACTTATCTTTTAATGTAACATGGAAGATCTCAAGGCAAAAAGCCTTGAAAAAGATGCTAAAATCGTCTTAGGGTTTTCTCCCAAAAATTCCACACTAAGCTCTCTCTCCAATGACAAAGAATTGCAAAACTATATATAGATTTTTACATCTGACGGCGTCACCTTATGGAGTGTGACGCCGTCACCTCGCCGCTTTTAGGGTTCCCGGATGACCTTCTTGACGCCGTCCCTCTTTAGCTCTCCAAAATCCATTCTGGCTTATCAAGGCTTGACGCCGTCAGACCTTGAACGTGACGCCGTCCCTCTTTGAATTAAGCCGTGACGCCCTTGATCAGGTTAAAGCGTGACGCCGTCAGAATTTACATGCAATTTTCACTGGCTTATCATGAGTAAATTTCACATCCACCTTTTCTTGCCAAGCCATGACGCCGTCCAGAGTAAAATCTGACGCCGTCAAAGGTAACTTTTAGCCGATTTTTGAGACATTGTCGTTTTCTTCACTTTAATGCTCCAAAAACGTCCAAAATGCCTCCTTTTCCAGATTTCTCCTCAAAAGTACCTAAAATGACAAAAGGAACGATTTAGGGCGATATTTGATCAAATAAATACGATTTAGGGCTTAAATGACCCCTTAAAAGCGGTACACTTTTCGCTTCATCAAATACCCTTACACTTGAGATTTGCTTGTCCTCAAGCAAATGCGCTTTTATTCTAATCAAAATACAGGTTAGGGGTCATTTAATGCAAACATAAAAGTAATTACAACAAATAATCGTTCCACTTCAATCATAATAAGCACGGAGATTATAAACTAGCACCTCACAAGTAGTGTTTAGATACTCACATCTCTCAAGTGTCATCAAAATAAATCTCATAAATGAAAACGGATAATATCTCTCACTACCTGTCATAGCAAATAGATTACCATAGGCTTGGGAAAGGATCGAAAACCTCCTCCACTAGGCGTAAGCACCAAAGATAAACTATCAAAGAGGGCTTTTAAATGGGTTATAACGTTAGGTGTAGGGAAAAGGAAAACACGGTTTTGTTGGATAAAGGATATTTTACTGGTGGCGAGTTAAAGATCTTGATCAATTACATGTACTATACAATGTTGCTAAGCCAAGACTCGACTCAATCTTAAGCTAGAAACAAAATAACAAAATAACAAAAAAAAATAAACATAAAATGAAACGGGATGGTAGTCCGTATGTTTTTTCTACTTTTCTTTTTCTCATTTTTTTGTATTTTTCTTGATTTTTTCGATTTTTTTTTTTTTTTTTTTTTTTTTTTTTTTTTTTTTTTTTTTTTGCATACACTCTTGCCCTACCATCCAAAATAATACATCATAGGGGCGTTGCATTCCCCTTACACTTGAACTTTTACATAACTTTACAATTAACTAATCTAATGACTCGAATTAAGATAATCAAAACACTTGGAGTACTTTTAAAATATTTAGCACATATGGGGGTAATAAATGATGTTCTTCCCCATTACTCCATTACACTAGTACTTTACCCATGAGTCCCAATCGTCCCAAAACAATATGTACAAGGATATGACTCGACTTAGCAACCATGTAATCAATTAGATAATTAACTTGGGTTTAAACAAATGTTGTCACAATAATGCACTAAAAAATGAGTGCATACAAGGTAGGCTAAGGCGATTTGGGTGTACATTTAAGTGGGGTGTAACAAATTCTTCCTTTAAGTAAAATGCTTAAAGGTCGAAACGAAAAGATAGGCTCTGAGGGGTGTACTAGGGTATCGTGTACTAAAAATGAGTAGAACGCAAAGGGTGTGGGAGAATTACTTGACCAATGTAGCCAACGTAATTATAACAAAAACACAGGTGTAAAACAATGGGTTAATCCTAATGCCTCTTATCATGTAGTAAATCTAACTACACGAATGTAGTCTCACTTGTGGCCTCGGAATGGTCCTAACGCAAGTTCTAGAATCTAAGTGCAACCGGTACACACATCATAGCATAAATGCTTTTCCTACCAATTCTAGGGGTGAACCTCACATATTTGGGGTGGAAAATTTTTTTTAGTGGTACGGTTTTTGTGCTAGTCATATAACTCCTATCCGTGAGACGCTTATTAGGACTAAAGTTTCACTCCTAAATGTTGTAAAAAATTTTAAATTTGGCACTAAAATTACCTTAACAAGTATTTCTCTCAGTTTTATTACACATCTACTATTAAACAAACAAAAATCAAGCGTAATAGCATTCTCTTAATCGTGCTTTTACCCTCCCCTTACACTTAAGATGAACATTGTCCCCAATGTTCAAATAACAAGATGTAAAAGCATAAAGTAAAAGAATGAAATCAAATACTCCCCTGATTCGCTCGGTGGATAAAGAGGTAACATGGTTAGATCTTCTTCCAAGGTAATGTTGAAGCTCCAAGACTAAAGCATCGCCAAAAGCTAGATTCCACAAACATCTCCTTGTCCAAAATAACCTGTTAAACCTGAGAAAACAAACACGAAAACCTGCATAACATCGGCGGGATAAAATCTATATATAAGGATATAATGCTTGTGGAATGATAACTTTGCAGATTCCTGGAGATTATAAGTTGGAGATTTTAATAAAAACTTTTTACAAACAAAACTTTCAAAAATTTCTGAAAATTAAATCTGACGCCGTCAGGTTATAAACCCTGACGCCGTCAGAAATGACCTGACAAAAATTTTCATTTTAAGTTTCCGGAAAAATTTTGGAAAAACCTATACCTTACTTCCTGGAAATCCTGCAAAACATCATTATGACTCGATACAAGCATTTGACTCAAACGAATACGAATATGTATGTTAATTTATTATTATTACGATTCATGTTCATATGTGTTCTAATAAACCGATTTAGATTTCCCTTACACTTAACTTTTGCAAAATACCTTTATATGTAGTTAAGACGAAGTTAAAAACAAAATAAAGCATTTTCACAAATTACTTTTGAACATGAATCAATAAGAATAAAAATTAAACACACATACGGAAACAAATAAAAACAAACAAACAAACAAATAAACACACAAAGCAAATAAAGCTTGGGTTGCCTCCCAAGAAGCGCTTTTCTTTATTAACGAGTCTTGTAGCTAGACTCAAAGTCACGTACATTACGTCACTTCTTCATCAAAAGTTATATCATCCTCATTGATCATCTCATTACCATTCTCTTGATAATGCTTGACTCGTTGTATATTTACAGTGAATTCTCTATCTTCGTCGTCAATCAACACAACGGCTCCGGTTTTAGAGGAGCTCCTTACGGTAAAGGGTCCATACCATCTAGATTTAAGTTTTCCAGGAAATAGTCTTAAGCGAGAATTATATAATAAGACCTTGTCTCCTTCTGAAAACTCCTTTGGTCTCTTAATCCGTTGGTCATGCCATCTTTTTGCCCTTTCTTTGTATGTAATGGAAGATTCATAAGCCTCTAATCTCAATTCATCGAGCTCTTGGAGCTGTAAGAATCTATTTGTTCCCGCGACCGTATAATCCAAATTACAAGCCTTAAGTGCCCAATATGCCTTGTGTTCCAGTTCTACTGGAAGGTGGTATGCCTTGCCATATACCATACGGAACGGGGTTGTCCCGATTGGCGTCTTATAAGCGGTGCGAAATGCCCACAAAGCTTCATCGAGCTTAAAAGACCAATCTTTTCGGTTTTGATTAACCGTTTTCTCCAATATTCTCTTTATGGCTCTATTAGTGTTTTCGACTTGACCGTTGGTTTGAGGATGGTAAGCGGTGGAGAATCGGTGAGAGACTCCATATCTTTTCATAACTTTCTCCATTTGCGAATTGCAAAAATGGGTTCCCCTGTCACTAATAAGAGCCTTCGGAATTCCGAACCTAGCGAACAATTTTTTTAAGAAATGAATTACTACCCTAGCATCGTTAGTCCTAAGGGCTTGTGCTTCCACCCATTTCGAAACATAATCGATGGCCACTAAGATGTATTCATTCCCACCTGAAGATGGGAAGGGTCCCATGAAATCAATTCCCCAAACATCGAAAACCTCACAAACTTGTATATAATTCTGTGGGGCTTCATCCCTCCTAGAGATATTCCCAGCTCTTTGACATGCGTCACAGGTTTGTATCATTCCCTTCACATCACGAAATATTGTAGGCCAATAGAATCCTGCGTTGAAGACCTTTCGTGCAGTAGTGTTCATTCCGTGATGTCCTCCCGATGGACCGGCATGACACTCTTTCATAATTCTGACAGCCTCTCTTTCCGAAACACAACGCCTGATTACCTGATCCGAACATCTTCGGAATAAGAAGGGTTCATCCCAAAAGTAGTACTTTAATTGATTAAAGAACCTCTTTTTTTCATGCCTGCTCATATGCTCAGGAATGACTCTACTCGCCAGGTAGTTAGCATAATCCGCATACCAAGGTTCAGAATCATTTATTGACATGAGCTGCTCTTCAGGAAATGTTTCCCGGATCTCACTCTTGTCAGATTCAGCGAGGCTGGGGTTTTCGAGACGAGAGAGATGATCAGCCGCAAGATTCTCTGCTCCTTTCTTATCACGAATCTCAACATCAAACTCTTGCAATAGTAGGATCCAACGAAGTAACCGTGGTTTAGCATCCTGTTTAGTGAAAAGATATCGAATGGCTGAATGATCCGTAAAAACAACCGTTTTAGAAAGGACCAGATACTGGCGAAATTTATCAAAAGCGAATACCACGGCTAGTAATTCCTTTTCAGTGGTAGTGTAGTTTTCTTGAGCAGGATTCATGGTTTTGCTAGCGTAGTATATTGGCTGAAAGTGTTTGTTAAGCCTTTGGCCTAATACTGCTCCAACAGCATAATCACTAGCATCGCACATGATTTCAAAGGGTAACTCCCAGTTAGGGGTGACCATAATTGGAGCTTGGGTAAGTTCCTGCTTCAATAGATCGAATGCGTCCTTGCACTCTTGAGAGAAGTCGAACGGGGCATCCTTCATGAGCAACTGAGTCATTGGTTTAGCTACCTTTGAGAAATCTTTAATGAATCTCCTATAGAAGCCAGCATGACCTAAAAAGCTACGGATTGCTTTGACAGTCGTCGGATAGGGAAGTTTGGATATAGCTTCAATTTTTGCCCGATCTACTTCAATTCCACTTCCTGAAATTTTGTGCCCTAGCACAATCCCCTCTTTTACCATAAAGTGGCATTTTTCCCAGTTTAGAACCAAGTTGGTCTCCTCACAATGTTTGAGCATTTTCTCAAGGTTAGCAAGACAGCGATCAAAAGAGTTTCCAAAGACTGAAAAATCATCCATGAAGACCTCCATGCTGTCTTCCATTAACTCATGGAAGATTGCCGTCATGCAGTGCTGGAAAGTGGCGGGGGCGTTACATAGTCCAAAGGGCATTCGCTTGTAGGCGAAGGTGCCATAAGGGCATGTAAACGTAGTCTTTTCTTGGTCCTCAGGAGCGATAGGGATTTGGAAATACCCTGAGAACCCATCTAGGAAGCAGTAGTACTCATGCCCTGCTAGCCTTTCCAACATTTGGTCGATAAATGGAAGAGGGAAATGATCCTTTCGGGTTGCATCATTTAACTTCCTATAATCAATGCATACACGCCATCCAGTCACCGTTCGTTGAGGCACTAACTCATCCTTATCGTTCTTCACCACCGTCATTCCTCCCTTTTTTGGTACAACCTGTACAGGACTTACCCATGGACTGTCCGAAATCGGGTAAATTAGCCCTGTATCTAGGAGCTTAATGACTTCCTTCTTTACGACTTCCTTTATGTTGGGATTTACTCGCCTTTGAGGTTGCACGGTGGGTTTATAATCCTCCTCCATGAGGATTTTATGCGTGCAAAAGGTAGAGTCAATCCCCTTGATATCGGCTACACTCCATGCTATAACTCCTTTATATTTTTTTAAAACTCCTAAGAGTTTATCCTTTTGTTCACTTTTCAAAGAAGAGCTTACGATTACCGGAAGTTGATCTTTTCCTTGAAGGAAGGCATATTCAAGGTTGTTCGGGAGTTCCTTGAGTTCTAACGTGGGTGGCTCGATGATGGAAGGTTTAAGTTTGTTCTCGGGTTTACGAAGCTCAAGCTGTTCGATTTCTTGTCTGGGATAGAAGGAGACTGCATTCACATCCATAGTCTTCTCCTCCTCTAAGATGGGTAAGAAAGCTTCATCTCGCAACCAACCAGCTTCCACCTGTTCATCTACACAATTGTCAATCTCGTCGGATAGTTCATTGATTTCTCCGATGAAATATAACTGATTATCTGCCTCGAGAGAAAGATTCATTGTGTCTTTGATGTCGAAGGTTAAGCTATCGGCCCCCACTCGTAAGGTTAGTTTGCCGTCATGAACATCAATAACAGCACGAGCAGTTGCAAGGAATGGTATTCCTAGAATGATGGGCACAAGATCGTCTTCTTCCATTTCTAGGATGACGAAGTCAACTGGAAATTTGAACTTCCCTACCTTAACCAGCACATTCTCGCATATTCCTAAGGGGTATTTGACTGATCTATCGGCAAGTTGGATGCTCATACGGGTTGGTTTCAACCCAGAATACCCTAGCTTGAGGAACATGGAATGCGGCATAAGATTGATGCTTGCTCCTAGGTCGGCGAAAGCATTTTTGACTGAAAGAGATCCAATCGAACAGGGCAAGGTGAAACTACCTGGATCGTCCACCTTCTTTGGTAGCCCTCGTTGAGTCACCACAGAACATTCCTCTCCTAAGGTTACAAGACCCTCGAGCCCTTTTCTGTTGGTTAGCAACTTCTTGAAGTATGTACTATATTTGGGCATATGGTAACATGCATCAAGAAGGGGTATTGTGACGACCGAATTCCTCAAATATGACAAGAATCTTTTATTATCGTTTTCGACCTTTTGATTCTTGAGACGGGACGGGTATGGGACTTTAATGGGCTGTTTGGTTGGAGTAGGTGGAGAGGGAGTTACCGGAGGGGTTTGTTCGGGATTCTCATCGTTCACATTATCTTCCTCCTCATGAGGGGTGTTGGGCTCCATGACGTTAGATGGTTGAGCTGGGTAGGGTGGATCCTTAGTAGTTGTTCCAGCACGAGTGGTGATGGCGAGTAAGGGATCTCTTTGAGGTTTGCCAAGGCTGTCGAGAGTGGCGTTGAGCTCTGCGAAATTGGCCCTCACGTCGTTTTGTTGGCTAATGATAAGGTTGTCGAGACCATTTAGTTGCAGATTCTTTTCAAACGTGAAATGCCCGAGATGATCCTCAAAGGTGCTCCTGACCTTATAGTCAGGATATTCTCCTCCTCCCTCTTCTCTCACAAGATTTCCCCAAGGGGTGAAATCATTGTTTTGGTAGAAAGTTAAGAGCGAAGGATCATCGAAGATATCGTGGCTTGACAAGCACGCTTGTTCGGTGGTGGTATCATCCTCGCATTCCTCCACTTCATGCGGGCCACCACATTGATCACAGATCAAGTATGGGTTTGATAACCGCTTAGTTGGTTGCGACTTCTCTAGATAAGATACCTGATCATTCAATCTACTCACCCGGCTAGAAAAAGGAGGCTTTTTCATGATCTTGGAAACGCTCATGATCGAATCTGGTTCATCCCAGGTATCGTCTTGATCATTCGCGTATTCCTCAATTCTATTCCATCCTTCCTCAACGCTTAGTTTGGCTATTTTTCCTTTTGATGAATTATTAATGCCCAATTGGTCATTTTTGGAGACACTGTCATAAAAGATTTGGACAAGAAGCCAGAGTTCAATGCCATGATGAGGGACTTGTCTAATCAGATCCTTGAATCTAACCCAAGATTTGTGAATAGGTTCTGCTGGTCCAACATGGAAGCGGAGGATTTCGTCTCTCAACGTTGAAGTTCTTCCTATGGGAAAGAATTTCTCATAGAATTTTGAGATAAGCTGTTCCCATGTGAAGATGGATTCGGAGGGAAGTTGGTTATACCAGTTTCCGGCTTTTTCATAAAGGGTGAAGGGAAAGAATCGAAGCCGGGAGGTATCTCTAGTAGCCCCATCCGTATGGAAGGTATCCACTATTTTCAGGAAGTCCTTGATGTGTTGGATCGGATCTTCAGTTTTCAATCCGTGGAATTTGCATACACTTTGGACAAGCCAGATATCGGTTGCACGCAAGACCCCATCCGTGCGCTCATTTGGAAAAACGATAGCATTGGAAAAACCACGAGGGGTGGGAGAAGAGTAGTCCTTGAGACATTTAGGGATTGGGATTTCGGGAACTTCCATTTCGTGATTGGGTTGAGGGCTAGGAGGTGTAGAATGATGATTGGATTCTTCCTCGGAGAGGGCATCATCACAAATTGATCGTGGATGGTTCAGCCACTTGGCGGAGTCGCCTTAATTTATGCATTTCCCTTTCGGGTTCAGCATAGGGTGTGGCAAGAGTCTTTATCGAGCTTCGGCTCCTAGTGATTCTAAGATTAGGGGGGTCATCATCTAAAATTAGGGAATATCCTCCTAAAGTGCGGGCTCTAGGAGGTGGTGGTTGTTGTGGTGGTGGGTTGTTGGGATTAAGGATATTACCATCTTCCATGATGTCGAATGGTAATGGTTACGAACAAAGAAACGAAGAAAATAGATAGACTAAAGAAAACCTAGAAAAATAAAACAAAAATCTCACTAGAAAGGAATCTAGTGAGTAGACCTATAAAATAAAAATTCAACCTAAACAATAACTATTCCCCGGCAACGGCGCCAAAAACTTGATGCGTGGTTTTGCAACCTTACAACAGGTTTTACCTCTCGAGGGATCTCAAGAGGCTTACAACCCCACCAGGCAGTGTACCTGACCGATGTAGTATAGTGTAGTGGTAAGTACGGGGGATTGATCGTTCTCCACAGGGAATAGTGTTCGTTAGGTATGAAAGACTACTCTAATAGGTCTAAGGGTTGAGGAAGATTCTTTTTGTGTTTTTATAATTTTATGAAAGCAAGTAAAATCTCGGGTTTTGAAGGAGTGGGCGGAATTAGTTGCTAATCAACTAACCCAAATTACTACGAATGCAAATAAAATAAATAACTGAAAATAAAAAGTTGGTGAGAAACTTATGTGTAGAGAAATGTGTTCACTTAGATTTCCTTACTCCCTAACTATCTTTTACCGGTTGATTAGTGTGTATTAGTTACGTGGATGACGGGTGTATTCCCTAATACCAATCGTGGGGTGGCGTACGTACTTCCCCAACTCTACAAGCTCCTACTTCACTCCTATGTCGAGCCGGCTAGGAAGCTCCTAACATGGGATCACTAGAATTCGCTTGTGCATTAAATACAACCATAAAAACCTTTAGTACGCATTTGGTTCATGTTTCTTAAGACGTTCAAGCAAGTTACCGAATAGGAAGTTAGCCAGTTTTCTTAAGCCTAACATAGATAAACAATCATCCAATACAACTAATAACACACTAATAACCAATAATCAATAGCTAGGTTTCATTAGATCTAAGCAAACACAAGATAAATCTAGCCTAACATGTTAAACAAAAGACAAGAACAAGATAGAATCAAACAACACATAGACATATTGAATGATTAATTGATAACTTATCTTTCAATGTAACATGGAAGATCTCAAGGCAAAAAGCCTTGAAAAAGATGCTAAAATCGTCTTAGGGTTTTCTCCCAAAAATTCCACACTAAGCTCTCTCTCCAATGACAAAGAATTGCAAAACTATATATAGATTTTTACATCTGACGGCGTCACCTTATGGAGTGTGACGCCGTCACCTCGCCGCTTTTAGGGTTCCCGGATGACCTTCTTGACGCCGTCCCTCTTTAGCTCTCCAAAATCCGTTCTGGCTTATCAAGGCTTGACGCCGTCAGACCTTGAACGTGACGCCGTCCCTCTTTGAATTAAGCCGTGACGCCCTTGATCAGGTTAAAGCGTGACGCCGTCAGAATTTACATGCAATTTTCACTGGCTTATCATGAGTAAATTTCACATCCACCTTTTCTTGCCAAGCCATGACGCCGTCCAGAGTAAAATCTGACGCCGTCAAAGGTAACTTTTAGCCGATTTTTGAGACTTTGTCGTTTTCTTCACTTTAATGCTCCAAAAACGTCCAAAATGCCTCCTTTTCCAGATTTCTCCTCAAAAGTACCTAAAATGACAAAAGGAACGATTTAGGGCGATATTTGATCAAATAAATACGATTTAGGGCTTAAATGACCCCTTAAAAGCGGTACACTTTTCGCTTCATCAGTACTGCTTGATATGAAGTTAGTACTTCTAGTTATCGTTAATGCTGCTAGTAGTAATTTTTAGTGCTGCCGATAGACTTAATGTCGCTAGTTGTTTTTGATACTTTTCACGACCATTAGTGCTGCTCCATACAAGTTAATGCTGCTCAACATGTAAGTTAATGCTGCTCATTTCAAAGTAAATATGGTTCTTGTTTGTTAACGTTGTTCGACAGTTTATGCTGCTACTTTGAAACTTACTACTCCTTTTGGAACTTACAAGTTGGGAATAGGCATTTGGTTTCAACCTTAATTATTGGAGTTTGTTTGGATTGCTATTGTTCGATGTTTAAAGAAGCTAGGACAAATTATTTAAAGGGCTTGTTTGGTTAAAACCTAAGCTTTGCATTTAAGTTTTATTCAATATCGAATAGTACATGGTTTTGGTTTTGGTCTACATGAGTTGGATATAGAGATGTCGAATCACACACAGAAAAGGATGAATTTTTGTTTAAATGTTCATCAACGTTTAAAAGGCTCGTATTTGGATTCATTGGAATAATTGATTACGAAGAAGGTTGATTATCACTTATTTGAAGATTGAAGTGGAGTTTCATAGATGCGCGTTCTTATCATATCTTAAACGGCTTACAACGTTTAAAGGTAACTTGTTCGTGCTTTAATGTTGTGACAATGATTTGTCAAAATCTAGCAATAGGGATTTGCTATCACTTAAAGGAGTTACATTGTAGTGCTCAGTGTCTCATAAAAGATAAGGATTTTGTCAAGAGGTTGCGGTCTACTTATATATTTGGTTTTTGGTATAAGTTCAACGTCACGTGGATAGTACAAGACATAAGACACAAGTTTGAGTTGTTTTACTTCATCATCAAGTTTGTTATACTTAGTTTTCTTCAACAGTAATCATTACAAGAAGCCTACATAAGTGAAGATTCAAGAAATGGTTAAAACATGGATTTTAGGGGAAGCATATTCTAGAGTGTTTAATCATTTACATGCACCATTTGAGGGGAAGGTTTTTACAACTGCTATATCGACATTGGAAGGCTGGATTAGAAGTGTGATATTGATTTGTGATTGTGAAGATCAAATTTGCATCTACTTAACATCCCCTAGTGGATATTAACAAAAAGGGGAAGAAAAAGTACATAAAATTTTTGCAACTTGTAGATCCTTGGTGGTATAGCATGTTATGTAAGTTCACACGAGTTGAGATTAAGGGGAAGATTGTTTCATTCATGGAAGAAATAGAAGAATATTTTTTAATTATTAATTAGGGGAAGATTGTTGGGAATTATATTGAGCTGATAAATACAAAACAATAAAAGAAGAATGAAGCAAATAGAAAACTACAAGGACTTAAAATATAAAGAATAAAAGTTAGGAAGATTTGTTTCCTAATATCTCTATTATATAAAGAGACATAGGGCATTCGTTTTATGTGTGCACAATTACAATGTAGTCAAGAAAAGTGTGTCTGTGTCTATCCGTTTGGTTGGTTGTGTAAACGTCTAGGTTTAGTGTTTGTGTTTAGTCTCAAGATCATTGATCCCTGTTACAAGGTGTGTAACACGTACTACAATTGATCAAGTAGTATTGAGGCTAATTGTGTTTGTAATTGCATTTGTTGGGAATTAAATGTCTATCAACTTTTTACTGCTGAAGAATTACACTAACAGTACAAACTGTTAGTGTATAACTTAAGACTGCTGAAGAAACAACTAACAGTACAAACTGCTAGGTTAGTACTGCTAGTTATATGGAAGGTACTGCTGCATGGATAAACGTTTGTATTAAGGATAAGTATGGAATAGATATTTTGTATATCTTAATTAGTTAGAATTATACAGTAGAATACTTGTCTTGTAAAGGACTCTGATGCGTGGTTTTGCAACCTTAAGTCTATAAAAGGAGATCCTAGGTTATACGTTTTGATATATATCAGTCATAGAGTTTTGTTAAGATTCAAGGTCGTTGTAACCCTAGTGATAGCAAGATCACTCGTATTATTCTTGAAATAATGTAGAATCATTTGGTGTTAATCTTACTGTGTTCATTGTTCATTCAAGTGTTACTGTGTCATTCAAACAAAAAAATTCTTCTAAGTGTGGTTGAGTACATTCCACATACTTAACTACATTACAACAAAGTATCACAAACACATTATAAGGGAGTAACTTCCTAAGTGTTTTATAATCCTCTCAAGTGGTATCAGAGCCAGGTTGATACTATTGATTTAGAAGAGAAACTAATGGACATGGAGACTACCTAAACAAACATGGCTGCTAAATTGCCAATGCTCAAGCAGAACGAATTCGATATGTGGAGGTTGAGAATAGAACAGTACTTCTAGGTGCAAGACTATGCACTCTGGGAAATTACAGAAGAAGGAAACTCCTTTAAGCCTTCCACATCTGTATCAACAGTTGATGGTAAGGAAGTGACTGTTGCTCAAACCTCTCCAGTAACTGCAGAAGAGAGGCTACAAAAGAAAAATGATCTCAAGGCCAGAAGTTTGCTGATGATGACAATTCCAAATGATCAACTCTTGAATTTCAGCAAGTTCAAGGATGTGAAGTCCTTGTTTGAGGCTATCATTGCTAGATATGGTGGGAATGAAGCTACCAAGAAGACTCAAAAGACTCTGTTGAAGCAGAATTTTGAGAATTTTACTGCAACCAGTAATGAGTCCTTGGATCACATGTTCAATAGATTACAAAAGATTGTAAGTCAACTGGCTGTTCTTGGTGTTGATATACCTCAGTAAGATCTGAACTCCATGTTCTTGAGGAGTTTAATTGGAGAGTGGGTTATGCATGTAGTGGTCTGGAAGAACAAGCCAGAGATTGAGACTATGAGCCTGAATAACTTGTACAACAATTTCAAGATTGTTGAGCAAGATGTGAAGAAAGGTGGAAGTGCTAGTTCAAGCACTGGGAACATGGCCTTTGCGTCATCTCCTAGTAATTCAAGTCCAGTTGAAGAAAAGGTTACTGTGGGAGTTAGTATTGTTAACCCCAGTGATAAGACTGCTAGCTCATCAAGCAGTACTACTGGTATTCTGGATGATTAAACCTACTGTGCCTTCCTGACAAGCCAGAATGATGGGTCAATGCTAACACATGAAGACCTCCAGGAGATAAATGATGATGATTTAGAGGAGATGGACCTCAAATGGCAGATCTCACTTCTTAGCATGGGGGCTAAGAAATTCTAGCAAAGAACTGGAAAGAAGATCACTATCAGCAGCAACGATAATGCTAGTTTTGCCAAATCAAGGGTAGAATGCTACAACTCTCACAAGTTGGGGCACTTAACAAGGGAATGCAGGAGACCTAGGCAACAGGATGGTAAGAGCAAAGGTTATAGGGCCAAGCCCAAAGCTGTGGAGGATGCTGAGCCAACTTCAAAAGCTATGGTGGCTATTGATGGACTAGGCTTTGATTGGAGTTTTATGGCAGATAATGAGGAAGCACCAACTGAGATGGCTCTTATGGCCTTCTCATACTCTGAGGTACAATCTGCTAAATGTTGTTCTAAAACATGCCCTGCTTTAAAAGAATATGAGGTTTTAAAGAAATACTATGATGAACAAAGGATTGAACTAAACAAAACTAATAACAATTTATCTAATCATGAGAGAGGTTTAGCAGTCCTAAAGGATCAAATAGTGCATTATAAGAACAATGAGTCTGTTTTTGCTGTTGATATAGTAGTTCTTAAAAGGGATTTGTCAATTAAGAATGCTGAGATTAGTCTATTAAAAGCTGAGTTCGATAGAATTAAAAAGGCTAATGAAAATATTCAATTAAGTGTAGAAACCTTAGAATATGCCTTTAAGGGTGTAAACAGAATAATTGAATGTCAGTTGATTAACAAAGCTAAGTCTGAGATGTGGTATAAAACATGTCCACCTCCTCATAGAGGAATTCCTGCACCCCCAGGTATAGACCTAGAACATACAGGTTTAACAGAAATTCAACAACCTAGGTTAGAGTATGGTTGTAAACTTAAAGAAAACACAAATGCCAATAAACCTGTAGAAATCAGTGAACCTTTTGAGAGTGCAAGTGATGCTTCACTCACTGAGGATAAGGTTTCAACTGATAGGAATTCAGATGCTCCAACCATTGAGGATTAGACATCTGATGATGAGGAAGATCAGTTTATGGTAAAACCTGAAATAAGAAAGGTAGAAGGAACAAGTGTTCCTAAGGTGGTTAATAATGAAACTGTTAGGCCTAAATCAAATGATAAACCAGTTAGGAAAATAGTTAGGTACTATGAGATGTATAGGTCCACAGACAAGCCAAGAGGTAACCAGAGAAACTCGAATGACCTCAAGTCACATCAGCTAGGAAGTGACTTTGTCTTGTATAAAAAGGCTTGTTTTGTTTGTGGTAGTTTTGACCATCTTGAGGCTTTTTGTAACAACAGGGTGACTGGGAATACTAACCAAAGGGTGAACTCTAACAGGTCTCAAATTTACCCCAATACTATTAGAATGACTCCCAGGACAAGTTTAATGAAGCCTGGCTCATGCGTGGTTTTGCGACCTTACAACAGGTTTTACCTCTCGAGGGATCTCAAGAGGCTTGCAATCCCCACCAGGCAGTGTACCTGACCGATGTAGTATAGTGTAGTGGCAAGTACCGGGGGATTGATCGTTCTCTAGGGGAATAGTGTCGTTAGGATTGAAAAACTACTCTAATAGGTCTAAGGGTGAGGGAAGATTCTTTTTGTATTTTTATATTTTTTTGAAAAGCAAGTAAAATCTCGGGTTTGAAGGAGTGGGCGGAATTAGTTGCTAGTCAACTAACCCAAATAACTACAAATGCAAATAAAATAAAATAACTGAAAATGAAAAGGGTTGTGGAACTTATATGGAGAGAAATGTGTTTACTTAGATTTCCTTACTCCCTAACTATCTTTTACCGGTTGATTAGTGTGTATTAATTGCGTGGATGACGGGTGTATTCCTTAATACCAATCGTCGGGTGGCGTACGTACTTCCCCAACTCTATAAGCTCCTACTTCACTCCTATGTCGAGCCGGCTAAGAAGCTCCTAACATGGGATCACTAGAATTCGCTCATGCATTAAATACAACCATAAAAACCTTAGTACGCATTGGTTCATGTTTCTTAAGACGTTCAAGCAAGTTACCGTATAGGAGGTTAGCCAGTTCTCTTAAGCCTAACATCAATGAACAATCATCCAATACAATTAATAACACACCAACAACCAATAATCAATAGTTAGGTTTTATTAGATCTAAGCAAACACAAGATAAATCTAGCCTAGTATGTTAATCAAAAGACAAGAACAAGATATAATCAAACAACACATAGACATATTGAATGATTAATTGATTACTTATCTTCAATTAAACATGGGAGATCCAAGGGTATAAAACCCTTAAAAATGGCAGAAAATTCGTCTTAGGGTTTCTCCTCACAAAGTTGCACACTAATGACTAAAAATTGCAAAACTATATATAGAATTTAGGGGCTGACAGCGTCACATTATAGGAGGTGACGCCGTCACCTCGCCGCGGCTAGGGTTCCCGGATGGTCTTCCTGACGCCGTCCCTCTTTAATCCTCCAAAATCCACTCTGGCGCGTCAAGGGTTGACGCCGTCACAATTGTGCTTGACGCCGTCTCTCTTTAACTTAAACCGTGACAGCCTTGATCACCTTAAAGGGTGACGCCGTCAGACTTCCTTTGTAAAACTTTCTGGCGCGTCACGTGTATTTATCATATCCACCTCTTTTACCAAGCCGTGACGCCGTCAGGAGCAATCCTTGACGCCGTCACGTGTACTTTTCCAGCAGCTTTGGAGACTTTGTCGTTTTCTTCACTTTTATGCTCCAAAAACATCCAAAATGCTTCCTTTTCCAGATTTCTTCTCCAAAGTACCTAAAATGACAAAAGGAACGATTTAGGGCAATATTTGATCAAATAAATACGATTTAGGGCTTAAATGACCCCCTAAAAGCCGTACACTTTTCGCTTCATTAAATACCCTTACACTTGAGATTTGCTTGTCCTCAAGCAAATGCGCTTTTATTCTAATCAAAATACAAGTTAAGGGCCATTTAACGCTAATATAAAAGTAATTACAACAAATAGTCGTTCCACTTTAATCATAGTAAGCACGGAGATTACATACTAGCACCTCACAAGTAGTGTTTAGATACTCACATCTCTCAGGTGTCATAAAAGTATATCTCATAAATGAAAATGGATAATATCTCTCACTACCTGTCATAGCAAATAGATTACCATAGGCTTGGGAAAGGATCAAAAACCTCCTCCACTAGGCGTAAGCACCTAAGATAAACTATCAAAGAGGGCTTTTAAACGGGTTATAACGTTAGGTGTAGGGATATGATAAACACGGTTTTGTTGGATAAGGGATATTTTACTGGTGGCGAGTTAAAGATCTCGATTAATTACATGTACAATATGGCGTTGCTAAGCCAAGACTAGACTCGACTTAAGCTAAAAACAAAATAACAAAAACATAAAATAAACATAAAATGAAACGGGATGGTAGTCCGTATGTTTTTTCTACTTTTCTTTTTCTCATTTTTTTTGTATTTTTCTTGATTTTTTCGATTTTTTTTTTTTTTTTTTCATACACTCTTGCCCTACCATCCAAAATAATACATCGTAGGGGCGTTGCATTCCCCTTACACTTGAACTTTTACATAACTTTACAATTACTATTCTAATGACTCGAATTAAGATAATCGAAACACTTGGAGTACTTTTAAAATATTTAGCACATATGGGGGTAATAATGTTGTTCTTCCTTCATTACTCCATTACACTAGTACTTTACCCATGAGTCCCAATCATCCAAAACAATATGTACAAGGATATGACTCGACTTAGCAACCATGTAATCAATTAGATAATTAACTTGGGGTTTAAACAAATGTTGTCACAATAATGCACTAAAAATGAGTGCATACAAGGTAGGCTAAGGCGATTTGGGTGTACATTTAAGTGGGGTGTAAACAAATTCTTCCTTTAAGTAAAATGCTTAAAGTTAGAAACGAAAAGATAGGCTCTGAGGGGTGTACTAGGGGTATCGTGTACTAAAAATGAGTACAACGCAAAGGGTGTGGGAGAATTACTTGACCAATGTAGCCAATGTAATTATAACAAAAACACATGTGTAAAACAATGGGTTAACCCTAATGCCTCTTATCATGTAGTAAATCTAACTACACGAATGTAGTCTCACTTGTGGCCTCGAAATGGTCCTAACGCAAGTTCTAGAATCTAAGTGCTACCGGTACACACATCATAGCATAAATGCTTTTCCTACCAATTCTAGGGGCGAACCTCACATATTTGGGGGTGGAAATTTTTTTTAGTGGTACGGTTTTTGTGCAAGTCATATAACTCCTATCCATGAGACGCTTATTAAGATCAAAGTTTCACTCCTATATGTTATAAAAAAAATTAAATTTGGCACTAAAATTGCCCTAAAGGTATTTCTCTCAGTTTTATTACACATCTACCATTAAACAAACAAAAATCAAGCGTAATAGCATTCTCTAAAGTATCGTACATTACCCCCCCCCCCCCTTACACTTAAGATGAACATTGTCCCCAATGTTCAAATAACAAGATGTAAAAGTAAATAAGGTAAAAGAATGAAATCAAATACTCCCCTGATTCGCTCGGTGGATAAAGAGGTAACATGGTTAGATCTTCTTCCAAGGTAATGTTGAAGCTCCAAGACTAAAGCATCGCCAAAACCTAGATTCCACAAACATCTCCTTGTCCAAAATAACCTGTTAAACCTGAGAAAACAAACACGAAAACCTGCATAACATCGGCGGGATAAATCTATATAAGGATATAATGCTTGTGGAATGATTATTTTGTAGATTCCTGGAGTTTATAAGTTAGAGATTTAATAAAAACTTTTTATGATTCCGGTAGAAAAACAAAACTTTCAAAAATTTCAGAAAATTAAAACCTGACGCCGTCATTGAATGCTACGCCGTCAAAGATCTGACAGAATTCTCATGTTAAGTTTCCGGAAAATTTCTGGAAAAACCTATACCTTACTTCCTGGAAATCCTGCAAAACATCATTATGACTCGATACAAGCATTTGACTCAAACAATTACTAATATGTATGTTAATTTAATGTTGTTATGATTCATGTTCATTTGTTCTAATAAACCGATTTGGATTTCCCTTACACTTATCTTTTGCAAAATACCGTTATATGTAGTTAAGACGAAGTTAAAAACAAGATAAAGCATTTTCACAATTTAGTTTTGAACATGAATCAATAATAATAAAAATTAAACATACATACGGAAGCAAATAAAATCAAACAAACAAATAAATAACACACAAAGCAAATAAAGCTTGGGTTGCCTCCCAAGAAGCGCTTTTCTTTATTAACGAGTCTTGTAGCTAGACTCAAAGTCCTTCTACCCTATGTAAGTGAATTCGTCATCGACGACGTCTTTAGGGTTAAGCTTGGATTGAAGTTTCCTATTGGTCCGCTTAGTACAATATATCTTTTCAAACTTCTCTCCATCCGGGTCATACAATGTCATCTTAATATGCCATGACCCATCTCCATCTTTGGGTGGTTTGTCCCAATCCCACTTATGATCATCGTCCTCACAAGTCCACTTATTCATCCCTAGGTTAATTGGCAAAACTCCTAGGAAATCAATCATCTTCCTAAAAACTAGAGGGTCTTCAAATGGATCCAATTCGGTGTCCCTAGCCAAGAGTTGCTCTACCGTATGTGTTCGGTTCACAAAGTCCTCTTCTAGGTAAAATGGGAGTTGGGGTCCTATGAAGTCTCTATCGATCCAAGGTCCATATCTAGATGATCTCCTAATTAATTCTAACCAATGGGGTGTTGGTTCATCACTAGTATCATAACCATGTTTCTTCACATCATAGACTGACCAAGTATCACCTTCTCCTACCGCTATCTTAGATTCCTTACAATCAATCATAGCACTAGCGGTCGCCAAAAATCCTCTGCCTATCAACAAGGGGCATGTAGGGTCGCTAACCATATTAAGGACGTGGAAATCGGCTAAAATGGTTAGTTTTCCTATGTGTACTAACACGTCCTTGACTACTCCAACTGGGTAAGCAACACTCCCATCTGCTAAGCCTATTATCACCTCGGTTTCTTCAAGTTTTCCTAGTTTTAGAGAGGTGTAGAGAGGTAACGGAAGTAGGTTAAGGCTTGATCCAAGATCGGCTAATGTGTCATAAGCCTCCGAATTACCGATCTTGCAAGGTAGAACAAATAAGCCCGGATCATCTAATTTCTTAGGTAGCTTGTTTTGAACGAAGGCGGTCCCTTTTTCGCCTAACTTGAGCTTCTTCTCATCCAATACATCAATAACCGGACTTTCAAGGTGGAGCTCCTTGAATTCATTGTCAAGGTTTTGAGTGGGAGGTGTTTCAACTATGTTGTTGACCAATTTGGATATCATAACTTCTCGGTCATTTTGAACGACTTGGGTTTGTTTGAAACACGAGCTCATGGAATTGACCGAATAATATTGTGGACAAGAACTAGGAGACGAAACCGACGAGATGGCGTTGACGTTTAGTTTCGGGTTCTTGACTGTGTTGCTAGGGAGTGCTCCCATTTCTCGGTCATTGAGGGCTTTCAACAAAGTGTCAATCTTATTGGTCATCTCGCTTTGTTTTTGTTTGAAATTGGCTTCAAACTTGGCCAACGAGCTTCTTGAGATGCCATAAATTGGGACATCAATCCTTCAAAGTTATTGGTACTACCATTGCTGGAAGGATTGTTGTTGAAAGTACGGTTCGAGTTGGAACCGATTTATTGGAAACGATTAGGTGGGTTGGAAGAATTGGTTTGTTGTGCGTTTTGGTTTTGTTTCCACCTAAGGTTTGGGTGATTTTTCCATGAGGGGTTGTATGAATCACCGTAGGGGTTTGGCTCGGGTTTAAAAGCGTACCACTTGTCTCCCGCTCCGTCGGTACGCGAGGATGCGTAGTCCGCAAAAGCTTGTTCGGGGAGTTCCACGCAATCACGAGTGTCGTGGGGATCACTACATAATTCACATGAAGAAGTGATTTTGTTCACTTGGCCTGAAGGTTTAGGAGCCTCGTAGGATTTCATAAGAAACTTGACTTGGTCTTCAAGTTCTATGATCCTACGGTCGGAAGTGCTTGAATTGTTCGAAGGCAAAGATATTGCCTTGACCGTTTTATTCAAATCACGGGGATCATTCCAACTTTCGTTGTCATAAAGAGCAAGATCTTCCAAGAGAGCCCATGATTGTTTCGCACTTAGATCACGTAGCTTACCACCGGCCAATTGGTCAATGGTTTGCCTCGTGGAGAGATTGATATGGTCATAGAAGATTTGGACTTGGAGCCAAAGTTCTATGCCATGGTGAGGGACTTTTTGGAGTAAGTCCTTGAATCGAGTCCATACCTCGTAGAGGGTTTCGCCTTGATGTTGTTGGAACATCAAGATATCATTCCTTAGCTTGGTAGTTCTTCCTGGTGGGAAAAACTGAGCGAGGAAACGAGTGGTGAGATCATCCCAAGAGGTGATGGATCCTGTGGGTAGACGCTCTAGCCATTGACCAGCTTGGTCCCGCAGAGAGAATTGAAAGAGACGCAGTCGGGTCGTCTCTCGAGTGGCAACATCAAGGTCTATGGAATCAACAATTTTGAGAAAGTCCTTGAGATGTTGATTAGGATCTTCGGAACGAAGTCCATGGAATGCGCATCCGCTTTGCACCAACCGGATGGTGTCGGATCGCAAGGGAGTGACATTGGCTCCTTGAGTGAGCTCAATGGTGTTTCGATAGCCATGGTGGCTAGGACGGAGTAGTCTCCTAAGGTACGGGTTCTAGGAGGTGGGTGTTGTTGTGGTGGTGGGTTGTTGGGATCAAGGATATTACCACCTTCCATGATGTCGGATGGTAATGGTTACGAACAAAGAAACAAAGAAAAAAGATAGACTAAAGAAAACCTAGAAAAATAAAATAAAAATCTCACTAGAAAGGAATCTAGTGAGTAGACCTAATAAAATAAAAATTCAACCTAAACAATAACTATTCCCCGGCAGCGGAGCCAAAAACTTGATGCGTGGTTTTGCGACCTTACAACAGGTTTTACCTCTCGAGGGATCTCAAGAGGCTTGCAATCCCCACCAGGCAGTGTACCTGACCGATGTAGTATAGTGTAGTGGCAAGTACCAGGGGATTGATCGTTCTCCAGGGGAATAGTGTCGATAGGATTGAAAAACTACTCTAATAGGTCTAAGGGTGAGGGAAGATTCTTTTTGTATTTTTATATTTTTTATGAAAGCAAGGAAAATCTCGGGTTTGAAGGAGTGGGCGGAATTAGTTGCTAGTCAACTAACCGAAATAACTACAATTGCAAATAAATAAAATAACTGAAAATAAAAAGGGTTGTGGAACTTATATGGAGAGAAATGTGTTTACTTAGATTTCCTTACTCCCTAACTATCTTTTACCGGTTGATTAGTGTGTATTAATTGCGTGGATGACGGGTGTATTCCTTAATACCAATCGTGGGGTGGGTACGTACTTCCCCAACTCTATAAGCTCCTACTTCACTCCTATGTCGAGCCGGCTAAGAAGCTCCTAACATGGGATCACTAGAATTCGCTCATGCATTAAATACAACCATAAAAACCTTAGTACGCATTGGTTCATGTTTTTTAAGACGTTCAAGCAAGTTACCGTATAGGAGGTTAGCCAGTTTTCTTAAGCCTAACATCGATGAACAATCATCCAATACAATTAATAACACACCAACAACCGATAATCAATAGTTAGGTTTCATTAGATCTAAGCAAACACAAGATAAATCTAGCCTAGCATGTTAATCAAAAGACAAGAACAAGATATAATCAAACAACACATAGACATATTGAATGATTAATTGATTACTTGTCTTCCAATTAAACATGGGAGATCCAAGGGTATAAAACCCTTAAAAATGGCAGAAAATTCGTCTTAGGGTTTCTCCTCACAAAGTTGCACACTAATGACTAAAAATTGCAAAACTATATATAGAATTTAGGGGCTGACGGCGTCACGTTGTAGGAGGTGACGCCGTCACCTCGCCGCGGATAGGGTTCCCGGATGGTCTTCCTGATGCCGTCCCTCTTTAATCCACCAAAATCCACTCTGGCGCGTCAAGGGTTGACGCCGTCACAATTGTGCTTGACGCCGTCTCTCTTTAACTTAAACCGTGACGGCCTTGATCACCTTAAAGGGTGACGCCGTCATACTTCCTTTGTAAAACTTTCTGGCGCGTCACGTGTATTTGTCATATCCACCTCTTTTGCCAAGCCGTGACGCCGTCAGGAGCAATCCTTAAAGCCATCACGTGTACTTTTCCAGCAGCTTTGGAGACTTTGTCGTTTTCTTCACTTTTATGCTCCAAAAAGTCCAAAATGCATCCTTTTCCAGATTTCTTCTACAAAGTACCTAAAATGACAAAAGGAACGATTTAGGGCAATATTTGATCAAATAAATACGATTTAGGGCTTAAATGACCCCCTAAAAGTGGTACACTTTTCGCTTCATCACTGGCCCAAAACCAGTTCATACTGCTAGACCAGCAGTTAGAACTGCCCGACCTCTTAAGACTATTTACCCTAAACAAGCAGTTAAAAGCGCAAAACCAATTTTCAAACATGCACCACAAACTGCAAAAAGGCCTTTTCAAAAGAAAGCAGTGGTACAAAAACAGTTTTGGAAACCAAAGGCACAAACTGCAAAGCCAGCAGTTAGTACTGGTAACTCTAAAAACACTGCTAGGGATCAAAGAGCAAATGCTGTTAAGGCCTCAGCATGTTGGGTATGGAGACAAATCAAACCCAATGGTGCATCAATTGTATTGGAAAGATTTGACTATATTGATGCACGAGGCAAACCCAAGTCAATGATGGCTTGGGTACCCAAAGGAAACTAATTTCCTTACTTTATGTGCAGGGATATTTACAGGATGATGGTGAAGATCAAGGTTATGCAGACGGTGGATGTTCCAGGCACATGACACGCAACATGACCTATCTTTTAGACTTTTAATCGATGGATGGAGGATATGTTACCTTTGGGGGAGGAATAGGAAGAAGAATTACTGGTAAAGGTACTCTTAAAACCGGTAAATTAGACTTTGAGGATGTGTACTTTGTGCAAGAGCTTAAGTATAACCTGTTTAGTGTCTCATAAATGTGTGACAAAAAGAACAAGGTTCTTTTTACTGACACTGAATGTCTTGTGCTTTCCCCAAACTTTAAGCTTCCTGATGAAAGTTAGGTTCTCCTAAAAGTTCCAAGAAAGGGCAACATGTACAGTGTTGATATGAAGAGGATTGTTCCTAAAGAGGCCCTTACTTATCTTGTTGTAAAGGCCACATTGGATAAGTCTATGTTATGGCATAGAAGACTTGGTCACATAAACTTTAAAACCATTAATAAAATTGTTAAGGATGGTTTGGTAAGAGGCTTGCCTCAGAAAAGATTTGAAAATCACCAGACTTGTGTTGCCTGTCTCAAAGGCAAACAAAACAAGGCTTATTGTAAGCCCAAGATTTGTAACTCTATTGATCAACCTTTGTTTATGCTACATATGGATTTATTTGGCCCAACATCTGTGAGTAGTATTATGCATAAGAGGTATTGTCTTGTAATTATTGATGACTATAGCAGGTTCACATGGGTTTTCTTTTTAGGTACTAAGGATGAGACTCCTAGCATTCTTAAAATATTCATTACTGAGTTAGAAAACTTAGTGGATAAGAAAGTTAAAGTCATTAGGTGTGATAATGGGACAGAGTTCAAAAATAGAGTTATGGATGAGTTTTGCAAGGAAAAAGGTATTAGAAGAGAGTTTAGTGTTGCTAGAACTCCTCAGCAAAATGGAGTTGCTGAGAGAAGAAATAGGACACTAATAGAAGATGCTAGAACCATGTTAGCTGACTCTAAGTTGCCTATCACTTTTTGGGCTAAAGCAGTTAATACTGCTTGCTATGTGCAGAATAGGGTTTTATTAGTTAAACCTCACAACAAGACACCATATGAACTTTTTAGAGGTAGAACTCCTTCATTAGGATTTCTAAGACCTTTTGGGTGTCATGTAACTATTCTAAATACCTTAGACCATCTAGGCAAATTTGATGGCAAATCAGATGAAGGATTCTTGGTTGGATACTCTCTCAATAGCAAAGCGTTTAGAGTATACAACACAAGAACTAGGAAAGGTGAGGAAAACCTGCATGTTCAATTTCTAGAAAATAAATCTAATGTTGCAGGTGAAGGTCCAAAATGGTTGTTTGACCTTCATACTCTAACCCAATCAATGAATTATGTGTCAGTTGATGAAGGAACCTTTTCTAATGATTTTGCTGGTTCAGAAGCTGATGATGCAACAAATGAAATAGGATTGGGAAAGGAGAAAGATCAAGATCAAATACTGATGCCAATATGGAACAATGTAGATTCATCTTCAAAGATTGGTGAGCATTTTTCTGATGAATCCAAGGAAGGAATTGATGATGAAAAAAATGTAAATGGAACTGAGGAACAAGAGAATCAAGTTAACAGTACTAATGGTGATTGTACTGTCGAGCCCCAACTTCGTACTGCCAGGCCAAATGTTCATACTACTGGCCCATCAGATGTTAATACTGCTGATTTCTTAGAAGATGAGGTGGATATTGGCAATCTCCTACCTACCTATCAAGTTCTAACTACACCACACACAAGAATACACAAAGATCACTCCTTAGACAATGTGATTGGTGACATGCAGTCTGGAGTTAAGACAAGAAGGCAACTCATGACTTCAGACCAACAAGGATTTCTTAGTACTGTCTATGAAGAAAAGAATCATGAAGATGCCAACACTTGCTTATTTGTGTGTTTCATCTCACAATCTGAACCCAAAAATGTTCTCAAAGTCTTAGAAGACTCAAGCTGGGTAGAAGCAATGCAAGAGAAGCTTCTCCAATTCAAGATTCAGAAGGTTTAGGTACTAGTTGATTTACCCAAGGGTATGAGGGTAATTGGAACCAAATGGGTATTCAGAAACAAGAAGGATGAAAGGGGTATTGTGATCCGGAACAAGGCTAGGCTTGTAGCCCAGGGGTATACACAAAAAGAAGGTATATACTATGAAGAAGTGTTTGCACCAGTAGCAAGGATTGAAGCTATCAGACTGTTCTAAGCTTATGCTTCTTTCATGGGCTTCACTGTTTACCAAATGGATGTTAAAAGTGCCTTCTTGTATTGTACTATTGAAGAGGAGGTGTATGTTTCACAACCTCCTGGTTTTGTTGATCCAGAACATCTAGATAAGGTGTACAAGGTTGTAAAGGCTCTTTATGGACTACATCAGGCTCCAAGGGCATGGTATGAGACTTTGGCTTGCTATCTGTTAGAGAATGGATTCCAAAGGGGCAAGATAAATCATACTCTATTCATCAAGAAGCACAAGAAGGATATCTTGCTAATACAGGTTTATGTGGATGATATTATTTTTGGATCCAAAAGGAAGGAAATATGTGTAGAGTTTGAGAAACTTATGTATGATAAGTTTCAGATGAGTTCCATGGGGGAACTTACTTTCTTTTTGGGTCTGCAAGTAAAGCAATCAAATGAAGGCATATTTATCAGCCAGGATAAATATGTAGTAGAGATTCTAAGGAAGTTTCAGTTTGCTGATTCTAAAGTGGCTAGCACACCTATTGATCCAGAGAAACCATTGCTTAAAGATGCTGATGGAAAATGTGTGGATGTGCACACTTACAGATCTATGATAGGGTCCTTGATGTATCTTACATCTTTAAGACCAGATATCATGTTTGCTGTATGTGCTTGTACAAGGTTTCAAGTCACTCCCAAGGCTTCTCATTTAACTGTAGTCAAAAGGATCTTCAGATATCTTAAGGGTCAACCTAGGTTGGGTCTGTGGTATCCCAGGGAATAGCCTTTTGACTTGGTGGCACACTCAGATACTGATTATGCTGGAGCAAGCCTGGACAGGAAATCAACAACTGGTGGATGTCAATTCCTTGGATGCAGACTTATATCATGGTAGTGTAAGAAGCAGACAATTGTGGCAACTTCTACAACTGAAGCTGAGTATGTAGCTGCTGCAAGTTGCTATGGTCAAGTGCTTTGGATTCAAAATTAACTGTTTAACTATGGGTATAATTTTATGAACACTGTGATATATATTGACAATAGCAGTACAATTTGCATAATTAAAAATGCAGTGCATCATTCTAAAACAAAACACATAGAAATTAGGCATCATTTTATTAGAGACTGCAATGAGAAAAAGTTGATTCAAGTGGTTAAAATTGATTCTGATCAAAACTTTGCAGATCTTGTCACAAAAGCCTTTGATGTAGGAAGATTTCAATAATTGGTGGCAAGTATTGGAATGCTTAACCCTTAAATTTTTCAAAACTGTGTGTTTTTGTACATAAATTGGATTTGTACTGCTAGGTTTTTCATTAGTACTGTTAACTATATTTTTGTACTGCTAGTACAAAGTTTGGACTGTTTTGTTAATATTGTTAGTCATATGTTTATACTCTTATGAAGCAAGTGCTTTGCACTTAATTTTTTTGATTTTGGACTAACAATTGCAGGTATGGAGACTAAGCACAGGGGAATTAAAAGTGCATTGTGTGAAAAACAAATGGTGGCTCAGTTGCTGACATAATAGGTCAATGATGGACAGAGTTTGGGAATTCATTAACAAAGGTTTATACCTAAGTTAATTAGTTCTTTAAAACTTCTTTCTTGAGATCTTATTATGATGTTTTGTATTGAATTGATGGCTAAGCTAGTCAGACAGTAACTGACCTAACCCACTTTCTACCATTTTATACTTTTGTATAATGAGTCAGTCCAAGGACATTTGGTAGAAAGAACAGCGAGCAAATGTGAATCTAACACTTGTGTTAGTTGCAACAACTACCACGAGCTGGAAACCCTGTCAAGAGAGCTCTTTGAATGAGTTTATCTGATCACAGGTAGTTATTTATAACTGAAAACATTGGTTCTCACACAACCAGAGGTTGCATTAAACCGAAATCTTGATTAAGTGTCTGTCTTTAAACTTAATCCCTTCAAAATGGTTATTATCAGTATGGTTTTTTCAAAAAGTTTGTACTGCCAGGCTTAAAGTTAGTACTGGTAGGCTTAGTTTGTACTACTGGATAGTCGTTAGTACTGGTGCGAAATAACAGCTTTTTTAAAATAGCCGTTGAGTGTTTGCAGGGATTTTTACTGGGCATTTCCTTGTTTTAAGGGTTTCCTTTTTGGATATTTTTACTTTTATATTATTATCTTAACCTTATCTTTATTTAAAAGTTATCTTTTGATTAAAGTCGGTCCAATTGAAACCTTAACAAGCTACTTCTAATATCTCAATTCACTTTCTTCTTCTACTTTCTACCCTAAAATTCAACTATTCACAGCAGTCAAATCAACTTTGACTGAAAATAAATGGCTACTTTATCCTTTGTTGACAAACATAATCAGGTCACTTTCTTGGAAAAAGCAGAGGATGATGCTACTTTTCATCAGATAGTGGATTTTATAAAAGGTACTCACATAAGTCATTCTTTACTCTTAAATCCCACTATCTATGTCTCCCACATCAAACAGTTTTGGCAGACTGCTACTGTCAAAATATTTGAAAATGGTGACAAATAAATAAATGCTAAAGTGGTTGGCAAATCCATCACTATTACTGAATCCTCACTAAGGAGGCATCTCCATTTGAGTGATGACAATGGTATTAGTGTTGTATCAAAGGTTAAAAACAGGAAAATAAAAGAATTAGAACAGAAAAACTCCCCTGAGATTTGCTCGTGATGTGTCGCTGCGGTTTAGCAGTATTAATGCCTACTCAAGTTTTAAATTTGTATTTAGCCGACTTATCAATAACACACACACTTAACGAGCAGTGTACCCGATCAGTATGAATATAATGGTAAGTAGAGTGTCGATCACTAAGAGTGGAACGTATTATCTAGTCATTCTAATCAGTATTTTAATATTCTAAGTTAGCTATACAACCTAATCTAACGCAAGGGGGTTCAGCCTGAGAGACTGGCACGTTTTGGTTGCAATTAAGTAATAAACTAAACTAATGAGCACGAATCAGCGATAGGCATGCACGTACACAGATAAATACTCGAGACAATAAGAAGACCTATCCTGATGATTAAGTAGATTGTCACTTGTTTTATTGATAGTTTTATATGAAGTGTATGTAATTAACCCTTTCTTGTTGGCCCTAATCTTATCGGCGAGTAAACCCTTAATGATTACTTATGTCTAAAAGTTATTCCTAAGTAATCAATTTAGTAACAACCGTGGGAGCCACATTCTCTTCCGTAGTCAAATGCGCAGGCGACTAATAAACACAGAGGTTATCAATGCACTAATAAGTAGTAACCAAAGACATCAACATATAAACTTTAATTGATGGGAAAGCAGTTTTAAGGGAGTGCAATCTTTCTCGTCACATTACACAAGCCACCAATCCTGATGAATTAAAGTTTACTAACATAATAAAACAAAAATACTTAATGAATTAAATACATGCAGGACCTTCTTACAGCTCTTGTATCTTCGTTCGGGTGTGTCTTGTGCTGCCTAATCGTCTGAATTCGGCCTTAGGTTTCTGTGGTTTTCGTACTTCGTATATATTATGTCGCCGAAATTCGTCTGGTCTTGGGGTATTTATAGTTTCTGTCTGAGGGTAAGATGCGGCGCATCTAATAAGTAGATGCGGCGCATTGACTTAACTTCGCGTGGGGTCCAAGATTAATATATTCAGGAATATTCGTACACCGCCAGAAGATGCGGCGTAACTCCATTCTCAGATGTGGCGCATGTCCTTGCTGTCTTTGATCGTATCTTGTGAAATCTTGATAGGGATGCGCCGTATGTAATAAGCAAGATGCGGCGTATCTGTAGCAGAATGTCTTGATCTTGTACATTTCAGTAGACTCTTAACTTCTTGCTTGTTTTGCTCCATAATTAGTCCAAAATCGGCAAGTTTCACCAAATGCTTGTTTTTAACTGAGAATTACAAAAGTAAACGATTAAGTATCAATTCTCACAGATAATATAATAAAACAAGTCAAATAAATAGGATAAATGATGGTAATAAAATGTGCTTATTTGAGTTCATCAATAATCCAACAACTGATTCTGACTCCAGAGCACTTGTCCACAACAACTTGAAGCAGCCACATACTCAGCTTCAATTGTGGAATTTGCAATATCGCCCACAGTTTGTTTCTTGCACTGCCATGAAATCAACCTGCACCACAAAAACTGACAACCTCCTGTTGTTGATTTTCTATCCAAGCTAACTCCAGCATAGTCACTATCAGTACATGCAACCAAGTCAAATGGTGAATCTTTTGGATACCAAAGGCCTAATTTGGGTTGACGTTTTAAGTATCTAAAAATTCTCTTCACAGCATTAAGATGTGAGACCTTGGGTGTGACTTGATATCTTGCACAAGCACACACTGCAAACATTTATGTCAGGTCTTGAAGCAGTAAGTGTCACACCTCCAAATTTCGTGACTTGCAGCGGAATGAGTCATTCAGGGGCACGACTGGTCATAGCACCAAAGTTGCAGTTATATTGAATGACCTAAAGTGTCGTTTAGAAAATACATTGTTTGATTATTTAAAAGCATTCAGAGTTACAAAGCTAGGTCCCAAAAGGTGAAATAGGTTTTCATAAAACAAGTTCATACAATTCAAACGATGGATAAGTGCATAAAATATAAAGTGAGATGCGTCGACTCCACGACTCCATGATGTGTCCATAGGCAAGACAACATGCGATACCTTAATTACCTGAAAATACATTGCTAAAAATGGTCAACAAAAATGTTGGTGAGATCATAGGTTTATGTAAATGAAATGTTGTACGGATACCACAAGTATAAAGTGTATGACAAAACCATGCCACATAAAAATGATACATTAGCTCTAAGCTCATGACCCCGAAGCTAGACTGAATGAAATGCCCCAACCGAGTGTTTTCCAATCACTCTAATATGACAGAAATGAAATGCGTTCGTTTGACCAGTTGGTGCTACCAACCCGAATGGAGGAGTCACCCTCAATAGATCTATTCACTCACTCACGCTTGCTAACAATTAACGGTTCATGATAATAAAAGGGGACTTTAATTTGGGCAATGATGTAACTTAAGCAATGTAATGAGTTTGTATACTTTGGTCCGCATATAAAAATGGTGCAATGTATTCTCCCACGAGAGTTTAGAAATCAATAAACAATTTAAAACGGGGCTATGAAAACTCACCTGATATGATATAGCAACAATGACAATGATGGATATGATGAAATAAAGCTCGGTCTCTAACCACGACCTATTATGAATGATGTGATTCAATGTAAGCAATAATACAATGCAACACATGCAAATACATATGTTAACGATACCACTTGTTAGTTTTGAAAATAACGTTTATCGACGAAAGATACACTTTTGACGTCTCGTTAAGTTATAAACTATTTTTCGTGTAAATATGTTGAAACGGTACTCCACGATCCTCGTTTGGTGTCCTATCGGCAAAATGTAACGTTTTCATCGCAATTTAATATTTTCCTTAACTTGTGAAAATATGCCCAAAATGGCTCCGTGAAACTAGTCGCGAAATATTGCACGTTATGTGTTAGTTGATCAAACTCGACGTTTTTGAAAACCTTGTAACAATGTATAAATGTCGTTTCATTTAACTTTTGATTGTACACGCCTCGATCAATTAGAAAATCGGGTAACAATGTTATGTTTCGCAAAAACACTAGTTTTTATACTTAAAACACTTTCTAATAGTGGCTGTCAAAATGAACATGGTACGTCGGGCTTCAAGCGTGAATAACTCGGCCGTTATAAGCTCGTTTTCTACGTTCTTTACATCCACGGCTTCGTATAAACATGAACTAACATAAATCTCAGTAGGTCGGGTCGTCTAGATCACGTCTAATGCCTCGTTTTTTCCTTTGAATCTCGGCGATCAGCAACTAAATTTTCAGAAAATTAGTGTTCGTCGTCTAACTTTGAAAAATCATATCTCCTTCGTTATAAGACGGTTTTTAGTGATTCTTGCGGCCACGGTTTCGTTTTTAAAAGAACATTCTGAATATGAAGGCCAAAATATACCAAAATTTACTGAGTTTTCTAGTTTACATGTTTAAGGAAAGTAGCTATTTTAGATTGTTAAAAATTCATTTCCTTGGTTCTAAACTAGACCATACTAGCTCAAATCAACTCCACAAGTTTGCAAATCCTACCATACACCTTCTTAGGGTGTCATGGGGTCCTAAACATCACCAACCTTGGTGGATTTCATGAGATCATTAGTGAAACTTATAGATCTGGTGATTAAGATAGTTTATGTTCAAAAGTGGTATGTAAAACATAGATAACTTGCATGAATAACTAATATAACTTGAAAATACATAAACATATGAATCAAATGAAAGTATAAGATGATCAAAATGTGTTCTTGAAACTTACTTGATGATTTGATGAGTTTTGGTAAGAAATGAGTAAGAAACTTGAGATTTAATCACAAAATCATAACTAGGAAGGTAAATGGAGTGTAATTATGACTTGATCTTGAAAAATTTATGGATTATGCTTGTGTTCTTGAGGTTGGCCGAACCTAGGAGATGGGATGGGAGGGTTTGGATCTTTTTTTAGCTAGTTGGTTTATGTGCTATGTGTTAGTGTTAGTGGAATTGAAATTAAATCACCAAAAATTCATTTAATGCATGTACTAGTAATCAAGTGAGGTTAGAATTAGGGGTGATTTAGGGGGGCGGCACACAAGGGGTAAAATAAAGAAGATTTGATGTTATTAAAGCATGTGTCTCCAATTAATTTAAGTTTAGCTAGTTTAGTGTATACATTGAGTGTTATCGGGTACCGAGTTAACTAGAAATAACTCGTGACGAGGTGAAATGAGATACGACAAAGTTGTAAAAATTGTAAAATCATGTTCCTTGCAAGAATCGGGTGTTAGAATGATTATCGGATTGAAATTTCGTAAACCGACGGAGTTATAAACGTCAAACGAAAAGTATAGCGATTGGTTTAAAAACACTGGGTAAAGTAATAATATAATCTCTATATCATTATAATTAGCTTGAAAATGTATTAGGATCATTGTCGGGAGTATTGGGTATAACGTTAGTAAAAATGACTGAGTAGTAACGTTAATTAAACAATTAAGCATACGTTGATGAAAATCACACAAACCAATGCATGAACTGATATGATAATGATGTTACTGATGATATGCAGACTACTATAGTATGTATGATGTGCTTTTACTGATGATGCATGAATACGCAGCTAAACCTAATGGTTACGCGCATTTGAATACCCGTAAACCATGTTTACGACATGATGAATGATACCCATGAATAGTGATTTTCCTCTGGGAATGAATAGTGTCATGTGAATAGTAAAATTTTTGACGACTTCTCAAAGTCTCAAACTGACTTCAAAAATGATGAATAGTGAAATGATGAATAGTGATCGATGAATAGTGAAGGATGGATAGTAACTCATGAATTGTAATTTTTTTGAGGTTTGGAAAATAACCTGAAATTACGAGTTGTGACAGTCGACCACCCTAAAAGGAATTCAGTCCCTGAATTCAGCTGATGTTGGTCTCTTGAGTGGTCTCGGTGAAAAGATGTGGGTATTTGAGTCGCATCTAGTCTTCCCGTTCCCAAGTAAACTCAAGACCTCTGCGAGAATTCCAGCGAACTTTGACGATCAAAATTCAACTTTGCTTCAACTGTTTGACCTCTCGGTCCATGATTTCTGCTGGTTCTTCCACAAAGTTAAGCTTATCATCGATCTGAATTTCTTCCAATGGGATTACGAGCGTTTCGTCTGAAAGACATTTCTTGAGGTTTGAGACATGAAACGTGTTATGTACATTGTTGAGCTCTGACGGAAGCTCCAGTCTGTATGCTACCAGTCTGATCCTTTCCAGAATCTTGAACGGCCCAATGTATCTCGGGTTCAACTTCCGTGTTTCCCGAATCGTATCACACCCTTCCAAGGCGAGACCTTCAACATGACTTTGTCTCCAACCTGAAATTCTAATGGTTTGCATCGAACATCGACGTAACTTTTCTGTCTGCTTCTGGCTGTTTGGAGTCTTTCTCAAATCTGAATTATCTTTTCTATTGTTTCTCTGACCAACTCTGGACCTGTTAGTTGTACATCACTAACTTCGGCCCAACAAACTGGGGACCTGCACTTACGACCGTAAGTGCCTCGAATGGTGCGGCTTTTATGCTCGAGTGATAACTGTTATTGTAAGAGAACTCGATCAATGGCAAATGGTTAGCCCAACCATTTCCAAAGTCAATGACACATGCTCTGAGCATGTCTTCCAATGTCTGAATAGTTCTCTCACTCTGACCATCGGTCTGAGGATGATAGGCGGTACTCATGTCTAATTTAGACCCAAATGAATCTTGCAATGATTCCCAAAAGTTTGAAGTAAAGCGACTATCTCTGTCGGAAATGATGGAAATTGGTGCACCGTGCTTTGAGACTATTTCCTTGACGTAAAGTCTGGTGAGCTGATCCATAGTATAAGTCTCTTTGATTGGAATGAAATAAGCTGACTTGGTGAGACGATCAACTATTACCCAAATATCATCGTAACCTCCTGATGTTTTGGGATGTTTAGTGACAAAGTCCATTGTAATGGCGTTCCCACTTCCACTGGGGAATCTCTGGTTGCTGAAGCAATCCTGATGGCTTCTGGTACTCGGCTTTCACTTTAGCACAAGTAAGGCATTTACTGACATACGTAGCTATCTCTGCTTTCATATTTGGCCACCAATAAAGCTTCTTGAGATCCTGATACATCTTATCAGAACCTGGATGAATGGAGTACTTCGACTTGTGCGATTCGTGCATGGTCAACTCTCGTATTCCACCATAGAGAGGTATCCAGCTTCTATCCTTGAAGCATAATGTTCCATCTAATCTCCTTACTAAACCGTTTGCATTATCTTGCATTCCTTTGAGTGTTTCACTTGGTAGGTTTTCTTCCTTGAGTGCCTCGACTTGGGCCTCGAGGATCTTTGATGGTAGTGGTGAAATGATTTTCATTCCCAATGATCTGACTCTCAAAGGCTTGAGTCTCTCTTTCCGACTGAGTGCATCTGCCACAACATTGGCTTTTCCTGGGTGATATCTGATTTCACAGTCGTAATCACTAAGTAGTTCCAACCAACGACGTTGCCTCATGTTAAGTTCCTTCTGATCAAGAATGTACTGTAAGCTTTTGTGGTCTGTAAATACTACACACTTTGTTCCGTAAAGATAATGTCTCCAAATCTTGAGTGCGAAAACCACGGCACCCAACTCTAAGTCGTGAGTAGTGTAATTCTTCTCATGCTTCTTAAGCTGATGAGATGCATAAGCTATCACTTTCTCGTTTTGCATTAGCACTGCCCTAAGTCCTTTGTGTGAAGCATCGCAATATACCACGAAGTTTTCAATCCCTTCTGGCAATGACAAAATTGGCGCGCTGCAAAGTTTCTGTTTCAATAACTGAAAAGCGGTCTCTTGCTTTTCTCCCCAATCGTACTTCTGGTTCTTTTGTGTCAACTTGGTCAGTGGCTTAGCTATCTTGGAAAACCCTTCAATGAACCTTCTGTAATATCCGGCAAGTCCTAAGAATTGACGAATTTCTGTGGGAGTTTTTGGTGTTGCCCAATCTTTAACTGCCTCAATCTTTGCTGGATCAACCTGTAGTCCCTGACTATCAATGACGTGACCAAGAAATTGTACTCTTCTGATCCAAAAATCACACTTTGAAAATTTGGCGTACAGTTTCTCTTTCTTGAGCAGTTCTAAGATTGTTCTGAGGTGTTCTCGGTGCTCTTCTTCACTCCTTGAGTAAATCAAGATATCGTCAATGAATACGATCACAAACTTATCTAGATATGGCTTGCACACCCTGTTCATGAGATCCATGAACACAGCTGGTGCGTTGGTTAGTCCGAACGGCATTACCTGAAATTCATAATGGCCATAGCGTGTTCTGAATGCTGTCTTCGGGATATCTCCCTCCCGAACCCTAAGCTGATGGTAACCCGATCTCAAGTCGATCTTGGAGTAATAACTGGAACCTTGCAACTGATCAAACAAATCGTCGATCCTGGGAAGTGGATAACGATTCTTCACCGTTAATTTGTTTAGCTCTCGATAATCAATGCACATTTTGAAAGATCCATCTTTCTTCTTTACAAACAAAACTGGTGCTCCCCAAGGCGATGAACTCAGCCTAATGAATCCTTTATCCAAGAGCTCTTGCAATTGGTTTGACAACTCTTGCATTTCTGAAGGTGCAAGTCGATAAGGTGCTCACGTAACTGGCGCAGCTCCTGGCACTAAGTCAATCTGAAATTCGACTTGGCGAGTAGGTGGAAGTCCTGGTAAGTCTTCTGGAAAGACTCCTGGAAAATCTTTAACTGTTGGCACATCCTCAAGTCGCTTCTCCTCCGACTTCTTTTCTGTGATATGAGCCAAGAATGCATAACAGCCCTTCTTTATGTAATTCTCTGTTTTAATGCACGAGATGATGCTGAGTCTAGTCCCACTGCGTTCTTCGCGAACGACCAATGTTTCGCCATCATAAGGAAGATGAACAACTTTTTCATCACAGATGATTCTGGCATGATGTTGAAATAACCAATCCATTCCGATGACATTGTCAAAACTTCCAAGTTCTACTCGCATGAGATCTATATTGAACGGGTGATTGATAAAATTGAGAGTGCAACCACGAATGATCGTGTCGGTGCCAACTAAACTATCGTTAGGTAGTTCAATGTGATACGGAGTGCCTAATGCGGTTGGTTCAATGTTGAGTAATGGTGCAAATGCAGTAGAAACAAAACTTCTATCGGCTCCTGAACCAAATAGTATAGATGCATAACAATTATTAATGAGGAACGTACCCGTAATGACATTCGGGTCCTCCCTGACATCTTCTCCTCCAAGGACATAAGCTCTTCCTCTAGCTGTTCCACCTTGGTTATTTTTTCCCTGATTCCTTCCTTTTGGACATTCCTTCTTGAAGTGTCCAACTTCTCCACAACCAAAGCATGTTACTGGGGGCTTTTGATTATCAACCACAATCGGAGCCTTGCAATCCCTGGTCGAATGACCAACCTTCTTACAGTTTCCACATGGATTCAGACAATTTCCAGGATTATGATGGGTTTGACATTTGTTGCACTTGGGTAAAGTACCATTTTAACCTCTTTCTCAGCTTGACCTGCAACATAGGTGATGAACTCAAATAAGTACATTTTATTATCATCATTTATCCTATTTATTTGACTTGTTTTATTATATTATATATGAGAATCGATACATTAATGTTTACTTTAGTAATTCTCAGGTAAAAACAAGCATTATGTGAAACTTGCGATTTTGGACTAATTATAGAGCAAAACAAGCGAGATGTCAAAAGTCTACTGAAATCCAGAAGATGCGCCGTATCTCACTTAACAGATACGACGCAATATCATACTTAGATGAATTCGAAGATCATTGCCTGACTTTGAAGAATGCGCCGCATGCAATTCTGTCATGCCTTGCATATGAAACTTTGGTCAAAGAAGAAGATCAAGCTCTTCTCCTACAGATACGCCGCAATATACTTCTAACATACGGCGTATCACTATCAAGATTTCACCAGTTACAATCCAAGACAGCTAAAGTACATGCGCCGCATACAAAGATCAAGTTACGCCGCATCTGAAGACGGTGTACGAATATTCCTGAATATATTAATCTTGGACCCCACGCGAAGTTAAGTCAATGCGCCGCATCTATCTACTCAATGCGCCGCATCGATCCCTCAGACAGAAACTATAAATACCCCAAGGTCAGAAGAATTTAAAGAGAGAGATATAACCCTAGAGTTGAATTCAGACGACCAAGCAACACAAGATACACCTCAAATAAAGATACAAGAGCTGTAAGAAGGTCCTGCATGTATTCAATTCATTAAGTAGTTTGGTTTTATTGTATTAGTACACTTTAATTCATCAGGATTGATGGGCTTGTGTCATGTGACTACGGAAGATCATGCACTCCCCTTAATATTGCTTTCCCATTAATTAAAGTTTATATGTTGATGTCTTTGGTGACTTTTATTAGTGCATTGATAACCTCTGTGTCTAGCTGAGTCTTGCTTGGGTCGCCATGCCCCTTCCTCGCCTATTTATTCTAGCGTCTCTTGAATAAATAGGATAGACATAAGTAATCATTAAGGGTTTACTCGCCGATAAGATTAAAGCCAACGAGAAAGGTTTAATTATATACACTTCATATAAAAGTAGCAATAAAACGAGTGACAAGCTACTTAATTATCAGGACAGGTCTTCTTATTGTCTCGAGTATCTATCTGTGTACGTGTGTGCTAATCGCTGATTTGTGCTCATTAGTTTAGTTTTCTATTTAATTATAACCAAACCGTGCCAGTCTCTCAGGCTGAACCCCCTTGCGTTAGATTAGGTTGTATAGCTAACTTAGGATATTAAAATACTGATTAGAATAACTAGATAATACGTTCACTCTTAGTGATCGACACTCTACTTACCATTATATTCATACTGACCGGGTACACTGCTTGTTAAGTGTGTGTGTTATTGATAAGTCGGCTAAATATAAATTTAAAACTTGAGTAGGCATTAATACTGCTAAACCGCAACGACACATCACGCGCATCAAGTTTTTTGGCGCCGCTGCCGGGGAGTGAATTGTTATTATCTGTTAATTTGATTAAGTATTTTAATTAGGTTTTTCTTTTTAGTGTTTTTTTTTTTTTTTTTTTTTTCCGATTCTAACCACTAACCCTGTTGCATGTTAGATAGATTGCATTCATTGTATAATTTGCATATTTGCTGTTTTTGTGTGTTTTTGTTTTCTGTAATTTTTTGTTTCTTTTTGTTTGTTTTTATTTTTGTTTTTCTTTTTTCTATTTTTCTGCATTCTGCTGTTGTTGTATTGTGCTGATACAAACGATACGGCGGATCTGTTTTCACAGATACGGCGTATTGCGTTTAATTTTTATAAAATACAACGCGTTTAATAAATTCGAGTACGACGCATCTTTCCCCAAGATACGGCGTATTCTGTTTTTGATAAGAAATTTTTCTAAACCCTAACGCCATACGACGCATCTGTTTTAACAGATACGGCGTATTTTTTATTTAAATTAAAAACAGTTTTTCGAATTATTAAACAGAAGCGACGCATCGATCTTTATCGATACGGCGCATCTACTAAATCAAAAATCTTGTATTTTGAAACGTAACGAAAATACGGCGCATTAGCTTTTGTTAATACGACGCATTTAATTTTAATAAATATAATCAATTTTTGATAATTTAAACTTGATACGGCGCATTCTAATTCATAAGCGGTGTATCTGTTTTCTGAATAAAAGTCGGATTAAATTTTAACGTAATAAGATACGACGTATCCAACTTTCTGGATACGGCGCATCGTCCGTAGATATCAGCCATTTTTATTCTTTATATTTGTTTCTAAATTCATTAATTTCTCTTCTAGTGAACAGATCCTACTGACGATTTTACCTATGATGACAGGTTTTGCTATGGAAGATATGTCAATGAATGAATATCTTGCTAAGGAACTTATGAAAGATAAGCACAAGGAAAAGTCCCGCACCAAAAAGCCATTCATTCTGGAAAGTGATGACGAGTGTGATAACTATGAAGTTAGCTTGAGCAAGTTCCCAGCATTAAGCATTACTAAAAGCTCAGAATTGGAAAAGGAACTCTTGCTTCCGGATTCATTCGAAAATTTTGATGCTATTACTTGCAACTTACCTACGATCGATGCTTTACTCAAATCCGTATCTCAAACCAACATGCCCTTCTACTCAGTGGAAGTTTATGAAGATGTCAACTTCAATGTACTCACGATTGATGCCGATTTATTTTCTTGGGAAACTCCTCTTGAAGCTACTTATATGGAATTCAAACGCTTATGCAATATTGAAGATGGGATATTCTCTTATGATTTACTAATGAGCTTAACTGAAGATGAATTGTTACTCTTATGGCCTATCATTGAAACTAAAGGATTAACTTGGACGACTATCGAAGAAAAATATGGAAAATTCCAAATTGAATACATGAACTCAGCACATGCAGTCAACAAATCGAGCAACAAAAGCTATGGTAGAGGAAATATCCAACCTGTACAAACTTCTTATATGCCTTATTCCGAACAGTATTGGGGATTAGATAAAAGCAATCTGGATGATGAAAGAATTTATGCTGAATCGGAGATACTGTTTCATAAAAAGTTGGTAAGGTTGATGGATATCTCTTTAGAAGAATGGCTTGAACTTAAATACGTTGATCCCAAATTTGCTCCTACGAATGAAGTCAAACGGATTGTGACCTCATGGTTGACACGAAGTTTTAAAGAACAATTTAATGAGTTCATGGAGATAAGGAGGAAAATGATTGGTAATATTAGCTTTGACGTTAACTACGATCCTCACAATGTTGATTTTTCAGATTGGTTAGCTAGTAAGTTCAATAACCATAAGATCATGGACCGAGCTACTAAAGATGTGTTATGGGTATATTGGATGAGAGGGGAAGATGAGGAAGTAGAAAGCAACAATGGATCATCACATGACGATTCAACGATCGAGGAAGGCATTGAAGAATTGTTCAACATAGACATAGATGTGTTCAATTATGAGACACCCTTGTGCAAACAATTCAAAGAATTTAATTACCTCCTTCAAATCAACGCTGATGTGCTAACTGGAGATCTACCAGGATTCAAAACTTATGATGAGTTCAAAAACACCTGGTACTACAAATGGAATGACCAGATACCATGGGTTTGGGATAAACCATGGGAATTTTGGCATATTAATCACACTTGTAAACCTTTCCGTTTCAAGGATGGAAGTAGTGAATGGCCAACCTGTGATTGGAAGAATGATGGAACCTGCAATGGGGGAAGTATAATTGGAATGAAACGAGTTGGAAATGATGTATACTTTGAAGACTATGATTGGTATGAAAAAGTTGAAGATTCCCCACGTAGAGCAGAGGCTTTGCAAGAAAAAGGTAGAATCAAATACTTAAAAGAACTAAAGGGAGCATCGAATACTACTTTCTGGGAATGGGTGCATAGAAAATGTGATGATTACACAAGGCTTAATCGACGCTTACAATGGGAATTGAAAAGAAAGTGGGACGAGACTCAAGATTATTATCAATCCATTAATTATTATCCCTATGATAATAACGATGAGTCACGAGGAAAATTAATTGATGAACTTGATGACTATTTGAATAAGGATCCTTATTTCAAGTTTGTTGATAAAGACGAAGAAGAATTCATCGAGAGAAAATGTCGACTACTTGGGATCACTTATAATAACCCACCCATGATAATTTTTGAAAAATTTGAAGTCATCAAATACTCTTTGGGACCATATGAGGAATATGTTGCGACGAAGACCAAAGAATATATTAGATTAAGTCGAACGGAAGAAAATGGTGCGGAGCTATACGGTAACATCTTTCGGATGAAAGAAGAAGGATGACACGTAACAAGAACGAATTAAGGAGCTGAACGTGAGTCTAACTTGAAGACTCTGGAATAAAGACAAGTGCTGACCGGGAGACAACCCGTAGGAAAAATTTTTACTTTTTTGTTCTGTGTCGAGTCTGTCAGACCTGCAGACGATGCGGCGCATCTCCATCATAAGATGCGACGTATCACCTGCATTGGTCATATCTTATTTCATTTTCTGCATTTTTTTATTTTTTGACTTTAAAACTTTCTGTCAGTTTATTTAATGCGGCGCATCCCTGGTTAAGGATGCGACGCATCTTTTATTCTGATTCGCATTTATTCCAGGCTCGATACGGCGTATCTTCTTCCATAAGATACGGCGTATCGACTGACCTGATGATTTACATTTTAATTTTTTAGGTTTTATTTTTACTAACTACTAATGTATTATGCAAGTTTGAACCTTCTTAACTCAGGTGTGTTAAAGTCTAAATGGTATTATAGATTCCTGCATTTTTGTGGATACATCATTTATGAAGCTTAAACGTTCTCATCCACAAGAAAGTTGATTTTTGCTCTTATACGAATAATGGAGGATCATACCGAGCAAATCTCAGGGGAGTTTTTCTGTTCTAATTCTTTTATTTTCCAGTTTTTAACCTTTGACACAAACAACGAGGACGTTGTTTAACTTAAGTGGGGGGATGAAGAATTAGAACACTTACTTGTCCTAAACTTTTTCAAAATATGCTTAAAATGCGCTTAATATATCAAAATTTAAATTTTTTTTAGCATGTTTTTGTTTAAAGTCTAAATTACATAACCGCACACATAACTCTAATCTTTCAAAAATATTAAAACTTTAGTGTGCCGGTGACTTGTAAACTTTAGAACTTGGCTTGTATACTATTCGAGACCACCATAATGAGTATTATCTATATAATTGGAGTGACTTGTCTAAATTGGTAAATTTCTAGGATCACACCCAAATAGCCTTTACATGTTATGTGATATTAACTAACTACACTGGTTAGTTAACCCCCGTATAAACCCTTTGTTTACTCTCACTTTTAGAGTAAGATACCCCTAGAAAAACCCTCAGAGCCATTCCTTTCGTTTCTTACACCTTTGTTATAATGTTTCGTTACACCCTTACACCTTAGCCTACCCTGTAGATTAAAATCCGTGGTTAATTGCTTTAGGCAAAGTGTGTTTCCTTACATTACCTGTGTTCGCGTGCGTAATTCATTATCTTTGGTTAGGTCGGGAAATTGCACAATGCAATTGGTATGAAAGTAAATATTGTATAAATTTTAGTTTATTTTTCGTGAGTATGGAAAAAATTATCCGGAAAAATAGTGATAGAAAAGTTGTGAAATTTTACACATATATGTTGATGTCAAAAAAAAAAAATAAATAAAAAAATAAAATAGAAAAGAAAAAGAAAAAGGAAAAGTTGGAAGTTTGTTTTAACCAACTTATGTAAAGTTTTGTATTAAGTGGGAGATATCACCACTATTTGTTGTAGTATATTATATTTATGGATTGAATGGGAGTTGGCCGTTATGGGAACGCCAACTAAGGTTATTCTTTGATTGAGATCTTGTTGAGTATAATTCGTGTCTACCTAAAGCGTGTGTTTCAAGTGTTAAAGCGTGAGTTATTCAAGGATATGAGTCTTATTCATGGGATGGTTGGGAAAGTGATTAACCACACTTAGGATTTTAATTTATCTACTTTGTTTATTTTTCATTTTACACCAATTTGTATCCCAAATATTATCCATACCCTATATCATTCTTTATCCAAACCTTTGATTTATTGAGATTAGGGATTTGAGAAATCTTAAGTATCGTAGTCGTGGATTCGGCTATGTATTTATGATTTTGTCGCCGTTTTTGATATAATATTATTGGTAAAGATTACTTGGTCCTATCTTTAGCCCATCGAGTTAAGGAATTGAGCAATTGCAAGTATCGTGGTCGTGGATTCGATCATGTATTTGTAATTTTGTCGCCTTTTCTGGAATATGAGATCGATAGAGATTAAAAAGGATGATCAACCCTTAACCAACAAACCCTTTTTACAGCTTTAGACTTGTTACTCCTTGGCTTTAGTGGGGGAGATGCGTATACTTGCCATGCCTATGATAGAATATTCGTCACGACTAAGCAACTAAACGATTTAGAATTGTTTTACATAAAAAATTATTTTGGTTTCTACTTCGTTAAGTGTTTGGTTGTGTGATTATGACAAAACGAATACGTGCTTAAATATAAAAATAAATCCTAATATCTTTTAGGATACATTTTCATATGATTGATTCTAAGGTTTACTTGGGGACAAGTAAAGTTCAAGTGGGGGGATATTTGATGAACTCAAATAAGTACATTTTATTATCATCATTTATCCTATTTATTTGACTTGTTTTATTATATTATATATGAGAATCGATACATTAATGTTTACTTTAGTAATTCTCAGGTAAAAACAAGCATTATATGAAACTTGGCGATTTTGGACTAATTATAGAGCAAAACAAGCGAGATGTCAAAAGTCTACTGAAATCCAGAAGATGCGCCGTATCTCACTCAACAAATACGACGCAATATCATACTTAGATGAATTCGAAGATCATTTCCTGACTTTGAAGAATGCGCCGCATGCAATTCTGTCATGCGCCGCATATGAAACTTTGGTCAAAGAAGAAGATCAAGCTCGTTCTACTCCAGATACGCCGAAATATACTTCTAACATACGGCGTATCACTATCAAGATTTCACCAGTTACAATCCAAGACAGCTAAAGTACATGCGCCGCATACAAAGATCAAGTTACGCCGCATCTGAAGACGGTGTACGAATATTCCTGAATATATTAATCTTGGACCCCACGCGAAGTTAAGTCAATGCGCCGCATCTATCAACTCAATGCGCCGCATCGATCCCTCAGACATAAACTATAAATACCCCAAGGTCAGACGAATTTAAAGAGAGAGATATAACCCTAGAGCCGAATTCAGACGACCAAGCAGCACAAGACACACCTCAAATAAAGATACAAGAGCTGTAAGAAGGTCCTGCATGTATTCAATTCATTAAGTAGTTTTGTTTTATTGTTTTAGTACGCTTTAATTCATCAGGATTGATGGGCTTGTGTCATGTGACTACGGAAGATCATGCACTCCCCTTAATATTGCTTTCCCATTAATTAAAGTTTATATGTTGATGTCTTTGGTGACTTTTATTAGTGCATTGATAACCTCTGTGTCTAGCTGAGTCTTGCTTGGGTCGCCATGCCCCTTCCTCGCCTATTTATTCTAGCGTCTCTTGAATAAATAGGATAGACATAAGTAATCATTAAAGGTTTACTCACCGATAAGATTAGAGCCAACGAGAAAGCTTTAATTATATACACTTCATATAAAACTAGCAATAAAACAAGTGAAAGCTACTTAATTATCAGGACAGGTCTTCTTATTGTCTCGAGTATCTATCTGTTACGTGTGTGCTAATCGCTGATTCGTGCTCATCAGTTTAGTTTTCTATTTAATTATAACCAAATCGTGCCAGTCTCTCAGGCTGAACCCCCTTGCGTTAGATTAGGTTGTATAGCTAACTTAGGATATTAAAATACTGATTAGAATAACTAGATAATACGTTCCACTCTTAGTGATCGACACTCTACTTACCATTATATTCATACTGACCGGGTACACTACTCGTTAAGTGTGTGTGTTATTGATAAGTCGCTAAATATAAATTTAAAACTTGAGTAGGCATTAATACTGCTAAACCGCAACGACACATCACGCGCATCAATAGGCCTTTGTAGTTTCCTGTCTCTTGGGTGGTGGTTGAGTAACATTGCTACTCTCTTTGTTATCCCGATTTGTTTTGTTGTTGTTGTTATTGGAATTGTTTCGGTTGCTGTTATAGTTGTTGTTTCGGTAATTGTTGTTGGAGTTACGGTTGTTGTAGTTACGGTTACTGTTGGTGTTGTTGTTTGAAGCAGTTTCTTTCTTCACTATCTGAGCCATGAGTTTCTGAGACATTCTGATTGCCTCATCCAATGTTTGTGGGTCAAAAGAAATCACATCTCCACGGATGTTGTGAGGTAATCCACCAATGAAATTCTCTAATAGCTTCTCAGTGTCCGGAACCATTGTCGGACATAATGCTGCCAATTCCTGAAATCTCCTGATATATGCCTTAATATCATTACCTGCTGTCACTAGCTCATAAAACTCTGTTTCCATCTTTTTCACTTCTGTTCGTGGGCAAAACTTCTTTGTCAGTAATTTCTTGAATTCGTCCCATGTAAGCTTGTGAGCATTCTCCATTCCCATGGGCTTTGCTTACGAATTCCACTATGACATAGCTTCCCCAACGAGTGTACTAGTAGAAAACTTAACCTTGCTGTCCTCTAAATAGTTGCATAGAAGGAATACTGATTCTGTCTTTTCAAACCATCGGATCATGGCAGTGGCTCCTTCAGTGCCTTTTAATTTTTCCAGATCACCACTCTTGAAATCATTGTACGTACATTTACGACCATTTGTACCATTGGTATTTGTTCTTGCGGCTTCCGCGGTTTCTCCCCGCGAAGCGGCTTCAGCAGCAGCTGCAGCTATGGCGGCTCTTTCTGTAACCAATGCTGCCTCTATACTGTCGGCAACAAGCTTTCTAACCTCAGCTGGTGTCATAGCAGTAGTGGCTCTTTTGGGTGGCATAATTCTTCACAATCACAAAAGATAACAACAATGAGAATCCACAATAGAAAACGATCATCATACACAATATATACAACCACAACATGTATATACATCCACAACACGTATAAATACAACCACAGCATGTATAAATACAATGAAACCACAACGAAACATCATAAATATAATCACAACGCACATGAATATAATACATGAAAATTTCGGTTACGCAGACCGATATCATAAAATAGCACAACGAAAATCCTGCATAGTAGAGTCACACTTGATATATTTGTTTGTACTACAAGCAAAAGACAACACTAGGCACCTCCTCCGGGTGCTCCATCTAGCCTGCGGAAAATCCTCTGAAGATCCCTAGACATCGCAACAACGATCTCCTCTAGGTGCTGAACTCGAAGCTGAAGATCAGTCTCCCTAGTCTCTGATGCAGACATCCTAGCCTGAACTGAAGATAACTCACCGGCCTGGCGATGATGCTCATCCTGGGACATCTGTGCCCTGTCGAACAACTCAGGCATCTCCTGCCTCAGCTGTGTGATATGCTCTGAACTCTCCAACTGACGAGCCTCTAAACCCTGGTGTGACACATCAATGGCAACCCTGCCCTGGATCAATCCCTCGACCTCCTCCTCAATAGCCTCAATACGGCTCACTGGGGTCTTATCTAGATGAGCTAATGCCCTGTCAATCTTTCCCTGAAGCTGATCTAGTCGTGAGTCAAATGTAGCAGCAGTAAGCTGTCTGTCAGCAGCAGCCCTCGAGCTCTCACCAACCTCTAATCTGCTGGGTGGTGCTATCTCCGTGGCATCTGAAGTATCTGGTGATGGAATATCAAGACGTGCCCGCTTCTTGAGAGGTAGGTCTGACATAGGGGTAGGATCCCTAGTGTGGATTGGTGCTGATGGCATCTGTGGTGCTGATAGGGATGGCAATGGTGAGACAATGATGATAAGGATGGTAAGGGTGATAATGGTGATGGTGTACTGAATGCCACACTCCTCCTCGCTGTCAAGCGGCGACGGAGTGGATGAGATGAAGTAAGTGATGATGCTGGTGGTAGGGATACAAATGCAGCTGGTGACCTGACAGTGAGACGATGAACCCGCTTAGCAGCAGTGCGCTTCATGCGCGGACCCACCTGGATATGTATGGTAAACTCGACCATAGGGTATAAACTCTCCTTGGCTAGATAACTGGAACAACTCTGGGACCAAGACGGATCACAGGTGACAGTGGTGGGGTATGCACGACTTCCCCTTCCTCAAAAGGTTCTGTCTCGGCCTCTAATATCATAGGTGAAGACTGTGCAGTAGGCTCCACTGATGACAAATGATAGTGGGTATCGGGGATGATGTAACTGACTCTAGTATGATGGAGGGTAGTGAGGAAGTATCGTCCGATCAGAGTCTGATGAGATAACAATAGGGTGTGAATCCGAAGACATAACTAAGACAATAGATGTGAAATAAAGTAAATAAACATTTACACAATGTGACTCATGATGAAATGATATATGTATGAAATCACAATCACTACATGTGATATAATGAATATGCACTTATGCTACAATGATGAGATGCTATGATGGTGCAGCTATAGTCTCGGATATAATGGACAACCTAGTTCGCTATAACCTTTGCTCTGGTACCAATCTGTCACACCCCCAAATTTCGTGACTTGTAGCGGAATGAGTCTTTCAAGGGCACGACAGGTTATAGCACCAACGTTGCAGTTATATTGAACGACCTAAAGTGTTCGTTTAGAAAATACATCGTTTGATTATTTAAAAGTATTCAGAGTTACAAAGCTAGGTCCCAAAAGGTGAAATAGGTTTTCATAAAACAAGTTCATACAATTCAAACGATGGATAAGTGCATAAAATAAAAGTGAGACGCGTCGACTCCGCAACTCCATGATGTGTCCATATGCAAGCCAACATGCGATACCTTAATTACTTGAAAATACATTGCTAAAAATGGTCAACAAAAATGTTGGTGAGATCATAGGTTTATGTAAATGAAATGTTGTACGGATACCACAAGTATAAAGTGTATGACAAAACCATGCCACATAAAAATGATACATTAGCTCTAAGCTCATGACCCCGAAGCTAGACTGAATGAAATGCCCCAACCGAGTTTTGCCAATCACTCTAATATGACAGAAATGAAATGCGTTAGTTTGACCAGTTGGTGCTACCAACCCGAACGGAGGAGTCACCCTCAATAGATCTATTCACTCACTCTCGCTTGCTAACAATTAACGGTTCAGGATAATAAAAGGGGACTTTAATCTGGGCAATGATGTAACTTAAGCAATGTAATGAGTTTGTATACTTTGGTCCGCATATAAAAATGGTGCAATGTATTCTCCTCCGAGAGTTTAGAAATCAATAAACAACTTAAAACGGGGCTATGAAAACTCACCTGATATGATATAGCAACAATGACAATGATGGATATGATGAAATAAAGCTCGGTCTCTAACCACGACCTATTATGAATGATGTGATTCAATGTAAGCAATAATACAATGCAACACATGAAAATACGTAAGTTAACGATACCACTTGTTAGTTTTGAAAATAACGTTTATCGACGAAAGATACACTTTTGACGTCTCGTTAAGTTATAAACTATTTTTCGTGTAAATATGTTGAAATGGTACTCCACGATCCTAGTTTGGTGTCCTATCGGCAAAATGTAACGTTTTCATCGCAATTTAATATTTTCCTTAACTTGTGAAAATATGCCCAAAATGGCTTCGTGAAACTAGTCGCGAAATATTGCACGTTATGTGTTAGTTGATCAAACTCGACGTTTTGAAAACCTTGTAACAATGTATAAATGTCGTTTCATTTAACTTTTGATTGTACACGCCTCGATCAATTAGAAAATCGGCTAACAATGTTATGTTTCACAAAAACACTAGTTTTTATACTTAAAATACTTTCTAATAGTGGCTGTCAAAATGAACATGGTACATCGGGCTTCAAACGTGAATAACTCGGCCGTTACAAGCTCGTTTTCTACGTTCTTTACATCCACGGCTTCGTATAAACATGAACTAACATAATCTCAATAGGTCGGGTCATCTAGATCACGTCTAACGCCTCGTTTTGTCCTTTGAATCTCGGGATCAGAACCTAAATTTTCAGAAAATTAGTTTTCGTCGTCTAATTTTGAAAAATCATATCTCCTTCGTTATAAGTCGGTTTTTAGTGATTCTTGCGGCCACGGTTTCTTTTTTGAAAGAATTTCTGAATATGAAGGCCAAAATATACCAAAAGTTACTAAGTTTTCCAGTTTACACGTTTAAGGACTAGCTATTTTAGATTGTTAAAAATTCATTTCCTTGGTTCTAAACTTGATCATACTAGCTCAAATCAACTCCACAAGTTCGCAAATCCTACCATACACCTTCTTAGGGTGTCATGGGGTCCTAAACATCACCAACCTTGGTGGATTTCATGAGATCATTAGTGAAACTTATAGATCTAGTGATTAAGATAGTTTATGTTCAAAAGTGGTATGTAAAACATAGATAACTTGCATGAATAACTAATATAACTTGAAAATACATAAACATATGAATCAAATGAAAGTATAAGATGATCAAAATGTGTTCTTGAAACTTACTTGATGATTTGATGAGTTTTGGTAAGAAATGAGTAAGAAACTTGAGATTTAATCACAAAATCATAACTAGGAAGGTAAATGGAGTGTGATTATGACTTGATCTTGAAAAATTTATGGATTTTGCTTGTGTTCTTGAGGTTGGCCGAACCTAGGAGATGGGATGGGAGGGTTTGGATCTTTTTTTAGCTAGTTGGTTTATGTGCTATGTGTTAGTGTTAGTGGAATTGGAATTAAATCACCAAAAAATCATTTAATGCATGTACTAGTAATCAAGTGAGGTTAGAATTAGGGGTGATTTAGGGGGGCGGCACACATGGGGTAAAATGAAGAAGATTTGATGTAATTAAAGCTTGTGTCTCCCATTTATTTAAGTTTAGCTAGTTTAGTGTATACATTGAGTGTTATCGGGTACCGAGTTAACTAGAAATAACTCGTGACGAGGTGAGATGAGATACGATGAAGTTGTAAAAATTGTAAAATCATGTTCCTTGCAAGAATCGGGTGTTAGAATGATTATCGGATTGAAATTTCGTAAACCGACGGAGTTATAAACGTCAAACGAAAAGTATAGCGATTGGTTTAAAAACACCGGGTAAAGTAATAATATAATCTCTATATCATTATAATTAGCTTGAAAATGTATTAGGATCATTGTCGAGAGTATTGGGTATAATGTTAGTAAAAATGACTGAGTGGTAACGTTAATTAAACAATTAAGCATACGTTGATGAAAATCACACAAACTCATGCATGAACTGATATGATAATGACGTTACTAATGATATGCAGACTAGTCTAGTCTGTATGATGTGCTTTTACTGATGATGCATGAATACGCAGCTAAACCTAACTGGTTACGCGCATTTGAATACCCGTAAACCAAGTTTACGAGATGATGAATGAAGCCCATGAATAGTGATTTCCCTCTGGGAATAAATAGTGTCATGTGAATAGTAAAATTTTTGACGACTTCTTAAAGTCTCAAACTAACTTCAAAAACGATGAATAGTGATGGTGAATAGTGAATGATGAATAGTAACTCATGAATAGTAAATGGTCGAGGTTTGGAAAATGACCTGAATTTACGAGTTGTGACAGTAAGATACATCAATGAGACAATCATTGATCTATATAAATGAACACCAACTTCTTCAACTTTGAGCAAGGGCTTTGATGTTTCCATTGTTGTCTTTGCAGGCTTTCCATCAGTAAATCCAAACTTCTTCAAAATTTCAGCCACATACTTATCTTGACTGATAAATATGCCATCCTGCTTTTGCTTAACTTGTAGCCCTAAGAAGAATGTAAGTTCACCCATTAAACCCATCTAAAATCTTTCATGCATAAGTTTTTCAAATTCTACACATAATGCCTTGTTTGTCGATCCAAAGATGATATCATCAACATAAACTTGAACTAACAAGACATCATCTTGGTCCCTTTTGATAAACAAAGTTTTATCAATCTTCCCTCTACTAAAACCATTGTTCAACAAGTATGTTGACAATGTATCATACCAAGCTCTAGGAGCTTGATGTAAACCATACAGTGCCTTCTCCACCTTGTAAACCTTGTTAGAAAAATTAGTATCTTTAAAACCAGATGGTTGTGAGACATAATATTCTTCTTCAAAAGTCCCATATAGAAAAGCATTTTTAACATCCATTTGATACACTACAAAGTTTTTGTATGAAGCATATGCCAAGAACAATCTTATAGCTTAAATTCTTGCAACTGGAGCAAATACTTCGTCATAATCAATACCTTCTTCTTGAGTGTATCCTTGAGCTACTAACCTTGCCTTGTTCCTAATCATAATGCCTTTTTCATCCTTCTTGCATCAAAAAACCCCCTTAGTACCAATTGCCCTCTTCCCATTAGGCAAATCTACCAGTGTCCAAACTTCTTGAAGCTTAAATTGTAAAAGCTCTTCTTACATAGCTTCCACCCAGCTTGGATCTTGTAATGCTTTGTGAGCATTCTTGGGTTCTATTTATAATAGAAAACATGCAAACAAACAGTTTCGAAGGTCTTTGTGACTGTTTCTTTAATGAACGGTTCTAACAAAGAAACCTTGTTCCTTCAAATTTTTATCATCTTTCTTGTTTGAACAGCAGATTTTGGCTCTCCAATGATTTGATCCTTAGGATGATTCTTGTGAACTCTTGTAGTTGGAATAGGACTGACAGGTACTCCATCTTCCATATTGGTTAAGTCGGCCTCTGCACCAAGTACATCTTCATCAGTATCAGGATAGATTTCTTCCAATTCAGGCATGTCTGGATCATCTTAATAGTTATCATCATCAAAAGATATTCCTTCCTTGTCAGCAACATTAACACTTGGCTTAGCAGTATTAACTATGTTAGTACTGCTAGTGTTAATTTCGTCATTGGCAGCATTAACACTTGGCTTAGCAGTATTAACAGATGTAGTACTACTAGTGTTAATATCTTCTTATACATCATCCTTTTCTTGTTCATCAATCTGCTTTTCTTCATTAACCTCTTTATCATCATTAGAAGTTTTTGCACCATCTACATTATCATCTTTTACAAAATCATCTTCTTGTTAACTCTATGACTCTTTTGTTGAGAAGGGTGGATCAGCAGTCCAAATAGGAAGTAAAATATTATCTTTGTCAGGTCTTGTCTCCTTTCCAGCTTGACCTGCATGATTACTTGCTTTTGTACCTTCAAAATTGTTAGACTTTGTACCTGCAACAACTGGCTCATAATTCATAGTTTTGATTAGTGAATCAATATCAAAAAGCCAGTTTGGTCCACTCCCTGCAACATTAGGTGTACTCTCAGTAAACGTAACATGCAAGTCCTCTTCCACTTTCCTGGTCCTACTATTGAATACTCTAAAAGCTTTGCTATTCATTGAGTATCCAACAAAGAATCCCTCATCAGCCTTGCCATCAAACTTACCTAAGTGATCCATGGTGTTCAAGATAGTAACAGGACACCCAAATGGTCTTAAGAAATCTAACAATGGTTTTCTACCATGTAAAACTTCATAAGGGGTCTTGTTATGAGGCTTAACTACTTTACTTCTATTCTGCACATAACAAGCAGTATTAAATGCTTCAGCCCAAAAAGTAGTAGGTAATTTAGAATCAGCTAACATTGTTCTAGCAGCGTCAATAAGTGTCCTATTCCTCCTCTCAGCAACTCCATTTTGGTGAGGAGTTCTAGCTACACTATACTATCTCTCGATACCTTTCATTTCACAAAACTGATTCATCTCCCTATTCTTGAACTCAGTTCTATTGTCACATCTTATTACTTTAACCTTATGGTTAACTAGGTTTTCTACCTTGGTTATGAAAGCCTTAAGAATACTATGGGTTTCATCCTTAGTTGCTAAAAAGAACACCCAAGTAAACCTACTATAGTCATCTGTGACAACTAGGCAATAAATCTTTTTCATTAAACTCTTTACAAATGTTGGTCTAAATAAATCCATGTGCAACATATGTAATGGCTGGCTTATAGAGTTCACTACTTTGGCCTTACAAGAAGCTCTATGTTGTTTTCCCTTCAGACAAGCAACACAAATTTCAGAATTTAAAAAAACTTTTGAAGGTAAACCTCTTACAAGGTTTCCCTTAACTAATTTATTCATTATTTTGTAATTTAAATGCTCAAGTGTTCTATGCCAAAGCTTAGATTCATCTGATGTGGCCTTTGCAAAGAGACAAGTCAAACCTCCTTTGGGAACCATATTCTTTAAATCAACACTGTATATGTTGACTGTTCTAGGAACTTTAAGTAGAACATGACTTTCATCAGTCAACTTAAAGTTAGGTGATAAGACAATACACTTAGTGTCAGTAAAAAGAACATTGTTCTTTTTGTCACACATTTGTGAGACACTAAAGAGGTTAAACATAAGCTCTTTGACAAAATATACATTATCAAAATCCAATTTACCAGTTTTTATAGTACCTTACCAGTGATTTTCCCTCCTTTGGGATTACTCCCAAAAGCAATATATCCTCCATGAATAGCTTCAAAATCTTCAAGATAGGACATGTTTCCAGTCATGTGCCTTGAGCATCCACTATCAAATACTCCTTCATCTTCTAATTCCACCTGTGGATTGCCCTGCACATAAAGTAAGAAAATCAGTTCATTTTGGGGACCCAAGCCAATACTGACTTGGATCTGCCTTGTGCATCTACATAATCATATCTCTTTAAGACTATAGATGCACTGCTGTGTCTTGAAACATGATCTAAGACTTTAACTTTTGGTTTCCAGACCAAACAAGCTGAGGCCTTAACAGCATAAAAATAATTTCCCAAAACAGTATCAGTTATTGCTTTTGGCTTAGCAGTAGTAACTACTGCTTTTGCCTTAGCAGCACTAATTGTTGTCGTCCTTTGATGTAACCACCAGTAAATTTCCACTTTGTATTAATATTCTAACGAAAGAATACTTATCCATTTTTCACGTCTAAATTTTTTTTTAAGATTAAACGTTATCATTTTATCACAACAACAAACTAATGTAACGTAACCCACACTGAAACTATGTGATCTAATGGCCTTGGTGTAAATCTCGAAACTAATAGAATTGGTATAATAACAAACCAACGGGCTTGGTACAAATGTGGACTAGGGTTAATCTACATATTGCGAGAACGTTTTAATAATATCATTTTCATTTTATGTCCTAATCTTATTTACCAATAATTTATTTATTATCATTAATTAAATAAATAAACGTTTCTACACGATTTTCATGCATAAACAATGCACCCTGTACTCCTAATATATAAATATCTAGTTACTATTCATCAAAATATCTAGTTACTATTTATAAATACCTATTTGCTATTCATCAAAATATCTATTTACTATTCATCAAAATATCTAATTACTATTTATCAAAATATCTAGATATTTTCAAAAATTTTTACTATAATTAAAAAGAAAACTAGTTAATTTTTTCACAGAAAAACACACACAATTCTCTCTGATTTCGAGCCAAACAAAAGGAACATAGAAGACATTATCCTCATCTCTTCCTCTCCCTTGTGTCATCAGCGACACCACCACTACACCACAACCACCTCCACATCTCCTCACCACCAGCCACCCTTGCTGCCATCACCACGCCGCCACATAGCTGCTCCACACCGACACCACAAAGATGAGACAAGGGTGTGTTGGAGTTGGGTTTCATTATGTTCAAGCTAACCCCAGCTGCACGACCTTCGTAACCTCCCCTCCAATCTTGTTTTCATTGGTATGTCGAAACCCACCAAGTTTAGTTTTTATTGTTTGCGTTTGATTCAAATATAAAACTGAGATTTGTACAAAGGATTATGTGATTGGAATGGATTAAAAGTTGTTTTGTAATTAATGGTATCATCTTTAAAAATCGTGGGTTGTGATTTAATTTTGGTTTTACTCGGTATGCTTATTTTCGTGCTTATTAATAAGCTTACAGCCTATTTGAATATTGATAGACTCGTATAGCTTGTTTTGGTTTTTGTTTGGTTTCGACCCAAACTGGAAAACCGAGAAGTTGTTGGTTCGAAGCTTATGTTGTTCGACTTATGTGATTATTTGCAACTACTTATCATGCTTGTGCTTATGTTGGTTTAAGCTTATTTTTGGTGTTAATTTCTTATTTCATAATCTCTCGCTAGTTCATTTCTTTTCTTTTTTACTTCAGTGCAAAATAGCCCCACGAGGGGTGCGATTGTTTTGTGTCCATTTGTTGTGTTCGGTTCAACAAGACATTGTTTTGTGTCCCAAATAGGGTGCTCGTTGTGCTTGTTCCTGGCTCAACCACACCCGAAGGGTGTTGGTTCGTGTTTGTGACAACTTGGTTAATAAACAAACCCACAAGGGGTATTAGTTTGGTTTGTGTTTCAGCCCAGCACAACCACCCCGTAGGGTGTGTTTGTTAGCTTATTTTTTTTTACTTACTTGGACATGTGGTTTGTGGTTATTGCAACAGCCAAAGGGCTGTTTGGTTTGCGTAGGGCTTTGACCCACACCGCTACCCAACATAAGGGTGCGCCTGGTTGATTTTCGACCAGCAACGACCCACATGGGGTGTTTGTTGCTCTCGGCTCAACACCAACCCTAGAGGGTGGTGTTTTTTGTTGTTGTTTCGGTTCAGCTCAACCACAAAACCACACCAAGAGGGTGTTTGTTTCTGACGTCGGTTCACCAGAAACCCAAGAGGGTGCGTTTGGGGTTTGATTGGTTTGTTCGCGGTCAAACGGAAAACCACCTAAAGGGTGTGTTTTGTCTGCTGAAACGCAGCCCCAACAGGGGGTGTTTGTTTGCTACAATACAGCCCCAAAAAGGGTACGTTTTTCCGCTTATTTTCTGCACAAAATAGTGCGCATTTTGCTTGCTTATTTTCGGTACAAAGGGTGCATTTTGCTTGTCAAGTTTCTACAAAAAATTGGGTGTTTGCTTGCTGCAACGCAGCCCCAACAATGGCCGTTTGTTGGCTGCAAAACAGCCCCAACAGCGGGCGTTTGTTAGGTGCAAAACAGTCCCAACATGGGGTGTAATTGTCTGCTCATTTTCTGCACAAAAAGGGTGCGCCTGCTTGCTTATTTTCTACACAAAAAAGGGAGTTTATAGTTTCCTATTCCAGCACCAAAAGGGTGCATTTTGTTTGTTTATTTTCTGCGCAACAGGGGGTGTTTGTTTGTCTTGATTCGCGACCAGAACCACGCCAAATTGTTTATTTTCTAGTTTAGAGGTTAAGTATTTCTCTTTTTTGCCCATTATAGGAGTAGGATATGCTAGTGTTCTACTTTGCCATTTCTGTGTTAAATTTAGGTAGTTAAGTCATTTCTCAGAGTTGGTTTGTATCCATGTAGCATCCTTGTATTTTTGGCTCAGATCAGTAGCAAATCTAGCACCTCAGTACACCACCCCATTTGCTGCCTGCATCAGCATACTAGCCTTTTCCTCAGCTGATATCTTGTTTGTATGTTTGAGTTTATTTTCTTATTTTGGGTTTACTAGTAGATTATAGTGCAAACTTAATCTGTTTTGGCCTTTTGAGGTTTTTAGAGCTCAGTTAAGTGCTTAAAATTAAGCTACAATATGCCTCAGTAGGACTGCAGCCTGCACTCAGTCCCTTTTTCAGCTTTCATTTGCTTTTCAGCTTATCTGCTTATTTAGAGTTGCTTATCTAGTCATATTAGCTTATCTGAGTTGTCTTAGCTCCCCTAGTAGCTTATTTAGTCTTTAGGATTAGTTTATTGCTTATAGAGTAGCTTTTCATTTTCAAAATTTCCTTTTAAAACTTTTTAACCCAAACTGTTTTAGCTTTCTGCTTATTTCTAGCTTATTTTTAAGTTTCAAAAATTTTTCCTTTTTTAAAGTTGCCTATTTTACTGCTTTTTATAAGTTTCAAAAAGAAAAATTAAAAAAAAAAATAATAAGTTTAGCAAAAAGCTAATGCCAAGGGTCGAACCCTGGACCTCCAGCCTTCCCAAGCCTCACTCACCCGCACCATAACCAGTCTGCCCTTGGGTCTTTTTCATTCATAGTTTGCAATGTTTAATATTTAACCCTCATTTAGTCTTATTAGCTTATTTGCTTATTTCTGCTTAATACTGCTTATTTAGAACTGTTTTCCCCCTCCTCCTATTTTTCCTAGGTTAGTGTTAGCTTAAACTTATTTCCTGCAAAGTTTCATATTTTTCCTAAATCGATTATTAATTTTCTTGATTTAATTTCTTTTAAATAGTTTTTTTTATCATAATAAATAGAATTTTAATCAGAAAAATAAAATTCTTTTTCCTAAAATTTTATTTTATCATTTAGAATGTAGGAAAATCGTTTTCATGCCCGTAAGATTAGTATAGCTCTAATTTCACTTTTATAATTGCGCTCGTACGTAGTTTTTGATTAAATAGCGCATTTTTAGTTTTAATTACGATTTAGCTTAATTGTCCTTTACGTTATCACTCATATGCTTTATTTGTTGATTTCTAGTGTTGATTTACTTTCCGTAGTGATAATTACCATCATTTATCAATTTTATCTCTATTCACTACACAATTCACGATCCCGAAATCACAATTCCATTCAATCTTCGTCGGGACAACGAACTCGGGTTTTTCATATTTCCTCAGCAATTCCTTTGGACTAATTTGTTATACCAATAATCGTTCTTGAAATAACGTTTTAAAAATAACGTATCAGTATATTCACATATTTTGTAAATAAATAGTGTATCTCTAAATGGTGTGTTCAAAACAGTTCTTAAAATTAGTACATCAATATAATATGTCCTTTAAAATAGCGAAAACCAATGTTGAACGTACCAGATAGTTTTAAAATTGTATGTTGAAATAGCGTACCCAAAATAACGCATAAAAAAAATATTTTTCCGGAAATATCGTTTTCAAAATATCATATCGATTTATATATATATTTTGTAAAATACGTATCGCAGTTCGTTGTTTTATAAAAGGGTATTAAGATAGACTACTGGTATTCCCGAGGGATAAGTGAAAGGTTAGGTATCTTTTCCAAAAGTTGGGGCTCGGGTTGCTACATAAGTTCCTAAAGCTTCTGTTGAGTTACAAACCGACCTATTCTAAGTTTTCTATGTCTTGCCAAAGATTCGTTGATTACTTCGTTGTTTACTTCCATCAAGGGTTTCATCCTACAATTGCTATGGAAGGGTTATTCTTAGACGACTAGTGATCTAACCCGGTTCATCCATTGAATGTAAGGTTTGGGGTAGCGGTAACCGTAACATAACCGAAAACAAAACAAGGCTGAAGAAGCAAAATCAAATGCACAAGAAGACCCAAAAATCAAGAATTTACGCAATCCATATTTAAATAATGCCAAAATCAAACATTCTATTAAACTCGAAATGTGCTTATTATAATGTCGAACGAGTTGAAATAAACAACTCGAATTCAAAACAGCGACTAATCGGGTCTCACCTGACCCGGTGCGAATGTAATCAGACGGCGACGAACAATTATTCCATATAAGCGGAGAGATATAGCGGTGCCAGAAGTATTACAGTTAATGAGGTGTTGTGATGCCATTGTGTCGTGTGTGTGGGTAAATCTTCGTGATATTCGGTGTTCATGCACATATGCAAAACTTTTACCATTCCCTAATTTAAAAATAGAAAGTCAACCCGAAACATAATTCTGTTATAACTACCCCCAGTATCGCAAAATTCATTTATGAGACATAGGTGATCAGGCCATGTCCCCACTATCCTTGGTTGATTATAGGTGATCAGTCTACTCCCAACCGAGAATCAATGAATTTTGGGATACTCAGTTTAGTTATACTAGTACTATGTTCCTTACTGTAAAATCGTTTTAAAAACCACAACAAGTGTCTAAACTCGAAATCAAATAATGCGGTTACGCAAGGAAATAGCGTAACTCCGCGACAAGTTCGGTGCATCGATGTAAGTATATGAAAATACTTATAGTGAACAGTGAAAATGAGGTGAAATGCAAACCATCTAATAGCAAGAAATGCATCTTATCAATGTAACATTTAATAACTCAACAAATATGTTATGAAACAGAATTACAAACGAGGCATCGGCTTGGCGGGCAGGCACGTGTCGGTCATAGGATTTAAGTTTTCGTAAAAATAGTTATTGTCTGGGTTTTCGAAAATCCCTTTCCCGAAAATACCCAGTTCTCTATAACCCTTGGCTCTGATACCATCTGTAACACCCCGAAATCGGATCAGCGGAAACATACGGGTCGGGGGTGTTATTGAATAGTTATCAAAATCACAAGATACAAAGAACGGTTTTATTTAAAACATTTTAGAAGAAATTTCATAATTTAAAACATCCAATTTACATTATTTAAAATAGTGCGGAAAATAAAGTTTCATAAAAGGGTTTAGAGTGGTCCCAAATAGTTTTCTGAGTCTCCTATGACCATGCCATGCCCTTCGCCAAGCTCCTCCAAAAGTAAGATATGCAGCGGAAATGATTTAACACTTGAGATAAACATGCTACAAGTCAACACAAAGGTTGAGTGAATTCATAGGTTTAAATAAAATAGTTGATCACAATATTTCAAGTTTCCAAGGAAATGGGATTCGTTGTTATACGCCCGAAAGTTCAGATATTACCACTGCACTAAGCTCATGACACTCAAAGCGTTAACCGGCACCAGAACTCTGGCGTAAGTCGATAGTAACCGCGGAATTTCATAATTATAATAGTTTCCCCCAAAGTAGGTATCTTGACAAATACCTAGGTAACTCAATTATAGTACATCACATGCTGACCGACCTTAGTCAACATGGCGGGATGGTCAAATCCTATAGGCCTATAAACTATAGTCGCGCTCACCTGCAAGTGATTAATGGTTCATGATCGAGGGACTTGCTTTTGGCAAGCACGGTACTTAGTGCTTATCAGATGTTTCGCAAAGTAGCTACCAGAAAAGTATAAATGTTGTTCCAGTTCAAATAATGTTTCAGAAAGCAGAAAGCATAGTTTTCGGTTCAAAGTATAGTTTTCAAACAATTGTGATCATATTCAAAACAGTAGCATGTATCTCACCCCAAGTAACTTATAAAATAGTTTAAGCAAGTAAAAAGTGGGGCTATGAACTCACCTCAGTATGCAGCAATGCAAGACATTCACAAAGATCATAACTGGCATCAAGTAATAAAGCATAACAGCATTCTGAAAGTACAAGCATAAAGGTACTGGATGGGCACAACCTAACAAGTAACATGTTTCAGAAATAATACTCAAGTAATTTATGAAGTAGCGTTCATTGCATACTTGTGTTATTATAAAAAGATTTAGTTTTCAAGGACGTTTGAAAGAAAAGGAAAGTTTAAGACTCGTGTGGATATTTTAGAAAAAGAAGATAGAAAAAGTCGGCGAATACGAACGAATATGAGAGAATATGAGAGAAGAAAGAAAGGAAATACGAAAAGAATAGAGAATTACTGACGAGAAAAGAGGACATAAATCAAATAAACAAACAAGCAAACAACAATAGGTAGTTTCGGTATTTACCCATTTTCCCAAAATAGATGTTATAATCGTTAAAATGTATGAGTTTCAAAAATGTTTTAGGACATTTAATAAATCATAATGATTTAAGTTTTATATAGGTCTTACGAAATTTGGGCATGAAGTGCCCGTTTATAAGATGTTTCCAAGTCATACGACTCATTTGAATAAACCAATTATCGTTAAGTTTTACATGTTATAATATACAATTGAACATATTATTCGTGTATATATTAGTTGTATAGTTTTGTCGACCATTTCGTATAGTTCAGGTCCAGATACGTTAAATTCTTACGAGTCTAACGTACCCTTCCGTCTCGTGTACCAAAGGATCCATAATAGTCCAATCCACCAATACCGTAAATCCAATACGTCCAATCCTCGTCCAACAATGGTATAATAACTACTATCCAAGTCCAAATTCCAAATGCATCAATTATATCCCATTCGTTAATTTATTATCCCATGTCATTTTTAAATAACCGAAACACCATATCGTCAAATAAATAAATAACGACTATCAAAATAAATAAAACTAAATAAATAAAGTTAATAAACGAATAAACATCGCCGTGACGCGCCTCGAGTCACGGCTCACTCAACCCGAGCCGATGAGGCTCTCGGGTTCACTAAACCCGAGACCAAAATACAACCGAAACCAAATCATAACCCACGTCCAAATCCATATCGACACCAACAACAAATCTAAAACCAAACCTCAATCCAAATCCAACTCGACACAAACAACAATCCAAAACCTAATCCAATCTCCAAGCCTCGCCGTGAGTCACGGCTCGATTCCACGAGCTTACTTAGCTCGGACCTATTCTAAGCACAACCAAACAAAAAAACCCGACAGGCTTCCAGCATAAAAATAATGCTAACCCTACGCCGTGACTCACCACGAGTCACGGCTAACCCGATGTGGGTTATTACCTCTCGGCCGAAGCAACACAAAAGCCGAATCCAAACTCCAAACACAAACACAACCAAATCCTACAATCCTAACCCTAACCGAGTCATGAACAAATCCAAACACAACTAAAAATAATAAGACCAAATCCTAACCCTACTCCTCAACCTCGCCTCGCTGTGACTCACCACGAGTCACGGCTCGGCCCCACTTCGTAGCAACTGCCGAGACACATACAAACCCGAAACAAATTCAAAAATCCAAACTACAACATAAACAAGAGGTTAGAATTAAAAGTGAGCAAAACAAGAGGTAACTCGCCCGAGTCAACGCGAGTTGACCAAGTCAAGACCGAGTCGGGGTTAAAAACACTAGATCCACACATTTTTCTTTGTTTTAAAAAACATCTTTATTAATAAAACTTTATTAATATTCGGATTATATATAAAAAAAATATTAGGGTTTTGATAAAAGTTATAAAAATAAAGTTTAAGGGCGCGTGTGGTTGCTTTTACCATCGAGAGATGGAGAGGGGTGGTGGTGGTGTCTCGGTGGTGATAGAAGGCGGCGGTGGCGGCGCGTGGCGGTGTTGCGGTGGGAGCTACGAGCTAAAGTGCTCCAGAAATGAAAACAATGCACCGATCTATCGAATCGGCTAGAAAAGTAGCTCGCCGGAAAATATTCCGGCAAAGGTGGTCGCCGAAAGTTGGCCCGGGGAAATGGTGTCGCCGGCGAGGGTGTAGAGAGAGAGAGAGAGAGAGTGATATGTAAGGGGTGTGTGTGTTATGAATTATTTAATAATTTTTGTGGTTTATATATTTTTGGAGAGGGACTAGATGTGAAAAATTAGAAGTGAGGGGGATGAAATGTAATAATGGGGCGGAGGGACTAATATTGCCAAATTGGCTAAACTTTTGCAATAAACACTGTGGGCCCATTCGACGTACCAAACGGACTCGAAATTCAACGAAACTTGCGCCATTGTTCACGAAATAATTTTTCCAACAAAAACGAGTATAAATATGCAATACTTTCAAGAAATCAAAATATTTGGCAAATACGATACGTTTTGAGCCTTCTAGGTTGTGCCGGTTCGATAAAGGAATAACGCTCACGTTAAACAAGATATTCATAGTTTTTCAAACCCAAACAAGTTCAAAAGCTAAAGAAAATGAGAAGCAAGTGTTTTGGCTCGTAAAATAGGTTTAGGGAATTTACCGGGTGTTGCAGGCATGAAGCAGGACGTGGTGATGTTTGTGGCAAAGTGTATGACCTGTCAGCAGGTTAAGATAGAACATCAGCTTGCTAGTGGTCTTATGCAGCCTCTAGAGATTCCTACTTGGAAGTGGGAACAGATTTTCATGGATTTTGTTATGCGTTTACCTCGCACATAGAAGAAGCATGATGCCATTTGGGTTATTGTTGATCGTTTGACTAAATCCGCTCATTTTATGCCTATTTGGAAAGACTATTCGGTTTGTAAGTTGGCACAAATCTTTCAGCATGAGATTGTTCATTTGCATGGCACTCCGATAGCTATTGTATCTGATAGAGATTCACATTTTAATTCACATTTCTAGAAAGGTTTGCACAAGGCTTGGGGTACTCGGCTTAAGTTTAGTACGGCGTTTCATCCTCAGACCGACGGGCAGTCGGAACGCACTATTCAGACTTTGGAGGATATGTTGAGATCTTGTGCTCTTGAATGGTCGGGACATTGGGATGGCTATTTGTGTTTGGTTGAGTTTGCCTACAACAACAGTAGGCATCCTAGTATAAAAGGGGCTCCTTTCGAGCTGTTGTACGGGCGAAAATGTAGAGCACCTATCTGTTGGAATCAGGTGGGTGAACGGCTTATTGAAGGTCCCGAGTTGATTGAGGTAACAAATGAGAAAGTCGTTGTTGTTAAGGAAAAACTCAGGGAGGCTAGAGCTCGACATAAGAGATATGCTGATCGTCATCGACGTGTTTTGGAATTTAGTACTGGTGATCATGTATTTCTTAAGGTTTCTCCTTTTCGTGGTGTTAAGTGTTTTGGTATTAAAGGGAAACTTAGTCCGCGGTTCATTGGTCCTTTTGAGATTTTAGAACGCGTTGGTGAAGTTTCTTATCGTTTGGCACTTCCTCCATAGCTCTCCCATGTGCATAATGTGTTCCATGTATCTCTTCTAAGGGGATACAATTATCATCCGCTCCATATTGTTACTTATCCTTTGGATCTGATTCGAGAAGATTTGTCTTATATTGAGGAACCTGAGTCTATTTTGGAGCGTCAGGATCGGGTCATGAGAAACAAAGCCATTCAGTTCGTTAAAATTCTTTGGAGGAATCATCCCGAGAGCAAGGCTACTTGGGAGATAGAAAAATCAATGCGAGCTAGCTATCCACATTTCTGTTCGTGATTCGGTATGTTTCCGCTAAAATCCGTGACTAACTTGAACTTTTGAACTCGATTACAACCTAAATAAATATAAGCTATAACCTAAGAACTATAAAATACTAAAAACCATGATCTAAGATATATAAAAATTTCGACATAGATGATATGCTAAGCATTATATATCACACGATTCCATAGGTCCAAAATAATAAAAAGTTGTGCACAATAGGTAGCATGGGAATGTCTAGAATACATATTTGATTTTGAAACAAAAACTTGATCTTCTCTTATCCCATATACTCGGCCACAATATCAGCTCCAACTCCCTTATCTCATTACTATAGTAACTGAATATACACACATACAATAAAACTCATAAAACCCTAAAAAGCAAACATAAGTCGGTAGTCTTTTCTCTTCTAGAAAGGTGGCACGAAGGAGGTGACAAGAGGGTGTTTTGATTATGGTTATATCTGGGTTCGAAGTGGGTGTGGCCTGGTTCGATTAGGGTTTTTACTTTGGTTTGGTTTATGATTCTTTTGCTCTTGTTTCTTGCTTCCAATCGGCACAAAGGTATCACCATCTTTGTTCTTGTTTTCTCGACACCTATACACATAAGATGTTAACAATTTGTAACATGAAACAAGCCCTGGTTGATCTAAAATATATACGAAAGAAGAGTTATGTGATCGCATAAAAGGATGAAAAGTGGGACACATGAATTAATGAAAAATGTATATCGACATGTATAGCTGTAATCTGCTAATGAATCGGTTTATAAAGAGCTTATGAAATATGGTATTTTGTCATTGTTTAAGCACAAATAAACAGCATGTAATCTAGAAAAAAATAGAACACATAAAATGCTATATATGTGATATCGCTTGAAACGCGTCTCAAGTCAAACCTCTCACGAAGAAAGGTCAACTCGCGACGGCTCGACGCGATACTCGATTATAATAAACCGGGTAAGTGAATACCCGGGTCGTAGTCCCAACGAGGCGTGAATCGAGGATATCGTATGAGGTTCGGTATTAAAATGCTTGAAATAACGAGGGTTGCTTGGTTACTAACATCTAATAAAACGAAAATTAAATAACGTAAAACGAAAACTACAAACGAGTAAAAACGTCAAATCTAATAAAAACTAACCCTACCGATACCAAATTAATTTTCCTACGTACTAAATGACAAAAAAAATTTTGAAAAAAAGAATTAAATTTTTCTGAATTATATTTTATTTAATACGAATTAAAAACAGATTAAAAGAAATTAAATAACTAAAAATACTACACGACAAGAGAAAAATCTGAAAATTTTCAAAAAAATACTTTAAGCTATAAAGAAGCTAAGAAAAATAAAAAGGAAGTCCCAGCTTATTTCAATAAGCTGGAAAAAAGCAAATAAGAACGAACTGCTTAATTAGAAAACATGGTTAACAAATAAATGGTGCAAACATATAATGAAAAAGTCCCAAGGGCAGTTGGGAGGTGTGCGTGGTGCTGAGCATGAGGTCTGGGGTTCGACCCCCAGTCATGCACATTTTTTGTATCTATTTTTTTTGTTGATTTTCTTTTTTAAATCTGTTAAGCACAAGGAAATTAAGCACTTTAAAACTGAAAACTTTTTTTAGAATCCCACTGATGAGCCCAGAATAAGCTATGTCTTATCTGATCAAATTTGAACAAAAATGCGGGAAAGCTAAGAATTTCAAATTAACTAAATAAGCTCCTAATAAGCTATAGAATGCTAGAATCAAACTGAAAACAAGAATCTAAGTCACACTAACCCATAGATACTAGAAATAAGCAAGAATTCAGCACAAAATAAGCTAAAAAGCTCACTAGGGTCTACTGATCCACAAGGCACAAAAGGGGCAGAGGGCTGTTTTGCAGGCCAATTTAAGCTAAGTTAATAAGCTCAAAACTTCCAAATAAGCACAAACAGATTTAGAGTAACTAGCAAGCCATTTGCAAAACGAATATAAAAATCTAAAACCTATTTAATCTATACTAAAGCAGAGATCTAAGAGGGGTTGTTAAGGCACACAAACTCAAAAGTTTGCAGGCTGCTAATGTTGTTGGCTGTTGTGGTGATTTTTGACCAAGTCTTTAGCAAAACCAAATCGGACTCAGCCAATGCTCCAAAAACAACTAATGAAATGTAAAAAGTACCTCAAAAACAAGCTCAGCTTATACTAGCTTATAACAAGCAGTTGGGGTCCAAAATTCTCACTATCCTACTAGAATTCTTAAAAGCTCAAATATAACTCAAAATGACCTGAAAACACCTTAATGGGGCTGAAATATGCTTAACCAAAACTAATCAATTTGCAAATGAATAGTAGCATGCTTTAAGACCTAAAAATAAGCTTGAACAAAACACCCCTTAATGGGCTGTTAAAGAAGATTAAAACTGAAGATAAGCAATTTAAACTAAGATTCCTGTTCACAACTATTTTACTAATTAAATTAGACTTACTTGAACCTAATTCTAAGGGGAATAAGCAGTCAAAAGGGTTGAGAGCTTATTGACTGTTTTGGGCTGTTTAAGAGCTTTCAAGACAAAACTGAGTTAAACAAATTTAAACCATTCAAACTAACATCAAATGGCATCAACTAGATCAATTAAGCAGAAAAAAAGGTAAATAAGCAAAAAAATAAGCAGATGAATAGTAAGTTTGACTTTGTTGACCAAAATGTAAAAACAAGAAAAAGTAACTTTGCATTCACTGAAATTAAATTACATTACTTGGAAAGTATATAAAAGACAATAACAATAAAAAGAAAAAGAAAAATTACCTAAATTAAGCTAATAAAAACCTGCCTTTAAAGGCTACAATGACTAACTATTTATATTAAAACTAAGACTAAGGTTTTCAGCCTCTTTGTGCTTCATTTGTGAGAGAATACACTTTTGTGCTTCTTGGGAGTAAATCCCATCCGTTGGATTAACTTGGAGATGATCTCAGCCCTTTAATTGACTTTTGGCACCCAAATGGTGTGGATTGCCAGCGTGGAGGAGGGGGAAGGGTACTAACACATGGGTTTTGAGGGGTAGGGCTGCTGGGTAGGTGTTGGGAAGTGGAGGGGAGACAATAATGTTGGAGAAGTACAGTCATGGGGAGTTGGGTTTTTTTTTTGGCGGGAATTGGGAAAAGAAGAAGGAGAAGTTGACTGTGGTCAACTGGTGGGATGTTTTAACTAAATAAAAGACGGGTTTGGGTTTATTATTCATTTTGGGCTTTTGGGTTTATTATGTGGTGATGGGCTGGGTTAAAGGGTTAGAGGGTAATGGGTTATAGGTTTGGTTTTTATTTATTTTCGGTTAATGGGTTAATTGGGATAAGGATTTGATTTGGAATTGTTTTAACTTTGAGGGACCAATTTTGTAAATCCTGAAAATCCAAGGACCATATTTGTCATTTGTGCCAAAATAATTCCGAGGGCCAATCTTGACAACTTGATATTCTTGAATGTTGATTTTTGACATTTTGATCAATTTCTCGGTCCAAACTCGTAAATTTCTTCCCCGTCCTCGGCTTTTCACACTTTTCCAATCTTGTGCTCGGTTTTGTCCGTTTTTGCCCTCTTTTCGATCCTTTTGTACCTGAAACACATAAAAACACAAACCACGAATATTTGCAACAATATTTGGTCTATTTGGGTGTTTTTGGTCATTTTAGTGTCTTATACGGGCATAAAATGATGAGTATTTACACACTCATCAATATGTGTGTCAGTAAAAGGCTGTTTTGGTTATTAGAATTAGAGTGCATGCATCCTTGTTTGGACCTGTTTGTATACGTGAGATCTGGTTCTATATTTACATAAAATAATGAAAGGTAGTATGTATGGTGAGTCGTGTATAAGTGTGTCGTGAGTACATAAAAGGGTTGTAGTATATGTGTTGAGTATGGGGTAAAACTTGGTATTATACGTACATAAAAAGGGAAGATTGCATGCATGGGTGTGGATATTAATAGGTCGATTATAGAGACTGTTTCGGTGTTCAAAATCAGACTGCATGCTTGTGTAAATTGGACCTCTTTGATACATAATAAACCTGGAAAGTAGCGCGTGAAAAGGTAGAGTATGGTCACATAAAATGATGTTATGTATAGGTCGATATTTGGTGTTAGTCTGCTGTTCGAACAAGTATTTAAATAGGCTTATAATATAGTAATCTAAACACTCGTTAGACCATTTATATACACTCTAAAAACCTGTATACATCTCACATAAAATAATGTGTTGGTTGCATGACAATGATGAGATATGTATGTGTCTCGACATAGGTTTTTATAGGGATGTTGCATGTTTGACTTGGATCTACATTACACTTATTAACCTGGTGTTATACTTGTTTAAATGAGGTGTGGCATGCATGTTTATATCGTCTTTAATGTGGTCGATATAAGAAAAGAAAACTAGGGTTGTTGGTCTTGCTATTTAATGTGTTGAGTTGTTATTTCATGTGGACAAAAAAAATGTTGTGTCGTGATGTGTATAGACTGGAAGGTGTGGTGTCGAATGGCTTGTTCTGGGTGTGTGTGTAAGTGTGTCGAAGGGGGCTGGATTTGGTGTGTTATATGTGTGTTAGTGTCGAGTGGCGGATTTTTAAACACAAGGAAACATGGGTTGTAATTGCATGTGTGTTCAAGTGAGTGATAGTGATGTCGAGTGGGCTAGAAAAGATTGTGTTTGGGTATGTGTCGTGAGTGAGTCATGTGGTATAAAACTTAGATCTATACGTATAAAATGAAGGGGAGATTGCATGCATTATGGGTCGTATTATGTTAGGTCGAAAAGGGAGAAATTGGGGTTGAATTGGGATTTTGAATTTCATGTGGTGTGACCTGGTGATTGTGTGTTCTATAAACTAAGGAAGTGTTTCATAATTTTATAATTTACATTTTAGACCCTGAACTTTACAATAATGATGATTTAAACCCTAAAAAGTTATTAAATCGGGAAACTGATAAATTATGGAAACTTACTTAATCTGGAAAGTAACTAAAAATAGAAAGTTACTAAAAATAGAAAGTTACTAAAAATGGAAAGTCTCTAAAGATAGAAAGAATCCATAAATGTGAAACCTAAATAATTGTAAGCAGTAAACTTGTAAAATGAGCTTATAAGTAATACGTGATCATTAATTTGTATAGGTTCTATGAAGAAGGAGTGATTCCTGTTTCGGTGCGCTTTCCTATTTTGTTGGTTTGCTTTGCATAAGGTACAGATATTCTATCCCTTCTCAGTAGGGATTTCTCATGACTCTTGATCCTTGACTTTGATTCGTTTGCTGTGATATGATATGGGCCTTTGCTATGATGCAATTGATATGATCCTTTGCTATGATCCCTTTGATATGATACTTTGCTATGATTCAGTTGATATGAGCCTTTGATATGATTCCCTTGAAATGATTCAATGATTTGTCATATTAGTTGCCCGAGCTAATTAGCCATGGAGGTACCATGGCCATGTCATTGAGGCACCAATGGCATGACACTTTCTGTGGAGGTGTGATTAATCCACGGCGTCCCCATTTGATAAGATATGATATGTTATGATATGAGATCTCTTGGCCATTATGATATATGTGTATACTTGTCTAGTACATGGTACATATATGATTTGTTTTGTGGGGGGGCGTATGGATGCATCCTAGGTATATGTTTTGATATGATATGATTATGATATGATTTGGTGACTGGCTTGTGTGTGCCCTACACCCCACTCACTATTTGGTACTTAGAGGCCTCCCCTCTCCGTACACATATGATTTGATATGATATGTATATGTGATTATGTGGTCTATTTGAATGTCTCTTTTAGACAGGCTCGTGGCTATCCTATGTGATTCTTTGGTCTATTCGAGTGTCTCGTTTAGACGCGTTCGTAGCCATTCTTATTTGATTCATTATGATTATCTGATATGTATTATCCGATTCCCCATTTCATTTTACTTATGATCTATGCCTTTGATTCGTATGTTTCATCTTCGTTTACTTATGCTTATTACTTATCTGCTTTGTATATATATCTGTTCACTGGGCTTTTTAAGCTCAGCCGTGTTTCTTTTCCATGTGGCAGGTAATAAGCGGGATGCTGGGCAAGAGTGATGAGAGTATGAGTTACAAGACCTACCTTGTTTAGATTCCCCATTGTTTCGATTATGAATTTGACTCAAGTTTGGATATTTTATTTCTTTTCATTTCAGTTGATGTTCTTTTAGACTTGTTGGGAGCTTGTAATTTGGAAGTCATGATGTTCTTGACTTTGCTTTATTTATGAAGTCTTCCGCTTGCGTTTATTTTGTATGTTCTGATGGACACCATAATGTGGCATCTTGACCAAGGTCGGGTTGGGGTGTTATAGAGCTGGATCTTCGTATAGTGGGCCATGGATTTCCCTATAAATAGGGTGGAAGAGTAAGGGTTGTTACTGTGAAGGTTCACACTCAAATGGCAATGGCGGTGGATTGGTTGATCTTGGAGGTTGGTCTTCTAAGGTTTCCAAGAAGGGGTGTGGAGAGGTCGGTGGTGTGGCAAACAACTCTATTGGTTGAAGTTTTGGAGATCTTGGAGGTTATGTGATTTGCGTATTTGAGATGGTGCGGGAGGTGGTGTAGTAGCCACTGGTGTTTTTGTTGGTGGTGGAGTTGTTATGATGATAGGTGAAGGTGTTGGAGTAGACAAGGTTAGAAAGTTTTCATCATTGATTGGAGATGAGATGTTAAGTGGTGATAAGTCTGATGATGATAAGTTGTGGTTGACAAAGCAACATGGTCTTACACTCATCCGAGCAGTTCTTCTAGGTGGTCTTGATGGGGATGAAGAGTTGTTTGACTTTGTCATTGTGAAGAAAATGGTTGAGATATGCAGAAATTTACTAGAAATGGTGGTTAAGGTGTGAGAAATGATCATCCTAAAAGTTCTAATTTATAGAATCCAAGATTTATGGAAGAGTGTACTTGGATTTGATGTTAAACCATACAAAAAAGGTGGTTTCGAATGATTTGGAAGTGGAAGGGAATGTTGTCAAATCATCAAAGTCAATCCAATGGGATTGAGTTGAGTGAAATGGAGAAGATATGCAGTTAATGCATGGTGGTGAGTGGAAAATCTTATGATGTGATTGATCCACGGATGGCAAGGAAACATTTTGAGGGATCCTTGCTTTGTGGAGAAAGGTAACTTGAGAAGAATTTTGAAATTTCAAGTTTTGGTGGGAAATTGTTTTTCTATTGGTCTAAGTAAGCTAAGATGATCTTAATGTGAATAAATAACAGTTAATGTATCCTAATAACAAGAATGAATAATCAAGAGTTTAGGATTAAACGAAAATTTAAAAAATATAGCTGTTAAATGGCGGAACCAATCGACAACACAGGCAGAACCAAGAATTTGGTTCCGCCTGATCCGTCAGGCAATTTTTGGCGGCACCAAAAATTTGGACGGTCGGAACCAAATTTTTGGTTCCGTCCAATCCGCCAATCAAAAAAGTGAACAGAGGCAATTTTTGAACCCCCGAACACTATTCAAATCCCGTAAATTTTCCTAAAACCTGTGTAATTAATTAGTTGTGATTAGAAAATAACAATAAAACATGTATTAACACATGTAAGGCTATAGATCAAACCGGGGCTAATGATATCACTAACAATGTGAGTTGTGCCAAACAGGGGCTTAAGAATAGAAAATTGATAACATTGTAATGTTATCTCCCTACAAGATAATGTTAGTTCACATAATTGTTCAATGATAAGTTATCATTCTACGATCATAAAAATACATCATATCATTATTAGAAACAAGTGTACCAAACACTCATGAAACCTTTCATTGCCTATCTAGTTTCTTATTTATCTTTGTTAGGAATCTTCCAATGCACTTGAACATCCCTCTAGTTTGCTTAAATTCTTCCAATTGATTGTCAATGGCCGAAAGTTGTTGCATGTATTCGAGAGGTGGAAGCCAAGAATTTGGAAGTCCATCATCCTCGCTCATAGATGATGATGATAAGGAAATAGGTGGATGAGGACATTTTCCTTGTGTTTTAACTACTCTCTTATCACTCAAAGGTACAAATGTGTGATTAACAAGGGAGTAGTCGGGACAAAAACCTCTAGCATTTGGTGAAATGGGTGCAAAGGCTCTAAAAAAATGGGTGAGAAGCATCCCATTTAGAAGAGCGGTGGTTCCTAACATTGGTATGTCCGCCATCCTTTTGGCAACATAGTAGGCAAGGTTGAAAGGTTGATGAGTTAACAAGCTATAAAGCATGTGCCATAGACAAGCATTGATATGGTCACGATTGCCTATGATACACAAGACATTGGCTCTAAGAATTTCTTCCCACTTTTTGAATTGTGGCCTAAGTTCATTTAGCTCCATGCCAAAAGGGTCTCGGTTGACTTCATTTCCTTGGCGGGTTGTTCTTGTGTTGGAAGTTCTAGGAAGGAAAAAATGGTCTCGGATTATTTCTTTTGGAACCAAAGGAGTGTCGTATGGAGGCATACGATCAATAATAGAATCAAGGGTTGATAAAGACCATTTATCCGAGTAAAGGCATGTACCTTCACACGGAATTCCAAGGACTTCCGCAAAATGATTTAGAGGTATGTTGAAGTCATTCTAATTGACTTTGAATTGGATTGAGATAAGACCATAATCATTGGTGGTGAGGACAACACTAGCATAAAACTCTAATACAAATCTAGGACGTATTTGTTCGTTGATGTCCAAGAGACCATCAAAGTGAATGGTTGCTAGTTCTTGGTGAATATTGGTTCCTTCTAGAAAGGATGGGTCAATGGTTCTACCCTCGTGAACATATCGTTTCTCTAGAGCCTTAAAAAATTTTACTTGAGCCGGTGTAAGTCCCTTAGTTTTGTGGTGTTTTGGAAGGTAGTTTAGGGTATCCTTGTGATCATAGAAGCTCGCGGGAGGCATGATTGATCCTAGATACAAAAATTACATACTTTAGTTAAAACTAACGAGAGTTTAGATATAATGTTCTAGTGTGTGCCTATATGAGGACAATGTGGAGGTGTGGTTATATCGACTCCTTTTAATACATAAAAATAATTTCATTTAGCAAATTTTGTAACAAAATGAGAGATAACCCAAACGGTCCTTATTTAATGTAGCTTCGATTGAATTTACCCAAAAATATACATTAGTTATGTACTTCCTTTAGCATTCAAGAGACATTATGAAAATGATGTTTTAAACATAACATTTTTATTTGTATGAACAATGAAAAATTATTTGTCCTAATTGTGAGAAGCTTTTTACAAAAATTTTGACATGGGGTTTTTAGTAAATTATGACAGTGTCTTACAATATGCAATTCTTAACTAAGGGAAACATGATTAGTTATGTAATTTAGCAAATGCACTTCATGATTTATCAAAAAGATGCATAATCCCCAAGTTTAGGTTTTGTGCAAGAAATAGAAACCCTAGACTCATATCAGGAGTGTAAATGTAGTTGGGAAACTTACAGTTTGGATTAGAGCTTAAATTGGTTGAAGGAGATGCCTAAATTCTAAGAATGATGTGCTATGGGACGAGTTTAAGTTATTTGTGTGTTATGGGTATGAGAAAAGGAGTGTTTGTTTAATATATTTAAAAACCAACCTAGGAACCCACGGATGGGGCGAAACCAAATATTAGGTTCCGCCCTTGTTGTCGAAGGGTTCCTTGGGACAGTTTTGGGTTTTGGTCATTTTTGTCATGTTTGGTTAAGCTAAGGTTTTAACTACAAATTTGGTTCCATTAGTCCTAAACCAAGTCTAAGAAAATTAAATGATTCTCATTTGAGAGGTTTTGTTAGGATATCGGCAATGTTGTCTTCTGAAGATACTTTCTCGATTGAGATGTTTCCTTTTTAAGCATTGTCGCGGAGAAAGTGATAAAGGATTTCAATGTGTTTGGTTCAAGCACGTTGAACGGGATTTTTACTAAGACCGATAGCTCCTTTGTTGTCGCAAAGAATAGGGTCGTTGTTGAGTTGAATTCCGTAGTTGATGAGAGCTTGTTTCATCCAATGAGCTTGTTGACATGCATTCCCTGCTGACACGTACTCGGCTTCGGTTGTTGAGATTGCTAGAGCCGTTTGTTTCTTTGAAAACCATGAGGTAAGACAATTCCCAACAAAAGTACAAATACCACTTGTACTTTTTCTATCGACATAGTCACCGGCATGGTCTGAGTCAGCATACACTATGGTTTCAACACCCGTTCCTTTGGGATACCATAATCCTAAGTGTGTAGTAGCTTTAATGTATCTAAATATTCATTTTATGGCTTCAAGATGGGATGTTTTAGGATCTTCTTGAAAGCGATCACATAGACAAACACTAAACATAATGTCGGGTCTACTAGCCATGATATAGAGTAGACTACCAATCATTTCTCTATATTTAGTGTTATCTACGGATTCACCTTCTTCATCCTTGGTGAGTCTAGTTTCCGAGGACATAGGTGTTTTCATAGGTTTGAGTCTTCAAGACCAAATTTCTGAAGCATATCTTTTATGTATTTAGATTGTTTAAAGAATATCCCATCTTCTAATTGTTTTATTTGAAGACCTAAGAAAAACTTTAGTTCTCCTATCATCCTCATCTCAAACTCATCGTGCGTGATTTTTGAAAAATCGTCGCATAACTCTTGACAAGTTGATCGGAATATTATGTCATCCACATATATTTGGACTATGATAATATGTGATCCCTTTTTCTTAGTGAAGAGAGTGTTGTCTACTAGTCCCATGGTATACTTATGTTCAACTAAAAATGTTTTAAGTCGATCATACCATGCTTTTGGTGCTTGCTTAAGTCTGTATAAAGCTTTTTTAATTTTGTAGACATTATTTGGTTTTTCAAAATTGGCAAACCCGGGAGGTTTTGCGACATACACTTCCTCATTTATGAAACCATTAAGAAATGCAATTTTGACATCCATTTGAAAAAGTTTAAAGTCATGTGCACATTCATATGCAAGTAATATTCTAATTGACTCGAGCCTAGCAACCGGAGCAAAAGTTTCGTCGTAGTCAATGCCTTCTTGTTGATTATAGCCTTGAGCTACTAGCCTAGCTTTGTTTCTAGAAACAACACCATTTTCATCCATTTTATTTCGAAAGACCCATTTTGTTCCAATTATGGTTTGACATTTAGGTTGAGGAACTAATGTCCAAACATCATTTCTAACAAATTGGTTTAATTCTTCTTGAATTGCTATGACCCAAGATTCATTTTTTATAGCCTCATTTATATTTTTGGGTTCAATGGTTGATATGAAACAAAAGAAATTAATTTGACTTTGAACTTAAGGTTCTTTCATTAATTTCTCTAATGACATTATCTAATTGATGACTTTTAGATTCTTTGACATTGACTATTTTTTTGTTTAATAGTTCATCTTTCTGGTCATTATCTAGACTCTCTTGGTTTTCAACCATTTGACTTTCAACTAAGCCATCATCTACCAAAGGTGACGTCTTAGAGGGAGGTGGAATTTCTTTAAATGTTACGTTTAACGATTCCTCGACTCTTAAGGTTTCTTTGTTTAAAACAATATAAGCTTTGCTATTTTGCAAATATCCAAGGAACACACCTTCATAATACTTTGGGTCAAATTTGGTGAGATAATCCTTAGTGTTTAGAATAAAGCACTTGCTTCCAAAAACTATAAAATATCCTAATGTAGGCTTTTTGCCTCTATATAGTTTATACGGAGTTTTATTTAAAAATGGTCTTATTAAAACTCTATTTAAGATATAGGTAGATGTGTCAACGGCGTTACACCAAAAATTTTATCGTATGTTTTGTTCATTAAGCATTGTTCTACTCATTTCTTGGAGAGTTCGGTTTTTACGTTCTACTACACCGTTTGACTGAGGAGTACGAGGAGCTGAAAAATTATGTGTTATGCCATTAGCATCACAAAAAGCTCCAAATTGAGTTTCATTATCAAATTCACGACCGTGATCCGTTCTAATTGACACAATGCTACTTCCTGGTTGATTTTGAATTTTCTTACTAAGAATTTCAAATTTATCAAAAGCTTCGTTTTTACTTTTCAAAAATTTTGTCCAAGTGTATCTTGAATAATCATCTACTATGAACAAAGTATAGAAGTTGCCTCCATAACTTTGTATAGTGGATGGACCAAATAAATCCATATGCAAAAGTTCTAGACACCTAGATGTAGACACCATATTTTTAGCCTTATGGCTATTATGAACTTGTTTCCCAATTTTGCAAGCATCACAAAAGTGTTGGTCATATTTCAACTTGGGTAGGTTCCTAACGAGTTTCTTAGATGATATAGATTGGATGAGTCTCATATTTGCGTGGCCTAAGCGTCTATGCCAAAGAGTTGAGTTATCATCTAGAGAGGTGAGGCAGAGTTTATCTTTATATGTTTTATCTATTTTCATAACATATACGTTATTTTTCAAAACTCCTTTAGCTATAGTTATACCGTCTTTTAGTATTTTACTTCCGTTTTCACTAAAGAGGACATCATACTTTTTACGGCATAGTTGGCTAATGCTAAGCAAGTTAAATCCTAGGTTATCAACATGAGCAACATCATCAATAGAGAGAGAGTCATGAGAGATAGTACCTTTTCCGATGATTTTGCTTTTTAACTTGCTACCAAAAGTAACATTACTTTCATCATATTCTTGGTAGGTTGAGAAAAGGCTCTTGTTTCCCGTCATATGCCTTGAACACCCGCTATCTTTTATCCACTCGTCTGGTTCCAAACCGACTTTCAAGCATACCTAAGTTATTGAAAAACTCAAGCATTTGGTCCCCAATATCTCATGGGTCCATTTTGGTTAAACATCCCGTTAACTTGATTCATGTATGGGAATGATGGATATGGGTTCCATGGCATGTAGTTGGGACTTTGATAATTTCTAGGAAAGTTTTGGTTCCAACCATTTTGATAATTTGGTTGTGTGTTGTAGTTGCTTCTTGGAAAGGGGCGTTTGGTAATAGTCGTCCTAGGTCTTTGTTGAGTAGTTTTAGTTCTAAATTTATTCTTAGCAAGTCCTTCTCCTATAGTAACAGCTAGTTTTTATTTATTTACAGGTGAATTAGCATTAGGTTTCCTTCTGACTTTAACGAACTCAGTACGAGCTGATATGCAAGCTTTCTATTTAGTAACAGTTCCCACAGATCCTTTCTCAACCATTGGCGGAACCAAGGATTTGGTTCCGTCTGTTCCGTGGGTTTCTGAGACTGCTGGAACAGTTTCTTGGACTATCTCGGCTTGTTTATTTAGACTACTTAAATCTCCTAATTTCATAAAACCTAGTCCAGTTTTATCACGTGGTAATTTTTGAATTTTCATTATGTCATCTACAAAACTAATATTTTTATCAAATCTCTTGAATTTAGAATTTTGTTTGATAAGTGCGTCCTGTGTGATTTTAAGTTTCTCTAATTCATGTCTAAGCTCTTGACATGATATACATACCTCGTCAATAGCTTTACTCTTTTCTAATCGTTTACCTTTTACTTTTAACTCATAAACTTCATTTTCTAAAAATTCCTTTTTGGTTTTCAAAAACTTATATTTGTTTATGATTTTTAAGCTAAGTTCACATAGTTTGTTATATTCTATTTGTAAGGTGTCGTCCTCAATAGAAGAATAAGATGAGTCAGAGTGTACATCGTTTGAGTCATGCGCCATAAGAGCAACTTCGTCATTCTTAGGCTCTTCGTCATCATCTTCACTGTCACTCCAAGCACCACTTACAAAAGCTTTATAAGTTTTTGTAGGATCGAACACTTAACAGATCTGTGAGCTTGGCAAAACGTGTAGCTAGCTTATGTAAACACAAACCAACTACGTTGAGAATCTATGTGTGCTATACTTGTGTCTATGCGAAAACTAAACAACAAGTATATGAAGAAGATAATGGCTAAGAAACAATGATCCTCTATGGATCTTTTATTAACTTTGTTCTATTGAAAACTGATACAAAACCTTATGCCGTATGTTTCTTTTATAGGCTAAGAAACCCTAATACGACATTCTAGAAAAATGAGTAAAGAGATAAACATAAATCTCTTCCTAGAATAACTCTAACAAGATACTAAAAATACGTATGACCAGCAGCATTGAAAGCTGCCAGCAGGAATGAGTCAACGCTACCAGCAGGAACCAACGTCAGCAGCAATGGATACTACCAGCAGGAACCAGCTAAAGCTAACAGCAGCAATGACTTTTTACAAAATTCCTAACAATCCTCCCCTAAACTGGATTTTGACTAGGTTAAAGTCCAGTTTCCACTTGATAGAGCTTTAACTTCTCAGGCTTGAGGATTGCATTTGGGCAGCAGCAATAGTAAGTAACCAGCAGCAACATCTTTAACTTCCAGCAGCAACCTCTATAGTTCAGCAGCAAAAGGAAATCATCTTCAAAATAATAAGCTGGGCACCATGTCATCCACTTGATCTTGACTGCTACTATGACAAAATGTACATCAAATCACTTAAGTTTCATACTATTCTCATCACTTCCAGGTGTGTTAACTCCTGTGAGAGGTGAATCATTGAAAATTAATGGATTTGATGTCTCTTTACCAATAGCCATCACTACTGGAGTAGCCAATGTTTTGGTGTGTGAGACCATGGTACATTGATAACCATATGATTTTTATTAAATCATCAACTAGAAACGGATTTGACTTGTCTTTACCTGTAGCCGTTTGCTCAGGACTAGCCAATTCTTGGTTCCAGCTGAACCTTGGTGAATTGAGTACCAAATATGGTTTTCCACTGCCTTTACCACAAGCCATATACATGTGGGCTAGCCAATTCTTTGGAAACCCCAAAAGGAGTAAAATCCATGGTGAATTGAAAACCATTCAACCCTCAGTTGTGAAACAACATGGGTGAGTTGAAGGACCCTAATAGTTTTGAGCAAACTATCACAGCTATCAACGGATTTGAGAATCACACCAAAGCCGTACCCTCATGGTGAGCCAACTTTTCCTTGTCTATAAGACATGGTAAGTTGAATACCATTTGTTGTGTTGGTCAAGAACCAACACTGTACCTGCAAGGGTGATACTCAAAACAAACTTATTAGCACACAAAGTATACAAGATTTTTTTTTTAACTCAAAAGGAAAAAAATTATTATACAACAACAACAAGAACAAGCCTCCCCTTAGGCTTATACCAAAATCAAATAGATGAACCTTTGGTAGTGGCAAGGTGCTTTCTGATAAATCCAACTAATTGTTCAGCTGTTGTCATGTCATTCCCAACAGTCATCTTGCTGACCTTCAACTTACTTTTAAGCATTCTTTCCATTAGTTCAACAGACAAAGGATACTGAACATCCACAAACATACACAGCACATGTCCAGAGACAGTTTCAAGGACATGAACATCAGAAGGAGAATACAATCTCCAACTATGTACCCTCCAGGACTGTTGATTATCCCACACCTTACAAGAAGTTCCCCCACTTGAGAATCCATCAGAACTTTCAAATCACCCCAGAGGTGAAGACCAAACCTAGAAGCCTTTTCAGATTCATAATGTTGAGTCACCATTCCATACAAATTAATCAAATCTTCTTTGGTCACTAAATGCAGAATCTCCCTAAGAAAGACAAACTGTTTGGATTTGCCATTCAGTGTAAACACAATATTGACCTCCCCTTCAGGCATGGTCATAACTTTCCAGTGAGCAATTTTACCCCAAGGAAGAGATGAATCATCTTCAGATTCACTTTCTGAAGCAACCTGAATAAACTCCTCATCATCCATATCTGTAAGAGACATAAATGAAGGCTTCATAGTTTGACTCTTCTTTCTTGTGATGAGAGAAGAAAAAGATAAAGGACCCTTAGCAGTCTCAGGGGTACTAGAAGGTGGGTGAACAGCAGGAATAGAAGGCTCTTTTAGTGAGAGTGGGGAATTCTCAAGGACAGGGATATCAGCAGAAAGGGCAGCAGAATCAGTGAGTTTCATTCTCTTGAAAGAAGGTTCTTCCAATGAAGATGAAGATTTGGCTAGACTAGGATCCAGGATCCTGTCATAGTACATTTGAAGTTCTTCATCTGACATTTTCATCACTTGAGCCATAGACCATCCAGAAGAACAAAATAAAATACTCTGATTCTTGACAACTTGTCTCTTATGATCTCTCATCTGTGCATATGTAAGAGGCTTATTCCTTTTCTCCTTGGCTTTGAGTTAAACAAAAGCCCTTCTCCTTTGATTTGTCAATGTTGCCATTTTGGTAGGAAAATTTTCGTCTGAGATATCAATGCCCAAAATATCCTTGGCCAGGTTAGGATTGGCACCCACTTGAGATGAGAATTGCATCCATTGTGCTGTAGAAAAATGGAGAGCAGCATCATCCAACTCCTTTTGTCTCTCTGGAGGCAAAGAGGTTGTGTAAGGTCCATCAGTCCTTCCAAGATCTGCAATAAGATCTGCATGAAACTGCTTGGCCATGGTTGTGTCCATCATGACATGTTCATAGTTTATTAAGCAACCTTGCTTGCTCAGCCTTCTCTTTATCAGAGACCAATCCCCCAAGGTCATCCACCATTGCTGCAGGAATAGGAGTGTCACTTGCAGATGCAATGGTGAAACTACCAGCAGGATCACTATGAGGCTTAGGATCAACCTTGTCACTTTCACTAGCATCAATTGAAGTAGCAGCATGAACACTGGTGGTAGAAGGATCAATGTGTGCAGTCTCTATAGAGGCTAAGCCAAGACCTCAAGTCCTTGAAAAACCACAGCAGTCTCATCATCCTCTGAATCAGAGAGCATGACCTTTCTTTTCTTCCCCTTTAAGTGAGCTTCCAATTTCTCAACTCTTCCAACCAACTTTCTGATAGAATCATCAAAAATTTCTTTTGTTTCCTTCAGTTCCTTTTCCAAAGCATTCACCTTGTCTCCAAGGTCCTTTTTGGTGCCCTGCAACTCAGCCTCTAAATCTGCAATTTTCTTCCTGTACATGTCAAGAACAGAGGACATTAGAGGTGAGAGCATTAGGATCCTCAGCTCCACCAGCAGAAGTACCTATGGTGTTATGAGCTTCATTGGATCTGGGTGGAGACTCATAAGAATCACCACCAATGTTTGTTTCAAAAGCAAAAGGCTCCCTAGTTGGACTAGGAGATGAGAGCCTTGAAGATGAAGGGATATCAACAGACGGCACAACAGATGGTGATGGTTGGTCAACAAAAGGTGATACAGATATGGTCTGGACAACAGGCTCATTTGGGACAATATCTTGAGGTGAGGGAGCCCTGGGAGATGGTGGTAAATGGGCTTCAGAAGCATTAGGTGCATTTGCACCAGCAGCCTGTGATGCCACATTATCAGCAGCATTGGGTGGATTAGCATCAGCAGCATCATCTGCTGCACCACCAGCAGCATTAGCTGCACTAGTAGGTTCATTGCCACCAGGCAACATAGCAGGTAAAAGTAGGTTATGAGCCCCCCAAACCTAGACTTCATAGTTGCAAATAATTTCCCAGACAATCTACTCATGACCCTAGGTGTGGGGTCAACAGTCTGAACACCTATGATTATTTGTAAGAATCTTGGGTACATAAGGAATTTGGTTTTAGCATTAACTATGTTTCCTATCATACCCTCAAAAATATACTTGGACCAATTGTAAATCCTCCCATCAGACAAAAAAATAAGGGCAGAGGCAATGGGACTAGCAAATTGATCCCACCCTCCAAACTCGACACTAAGACATTGCAACAAAGTGTGAATAAGAAACCTCCATTGAGGAGAAAGCTTATTCTTATAAAAAGTTAAAATACCAGAGATAGGATAACCAATTGCTTGCATCCCATCAAATATTTGTTGCTCAGTGAAGTCATATAACCCATTTTCATCATTCAGCTGAAGGTGAGTACGAATGAATGCCTCAGTAATGACATGTTCTTGCTCATTAATCATTGCAACAATTTCCTTAGGTCTTCCCACAATTGATCGAACAACAGAAGAATCCCAAAATTATCGCACTAGAGAATCATACACCACAATAGGGCAGTGAGTAATAGCATAACGAAGAGTAGACCCTCTTGGAAAGGTAAGAACTTCATCATACCCCTCACTTCGAGGTGAAGATTCAAGATATCCAACTTTATTGTGATCATCTTTGTATTGTAGAGCGGCAATTGTGATGAATTAGTGAATAAGATGTGGAAAGGAAAAGCGATGGAGTTGATTTGAGAGAGTGTGTAATTTAGAGTGAGGAATTTGCAATTTAGGTGATGAACTCAAATAAGTACATTTTATAACTATCATTTATCCTATTAATTTGACTTGTTTTATTATATTATGTATGAGGATTGATACTTAATCGTTTACTTTTGTAATTCTCAGGTAAAAACAAGCATTTGGTGAAACTTGGCAATTTTGGACTAATTATGGAGCAAAACATGCAAGAAGTTAAGAGTCTACTAAAATGCACAAGATCAAGACTATTCTGCTCCAGATGCGCCGCATCTCACTTATTACATACGGCGCATCACTATCAAGATTTCACCAGATACGATCCAAGATACAAGAGACATGCGCCGCATCTATTATGGAGTTACGCCGCATCTTCTGGCGATGTACGAATATTCCTGAATATATTAATCTTGGACCCCAAGCGAAGTTAAGTCAATGCGCCGCATCTACTGACTAGATGCGCCGCATCTTACCCTCAGACGGAAACTATAAATACCCCAAGACCAGACGAATTTCGAGAGCATAGAGATATATATTATATACGAGGTACGAAGACCAGAAAAACCTAAGGACGAATTCAGACGAATAGGCAGCACAAGACACACCCGAACGAAGATACAAGAGCTGTTAGAAGGTGCTGCATGTGTTTAATTCATTAAGTAGTTTTGTTTTATTGATTAGTAAACTTTAATTTATCAGGATTGGTGGCTTGTATAATGTGACAACGGAAAGATTGCACTCCCTTAAAACTGCTTTCCCATCAATTAAAGTTTATATGTTGATGACTTTGGTTACTACTTATTAGTGCATTGATAACCTCTGTGTTTATTAGTGGCCTGCGCATTTGACTACGGAAGAGAATGTGGCTCCCACGGTTGTTACTAAATTGATCACTTAGGAAATACTTTTAGACATAAGTAATCATTAAGGGTTTACTCGCCGATAAGAATAGGACCAACGAGAAAGGGTTAACTACATACACTTCATATAAAACTATCAATAAAACAAGTGACAATCTACTTAATCATCAGGACAGATCGTCTTATTGTCTCGAGTATTTATTTGTGTACGTGTGTGCTATTCGCTGATTCGTGCCTATTGGTTTAGTTTATTATTTAATTGCAACCAAATCGTGCCAGTCTCTCAGGCTGAACCCCCTTGCGTTAGATTAGGTTGTATAGCTAACTTAGAATATTAAAATACTGATTAGAATAACGAGATAATACGTTCCACTCTTAGTGATCGACACTCTACTTACCATTATATTCATACTGACCGGGTACACTGCTCGTTAAGTGTGTGTGTTATTGATAAGTCGGCTAAATATAAATTTAAAACTTGAGTAGGCATTAATACTGCTAAACCGCAACGACACATCGCACGCATCAAGTTTTTGGCACCGCTGCCGGGGAGTGAATTGTTATTATCTGTTAATTTGATTAGTATTTTAATTAGGTTTTTAATTTTTTTAATCTAACTGCTAATTGTGTTGTGTATTAGATTAAATTGCATTCATTGTATTATTTTGCATATTTTCTGTTTTTGTGTGTTATTTGTTTTCTTTGTGTTTATTTTCGTTTGTGTTTTTATTTGTTTTTATTTTTCGTATTTTTTGTGTTCTGCTATCGTTGTACTGAGCTAAATCGAACGATACGGCGCATCTGATTTCTCAGATACGGCGTATTGCGTTTAATTTTTAAAAAAATACAACGCGTTTAATTAATTCGATACGACGCATCTTTTCCAAGATACGGCGTATCTGTTTTTGATAAAAAAAATTTCTAAACGTTAACGCCATACGACGCATCTGCTTTAGCAGATACGGCGTATCTATTATTTTAATTAAAAACAGTTTTCGAATTATTAAACAGATACGACGCATCGATCTCTGTCGATACGGCGTATCTTCTGAATCAAAAATCTTATATTTTAAAACGTAACGAAAATACGGCGCATTAACTTTTGTTAATACGACGCATTTAATTTTAATAAGTATATCGATTTTTGATAATTAAAACAGATACGGCGCATTCTAAATTTCTAAGAGGCGTATCTATTTTCTGAATAAAGTCTGATTTAATTTTAACGATTATTAGATACGGCGTATCCAACTTTTTGGATACGGCGCATCGTCTGCAGATATCAGCTATTTGTATTCTTATATCCGTTTCTGAATTCATTAATTTCTTTTATAGCGAACAAATCCTACTGATGATTTTACTTGTGATGACAGATTTTGCTATGGAAGATATGTCGAAGAACGGATATCTTGCTATGGAACTCTTGCTTTCGAACTCATCCATGGAAGTTTATGATAATGTCAACTTCAATGTACTCGAGATTGATGCGGATTTATTCTCTTGGGAGACCCCTCTTGAAGCTGCTTTTAAGGAATTCATGCGTTTATGCAACATTGACAAAGGGGTATTCTCTTATGATGTATTTGTGAGGTACACTGGAGATGAATTGTTGCTCTTATGGCCTATCATTGAATCCAAAGGATTGACTTGGACTACTATCGAAGAAGATGATGGGAAATTCTATCTTGCATACATGGACTCAAGCAACAAAAGCTGTGGTGGAGGCAATACCCAAATCTCTTACATGCCTTATTCCGAACAGTACTGGGGATTAAATGAGAACTATCTGGACGATGAAAGAATTTATGCTGTGGCGGAGTTACTATTTCATGGCAAGTTGGTAAGATTGATGGACCTCTCCCTCAATGATTGGCTTGAACTTAAATATGGTAGTCCGAAATTTGCCCCTGCAAATGAAGTCAAGCGAATTATGACTTCATGGTTGACACGGAGTTTTAGGGAGCAATTTAACGAGTTCATGGAGATAAGGAGGAAAATGATTGGAAAAGCTTGCTTTGACGTTGACCATGATCCTAACAATGTTGATTTTTCAGAGTGGTTGGCTAGTAAGTTCAATAACCATAAGAGTATGGATCGGGCTACTAAAGATGCGTTATGGGTATATTGGATGAGAGGTGAAGACGAAGAAGTAGAGAGCGACTATGGGTCGTCACTTCATGATTCAACAGTCAATGAGGGCATTGAAGAATTATTCAGAATTGACATTGATGTGTTCGATTATGAGACACCCTTGTGCAAGCAATTCAAGGAATTTAACTACCTTCTTCGAGTCGACGATGATGTGCTAACTGGAGATCTACCAGGATTCAAGACTTATGATGATTTCAAAAACACCTGGTACTACGAATGGAATGACCAAATACCATGGGTTTGGGATAAACCATGGGAATTTGAGCACATTAATCACACCTGTACACCTTTCGTTTTCAAGGATGAGAGTAGTGTTTGGCCGACCTGTGATTATAAGAGTGACGGAACCTGTAATGAGGGAAGTATAATTGGGATGAAACGGGTTGGAAAAGATGTAACCTTTGAGGACTATGAGTGGTATGATAATATAGAAGACTGCCCACAAAAAACGGAGGCTTTGCAGGAAAAGGGTAGAATTGAATACTTGAAGGGACTTAAAGGGACATCGAATCCTACTTTCTGGAATGGGTGCAAGAACAATTTGATGATTACACGAAGCTTAGTCGACGGCTACAATGGGAATTGGAAAGAGAGTGGGAGGCAATTCAAGATGATGATAACAATAAGTCATTAATTGATGAACTTGATGACTATTTGATTAAAGATCCTTATTTTAAGTTTGTTGATAAAGACGAAGAAGAATTCACCAAAAGAAAGTGTCAACTACTTGGGATCCCTTATAATGAGCCACCCATGATTATTTCTGAAAAATTTAAAATCATCAAATATTCTTTGGGACCAGATGAAGAGTATGTTGCGACGAAGACCAAGAGTTATACTAGATTAAGTCGAATGGAAGAAAACGTCGCAATGCTATACGGGAACATCTTTCGGATGAAGGAAGAAGGATGGACCGTGACAAGAACTAAATGAAGAGCTGAACGTGAGTCTAACTTGAAGACTCTGGAATAAAGAAAAGTGCTGGCCGGGAGACAACCCGGAGAAATTTTTATTATTCTGTTTTTGTGTCGAGTCAGTCAGGCCGCAGAGGATACGGCGCATCTCAATCCTGAGATGCGACGCATCTCCTGCAATGGTCATATCTTACTTTATTTTTCTGCATTTTTTATTTTCGACTTTAAAACTTTTTATCAGTTTATTTTAATGCGGCGCATCCCTGGTTAAGGATGCGGCGCATCTTCTATTCTGATCCGTATTTATTCCAGGCTCGATACGGCGTATCTTCTTCCATAAGATACGGCGCATCGACTGACCTGATGATTTTCATTTTTAATTTTTATGTTTTATTTTTCCTAACTACTAATGTATTATGCAAGTTTGAATCTTTCTTAACTTAGGTGTGTTTTAAAGCCTTGGTGGTATTATAGATTCCTGCATTTCCTGTGGATACATTGATTATGAAGCTTAAACGTTCTCATCCACAAGAAAGATGATTTTTGCTAATGGAGGATCATACCGAGCAAATCTCAGGGGAGTTTTTCTGTTCTAATTCTTTTATTTTCCAGTTTTTAACCTTTTATACAAACAACGAGGACGTTGTTTAACTTAAGTGGGGGGATTGGAGAATTAGAACACTTAACACTTACTTGTCCTAAACTTTTCAAAATATGCTTAAAATGTGCTTAATATATCAAAATTTAAAATTTTTAGCATGTTTTTGTTTAAAGTCTAAGTTGCATAGCTGCACACATGACGTTATTTTCAAAAATTGTGATTTTTCAAAATTCACAAATCTATGAGTGTGCCGGTGACTTGTAAACTTTAGAACTTGGCTTGTATACTATTCGAGACCACCATAATAAGTATTATTTATATAATTGGAATGACTTGTCTAAATTGGTAAAATTTCTAGGATTACACCAAATAGCCTTTATATGTTATGTGTTATTAGCTAACTACACTGGTTAGTTAACCCCCGTATAAACCCTTTTGTTACTCTCACTTTTAGAGTAAGATACCCCTAGCAAAACACTTAGAGCCATTCCTTTCGTTTCTTACACCTTTGTTAAAATGTTTCGTTACACCCTTACACCTTAGCCTACCCTGTAGATTAAAATCCGTGGTTGGTTAATTGCTTTAGGCAAAGTGTGTTTCCTTACATTACCTGTGTTCGCGTGCGTAATTCATTATCTATGGTTAGGTCGGGAAATTGCACAATGCAATTGGAGTGAAAGTAAATATTGTATATCTTTGAGTTTATTTTTCGTGTGTTTACTACTTTTACTATTACCGTTATTTCTGAAAGAATGAAAAGTATGGAAAAATTATCCAGAGTTATCGTTATAGTGATGTGGTGAAATTTTACACATCTTTGTTTATGTTTCAAAAAAAAAAAAAAAAAAAAAAAAAAAAAAAAAAAAAAAATCGTAAAAAAAGAAAAGAAAAAGAAAAAGGAAAAGTTGGAAGTTTGTTTTAACCAACTTATGTAAAGTTTTGCATTAAGTGTCGATATCACCACTAGTTGTTGTATATTATATCTATGGATTGAATGGGAGTTGGCAGTTACGGGAACGCCAACTAAGGTTTATTCTTTGATTAAGATCTTGTTGAGTATAATTCGTGTCTACCTAAAGCGTGTGTTTCAAGTGTTAAAGCGTGAGTTATTCTATGATATGAGTCTTATTCATGGGATGGTTGGGATAGTGATTAACCACACTTAGGATTTTAATTTATCTGTTTTGTTTATTTTTCATTTTACACCAATTTATATCCCAAATATTATCATACCCTGTATTATTCTTTATCCAACCAAACCTTTGATTTATTGAGATTAGGGATTTGAGCAATCTTAATTATCGTAGTCGTGGATTCGGCTATGTATTTATGATTTTGTCGCCCTTTTTGATATAATATTATTGGTAAAGTTTGGACCTATCTTTAGCCTGTTCGAGTTAAGGATTTGAGCAATTGCAAGTATCGTGTTCGTGGATTCGATCATGTATTTGTGATTTTGTCGCCTTTTCTGGAATTTGAGATCGATAGAGATTAAGGAGAATAATTAACCCTTAACCTATAAACCCTTTTTACCGCTTTAGACTTGTTATTCCTTGGCTTTAGTGGGGGAGATGTGTATACTTGCCAAGCTTATGATAGAATATTCGTCACGACTGGACAGTTAAACGATTAGATTTGCTTCTATCAAATTATTTTATTTTACTTCTAATTCGTTAAGTGTTTAGTTGTGTGATTATGACAAAAATAATACGTGCTTAAATATAAAAATAAATCCTAATATCTTTTAGGATACATTTTCATAAGATTAATTCTAAGGTTTACTTGGGACAAGTAAAGTTCAAGTGGGGGGATGTTTGATGAACTCAAATAAGTACATTTTATTACTATCATTTATCCTATTAATTTGACTTGTTTTATTATATTATGTATGAGGATTGATACTTAATCGTTTACTTTTGTAATTCTCAGGTAAAAACAAGCATTTGGTGAAACTTGGCAATTTTGGACTAATTATGGAGCAAAACATCAAGAAGTTAAGAGTCTACTGAAATGCACAAGATCAAGACTATTCAACTCCAGATGCGCCGCATCTCACTTATTACATACGGCGCATCACTATCAAGATTTCACCAGATACGATCCAAGATACAAGAGGACATGCGCCGCATCTATTTATGGAGTTATGACGCATCTTCTGGCGGTGTACGAATATTCCTGAATATATTAATCTGGACCCCACGCGAATTTAAGTCAATGCGCCGCATCTACTTACTAGATGCGCCGCATCTTACCCTCAGACGGAAACTATAAATACCCCAAGACCAGACGAATTTCGAGAGCATAGAGATATATATTATATACGAGGTACGAAGACCAGAAAAACCTAAGGACGAATTCAGACGAATAGGCAGCACCAAGACACACTCCGAACGAAGATACAAGAGCTGTAAGAAGGTGCTGCATGTGTTTAATTCATTAATTAGTTTTGTTTTATTGATTAGTAAACTTTAATTCATCAGGATTGATGGCTTGTGTAATGTGACAACGGAAAGATTGCACTCCCTTAAAACTGCTTTCCCATCAATTAAAGTTTATATGTTGATGTCTTTGGTTACTACTTATTAGTGCATTGATAACCTCTGTGTTTATTAGTGGCCTGCGCATTTGACTACGGAAGAGAATGTGGCTCCCACGGTTGTTACATAAATTGATCACTTAGGAATAACTTTTAGACATAAGTAATCATTAAGGGTTTACTCGCCGATAAGAATAGGACCAACGAGAAAGGGTTAACTACATACACTTCATATAAAACTATCAATAAAACAAGTGACAATCTACTTAATCATCAGGACAGATCTTCTTATTGTCTCGAGTATTTATCTCTGTACGTGTGTGCTATTCGCTGATTCGTGCCTATTGGTTTAGTTTATTATTTAATTGCAACCAAATCGTGCCAGTCTCTTCAGGCTGAACCCCCTTGCGTTAGATTAGGTTGTATAGCTAACTTAGAATATTAAAATACTGATTAGAATAACGAGATAATACGTTCCACTCTTAGTGATCGACACTCTACTTACCATTATATTCATACTGACCAGGTACACTGCTCGTTAAGTATGTTTGTTATTGATAAGTCGGCTAAATATAAATTTAAAACTTGAGTAGGCATTAATACTCCTAAACCGCAACGACACATCGCACGCATCATTAGGTCGTAAGAACGGTTTCCAAATTTAGCAGCTTTAAATTACAAAAACCTCGCGGAACCTTTGACCAATTTGAATTAAATTTAATTCCAAACGAAATCCCCAAATTTATTGAAACCAGCAGCAATGAAGTCAAACAGCGGGAACAAAGCGTTAAACCAGTGGGAACAGTATATTTGACCAAAACTCACTACCAGCAGCAAAGGCTATGCAACCAGCAGCAATGAGATGGTGAACCAGCGGCAATGAACTGCTGTTTGACTAACGTCAAATCCCAATTAACTTCAAACCGACCCAACATTTAATTCCATGAACCTCCCCTTGAGCCTATATAATCCCTTGAAAAATCAATTCAACCATCACAATCACCAAACCCCAACATTAAACAAAATCACATACAATGAGCTCTTCAAAGCCCGACATCATCAACATATCTGATTCTTCCTCTGATTCATCAGAATCATCATCTGATACATCATCAGGATCATCAGGGTGGAAGAATTACTTCCCACCCGAATATACCACCGACCCAGCTCCACCACCAAAAACAAAGGGAAAACAAAAGCTGAGGAACCATCATCTCCCCCATCTGATGCTGGAGATTCTAGCTCTGATGATGATCCCGCATCCTGGCCAAAGAGCTTGACATACTACGAAGGTGAATGGGAAACTTATCCACCAAACTGTCTAATTTCTGCTAGAGCTAACTCGTGCAATGGAGAAAGTTGTTGCTTCCTTCTACCAAATGCCAGTGCCTACAAGGAATTAGGCAACCCCAAGGCCAAGCCAGCCAACTCCTGGGCCAAGCCAACCAAGACAATCAGTTCCAGTCCGAAAGAGAGGACAACCAATACCATTGGTCATTGGTCTTGCAGCTCCAAGGTTATATGGTGAAACCAGTGGGAGAGGAGTGAGGAAGGGGATGCCTGATTACATGGGCAAGGGCAAAGGGAAAATGGAGTAGGCTGCAGTTTGGGGTAAGGGCTAGGGTCTAGGAGTTTGGTCCTTCTGAGTAATGTCTTTTGTCTGGTTCTTTTGTTTGTAGACAAATGTTTTATGTTGGTGTTTAATGTTGTCTTTTGATGATGAATGGTGAATCATTGTAACCCCCATTTTCAATGATCAATAAAGTCTTTTCTTTTGATGTATCTCATGAGATTGAAGACTAATAATTATTACTTGACAATTAACCTGCATAAGGATAGAAAACACAAAATACATAATATACAAGAAAACAAAATTACCTGCAAAACAAAGTTAGTGAACAAATAAAATAGAAGAAATAGGATACAAATACAAGCATAAGCCTCCCCTCAAAAACAGCAAATACAATAATCATAAGGAAAATACACAAACTACACAAAGTTACCCAAGTCATTATTGACTTGTGCCTGCCAAGGAAACCATGGAAAATAAGGCATTCCACGCATACACATTTGGTCATAAAAAGAAGGCCAATAACCATGCTGCAAAGATCTGAGATTAGGATCAACACCAGCAGGAACAGCTGCTGGTATACAAAGCCTACCAGCAGCAACAGATGCTGGTCTTTTAGTTGATTTAGGCACATAAGGTGGGATCCTATCAACATTTCTCCATACAGGTCTAGTCTGATCTTTCCTGACAGAACCACCCATTTTGGTCTCATAGAAATCACAGTCTTTAATGAGGTGAGTATGACTACCACATACAAAACAAGATTTCTTCTTAACACAATTATTCTTCAAATGACTTCTTTTATTACAAATAGAATTATTAGATCCAATTTCAGAAGCCAAATTATTTTTAGTAGAACTCAAAGAGTTAACTTTAGAAAAGGCAGTTTTGGCAGTTGTTTCAGGAACAACTCTTGAGTATGAGACATGAGGCTTGGGTGTAACAGACTTTTCACTTGAACCACATGAAGTATAGTCTGTGGACTGAGATTCAGAAGACTTGTCACTTGCAGAGCAAGAGACATAGTCATCAGAATCACATGAATCCTTTGACTTTTTCCCATAAGACATGTATGATTCATCTAAGTCAATATGAAAATCAGTAGAGGTAGGCTTAAATGTCCCTGTAATGGGTGGACGCACAGCATTCATCCCTTCTTCTTTGACATACTTGACAGGGATTTGATAGTCTACTGGTTCAGGGTCAAAAATACTATATTCATTAGGGTCATAAACTTGATTTGGCCCTATGAGGTCACCATACCCGAAACCTCTTTTAGTTCTTATGGACATAGAACTATCAATCAATTTATGAAGGTTTTTAGAAGTTTCAGTCCATGCCTTAAACCTACCCATTTCAGTATCTAATTTTCCCTGTATTTCATGTTTCTCTATAACCAATTTATCATATTCTCTTTCAGAATATTTTAGACAGTTATTAGAATTTGTTAAATCTCTATCTAAGATCCTCACTTTTTCTTCATATGCAAGCTGAGTAGTTTCAAACCATACCTTTTGTTTCTCTAAGGTTTTGAGAGCCTTTTTATAAGCTTGAACCTCAACATACAGTTCTTTATAGTGTGGCTCCATGTCATCAAATTCTCTCTTAAGTCTATCATACAGTTCATGACAACCAAATGGGCAATGTTGAGCTTGTGAAGAGCAACCCACCAAGGCAAACTCCTTATCCACATCGTCCTGAGCTTCAGCTGCCATACTAAGAGTTTGAACGACATTTCCATTCTCAGCTTCATCTTCTTCTGTCCTTTCTACCATAGATCCAGGATGTAGCAAGGATTTAATATGCATCCCCCACTTTTCAAACTTATCCCCTGATAGAGACATAGTGTAAGGGTTTAAGAGATTTTGAAAGAGATGATTTCTTCTTCGACAGAGATCCTCACCAGTCTCTGATACCACTTGTAGGATCGAACACTTGATAGATCTGTGAGCTTGGCAAAACGTGTAGCTAGCTTATGTAAACACAAACCAACTACGTTGAGAATCTCTGTGTGCTATACTTATGTCTATGCGGAAACTAAACAACAAGTATATGAAGAAGATAATGGCTAAGAAACAATGATCCTCTATGGATCTTTTATTAACTTTGTTCTATTGAAAACTTATACAAAACCTTATGCTGTATGTTTCTTTTATAGGCTAAGAAACCCTAATACGACATTCTAGAAAAACGAGTAAAGAGATAAACATAAATCTCTTCCTAGAATAACTCTAACAAGATACTAAAAATACGTATGACCAGCAGCATTGAAAGCTGCCAGCAGGAATGAGTCAACGCTACCAGCAGGAACCAACATCAGCAGCAATGGATACTACCAGCAGGAACTAGCTAAAGCTAACAGCAGCAATGACTTTTTACAAAATTCCTAACAGTTTTGTTCTCGGGTGGCTTGGGACAATCTCCTATTAGATGACTTGTATCTCCGCATCTAAAACATTTCCTTTCCCCTTTTCCTTTGTTGTCATCATGATCCTTCTGAAATGATTTCTTTTCTTCTCGAGGTTGTCTTACAAACTTTCCTCGTCTTCTAAAGAACTCCTTGAAATCTCTTACGGCCATGTCATATTCTTCATCTTTGCTACCCGAACTAGACTCTTCATCATCACTTGAGTCTACTCTAGCTATTAAGACAATGGATTTGACTTTTTCCTTTTTACCCTTAACTATTTCCGAATCTTTTTCCATTACCATTTCATGAACTTTGAGATTTCCGATTAGCTAGTCAAGTAACATGCTTGAAAGATCCTTGGATTCTTCAATGGCCGTCACTTTTGCTCTCCACTTCGGATGTAGTTCTCTAAGTAATTTCCTGACAAAGTTCTTACTACAAAAAGATTCATCAAGTGCTTTAAGAGACGTAATGATAGTATTAAACCTAGCAAATGCACTATCAATGGTCTCATCTTCAGGGATAACAAATTGTTCATATTGTTGAACAAGAAGATCAATTTTGTTATCCTTGACTTGTGAGTTTCCTTGATGAGTGATTATTAAAGATTGCCAAATTTCTTTTGCGATTTTGCACATAAAGACTATTTCATACTCTGCTCTAGATAGAGCATTGTAAAGCATCATTTTTGCTTCATTATTTTTGGCAATCAAGTTCTTTTTCTCATCACTATGACAAGCAAGTGAAGTATCCTCCTCCCGACCACTTGAGATATCTTTTATTATAGCTTTATGATCACCTTCTATAATAATATACCATAGATCTATGTCTTTTGATTTCACATAAGTTTCAAAGTGTTTTTTCCAATATAAAAACCATTTGGTTCAAATAGTGGTGGTCTATGCATTGATTGCCCTTCTTTGAAGTTTTCAAAATCCATGGATCGTTCCAAGTTTTAAAATAAAATATATTTTAAAAATCTTGAGTAACGTAGCTCTTGATGCCAATTGTGGAAAACTGGAAGGGGGTTGAATAGTTTTACCATTTTTAAAATTACTTTGCTTTGAATACTTAGTGTTATTTCAATTAATGCAAATATCAAACAATAATTAACATGCAAGTAAGGAAAGAAATGATCAAACCACAACACGATTGTTTATAGTGGTTCGGTCTACAAGGACTCTCTTCCTTGCCCTACTCCACTCCCCGAGCCTCTAACTCGAGAGTTTTTCTTCACTAAGAAACAAGCTCCCTTCTCGGCAGAGAAAGCCTTTACAAACGTCGCTTACACTTTTTCCGTTACAAAGCTAAATATCGAGTTCTTTTACAAGGGTACAACCACTCCCGATACTCTATGTATTTTGAGGACTAAATTAGTAACCGATCACTACAGAGATTATATGATTGTTTGGTACAAACAATGAAGTGTGAAAAATAAAAAATTCACACAGTAACTAACTAACAAGTCCTGCAACGCTTTGTTGAAGCTTGTGATGCTTTGATCTTCTTGCTACAAAGAAAGATCACTTAAAATGAAATATGAAATATGAATGGGTTAGATATGAATGAAAGAATGTATGATGTTGTTTATGCTTATGAGTGATAAGAAAACACAAATGTGTGGCTTGTTATTTATAGGCCAACTGCCTCAACAAGCCACGGCTGGGACGAAACCAAAATGAGGGATCTATCCTTGTATTAGTTTGGTTCCTTGGGAACCTGACAGCAAATCTTCAAAAATCTTAAACAAGATATTCTTATGATCTTCAAAATCTCCTAAAGATTTCAAAGTGATGCATGCCATGATGTCATAGTACATTTCCAAATCTAGAATTAAAATGTATATGAATGTAACTTGCAAAATGTATATGAATATATAATATGTATATACTAGTGATTATATATGTAACATGTAGATGATATTACGTGTTTATGAAAAGCTTGTGACTATATATGTAAAAGACATAACAATATTTATGTTTTGCTAAAAATAAAGTTTATAATTGTCATTAACAAAATATAGCAAAGATCGTAAAATATAAATAACGTTTTTTAGATGATATTTGTATTAACAGTTTAGTTAGCCAACGCCGCAAGGTGTTTGTTTTGCTTATTTTAGCCCTTGAAAGGCTATGCTTGGTTTTATTTGTCTCGGTCAAAATAGGATAGCCGAGGGTGTGTTTGACTTGTTTATTTTTGTTGATATAGTCGTTTATTTATTTGCTTACTTTAAAATTTGAATTGTTAACGGGATAAAAACATGTAATATTTATCGAACTAAGTATACATTGGACATATTGAAATCGTAAGTGATTTTGACTATTTAGACTTACGCCGGACTAAAAATAGTAGACACAATAAACTGGTATTGACATTTAAATATTATCGGGCCAAAAAGCCTAATAAACAATAAATATAAATTGAAACTTCTAAGACTAGTTATTAGTTAAACATAACTAATCTACTTATCTCCCACTTAATTGCTACTTGATCCTTACATGTTTATTTCCTTTCATACGTGTGCTATATGTTTTATACTTTGGTATGTGTACTCGAGTCTTAACATTCAAACCACCACACGAACGATGATACAAAAACCTTTTTACAAACAATGATATGAAACCAATGATACAACATCTTTTAACTCATACGCATAACTTGAATTTCGCGTGACATATTTATAAGATAGGTTATTATCTTCAAGGTCGTGCCGACCATGTACGGTTGTGCTTTGCTACTTGATTCTATTTTTCAATACTTACGTCACTACACTCTAAGGTGAGTTCATGGCCCCTATTTTCAATTATTTCCTACTATATTTGGGGGAGATACATGCTTAACTACTTGCTTTTACTTTCACAAGTACTCTAAACTTTTACATATTAATGTGAGTTCATAGTCCCAAATTTATACGTTTTCCAAACTTTTGGGGAGCTACATGCTACAAACCTAAACACAAGTATTTTTTTTGTATACTATCCTGATTGATATTGCCTAAGTTTACATTGTTGCTACAAAAAAGACCCTCATATCATGACCCATTAATCACTTGCGAGTGAACGCGAATATAGTTAACAGATCTATTGGAGGTTGACGACCCATTTATACTAGCCGGCTAGATAGCTTTAATGCTAGCCGGATTGATAGACAAACGCACTTTATTTGAGATTAAATAGGAGAATGGCAAGCTCCTACCTGAGGGCATTATTACTACATTTAATTATGTTAGTAATTTACATCACCCTTGTGATGTCCTACTGTTAACGTTTCCGTGTCATGAGGCTTAGAGCAATATTATGGTACTGTAATGATACAGTACTGCCACTACTGAATTTATGGTTGCAACAACGGGGCCCACTGCCTATTAAACTTGAAACTTGTGTTCAACTGATTATTATAAAAACACTATGGATTCACACAATCTTTGACCCAATTAGGGCAAAGAAACACTATGGGTGTAAAACAACATAGCCCACTATTCCTTTTATCGATAATTGTAATCATTACAATTATAGCCCAAACTTGAAACTATTGAAATCAACTGTTTTATTTATAAACTCTATGAACTCACCAACCTTTGTGTTGACACTTTTAGCATGTTTATCTCAGGTCCATAATGAACGAGGATGGCACGGAGGGGCACGAATACTGATAGAAGGCTAAAATCTTACTATCATTCGAAAACTTATTTAATAAAGTGGAAAACTATTGGGACATCATTTTGTAAACTCTGATATTCGAATGATAAATCTTTTAAAACGACTCAATTAGAGTTCGTTTTCTATTATTATAACTGTTGTGCCGTCGAGTAACACTAGTTTGAATTCCACTGCATATCATGAAATTGGGGGTGTTATAGATTGGCATCAGAGCTTTAGTTATAGAGAAACGGGTCTAATTCAGACTTAAACTATAACTGCTTTTCCACAAAAACGTTTTGTAGCCTTTCGCTCTCCGTGCCTTCCATCATCCAGACGATTATGTGACTTCTAGGTAATTTATGCTACACAAACACTTTAGTATATTGATATATACACATTCGACATACTTTCGATTACTTTATACAAACAACGGAATAAACATACATGCGTCTGCGTATTCTAAGGCATTACGACTCAATCACATTTTCTCGATCTTATACCTACTCTTACATTTTGTGATTTACGAAACCTTCTCAAGACATTGTAACCAATTACAATGGTCTCTCCAACTTATCAGACATTGGGATTATACAATGATCTCCGTTATTTCTCAGACATTGTAAGTTACGCAATGGTCTAATTTACTTCTCAAATGTTGTAATGATACAATGGGTATTTCTTGGTTACTTTCCAAGATATTGTGGGTTGCACAATTCTTACCTTATCTACGTTAAATATATACTCACCAACTATTTTGAGTACTATGTCAAATTTCCTTGATGATCTTACTCCCATCTCTAGAGATAAGTGTAAATACTCCTTCCGTACTCTCAGAACACCTACACACTAAATTACCTTGTAAATTAAGTGTGAGTGTCGAGTCCGAAATTCTTAAGTAGGATGATTTACAATGTCTTTATTTGAATGGATTGGGACGCCTTTTTATTTAAATAAAGAAATTATGAATCACCGAACCATAAGCTTATATTTCCTTATTTAAATTCTTTGGGACGCCTCTATATGTAAGTAATGAATTATAAATGAATGGGCTTATTTATATTTGAAAAGACATGAGTATGAACTCGAGGATCACTAGAATTCATAAAACAAAAAACATAAACTTTTATTACATTAGAATCCACAAATATTAATACATAAGGATATAATTAGCATCGGTAGTGCTAATGTTACAAAGATCACTAAGTAAGGTATAGAATCGCCAATTGGTTGATCCACCAAGCTAATGAAAAACACAAATACAGCTACGAGAGCGAGAACCACGACTAGATGTAACACCTTGAATATTCTGTATGATAAATACAAACAAATCATTAACGCAGTATCAAAAGACATTGTCTTATGCATAAAAACAAACAAATCTTATTACACATTCATTCTTATAGATAAAGATTACATGAAAACACAAATAAAACAAAGATTTATTTCAACACTCCTACTATCTATTACCCTCATATTTTAACCACGCCGATGACTAGAACCACGAGTGGTTCGAGAAGGGCTAACACCACGACCAAAAATTCATAATCTTCTTCTGGAACGTAGGCCAAGTAGATAGCAGCGGCAACAACATACGCAATCGCAAGAATGGTAACAACATGCGGCATTTTGAAAAATTAATTAGAGAAATATGGGTGGTGGAAGAATGAAAATTAAAATGGGGTATTTAAAAAAAGGAAAAGTAGCCGTTGGACTACTGTTCATAGCCGTTGGGCTACTGTTCATGACCGTTTGAAATTACTGTTCATAAAAAAAATCTAAGGAACAAACTGATTTATCATCTACAAAAGCTGAAGTTCAACAACTTTCTCTACATTCATTAAGTTTTCATCCGAAATCTTCATTGTTAAAAACAGTTTTCGACGTCAATAATTTGATTTTCACAAAACAAGTAATTAGGAACCATGTTATTTTTATGATTAATTATCAAAACATGATAAACCTTATAAAATAAGAATCTTCATTCAAAATGAATTTTTTCTAAGTTTATTTGCCCTTTGGAATAGCGTTTCTCATGTAAAACAATAAATTCTAACTTATAAATTTTCACAAGTGAAACCAGAATCAAACTTGCTCACCTAGTTACATGATTAACCTAAATCAAATCAAGAGAAACATATATCTGACAAAACACTCGTTACTCTTCTAAGAAGAAATTCAGGATAACGATAAACTACACATTTTTCCACAACGACAAGTGAAAATACCTCACTAGTTAGCTCGTAAACCAATTGTCAAAAGGAACCACATTTTTCAATATCAAAAATGGACTGAATCTCGGAACGCGATTCCGTTTAAGGGGTTGAGACTGTAACCACCGGTAAATTTCCACTTGTATTATTATTCTAACGAAAGAATACTTATCCATTTTCTACGTCTAATTTATTTTTAAGATTAAACGTTATCAGTTTATCACAAAAATAAACTAATGTAACGTAACCCACACTGAAACTATGTGATCTAATGAACTTGGTGTAAATCTCGAAACTAATAGAATTGGTATAATGAAAAACCATCGGGCTTGGTACAAATGTGGACTAGGGTTAATCTACATATTGCTAGAACGTTTCTAGTAATATCATTTTCATTTTATGTCTTACCCTTATTTACCTATTTATTATTTATTATCATTAATTAAATAAATAAATATTTCTACACGATTTTCATGCATAAATAATGTACCATGTACTCCTAATATATAAATATCTAGTTACAATTTATAAATATCTATTTACTATTCATCAAACTATCTAGTTACTATTCATAAATATATATTTACTATTCATCGAAATATCTATTTACTATTTATCAAAATATCTAGATATTTTCATAAATTTTCACTATAAATAGAAAGAAAACTAGTTCATTTTTTCACAAAAAAAAAAAAAAAAAAAAAAAAAAAATTCTCTCTGATTTCGAGCCAAACAAAAGGAACATAGAAGATATTATCCCTATCTCTTCCTCTCCCTTGTGTCATCAGCGACACCACCACAACACCACAGCCACCTCCACATCTCCTCACCACCAGCCACCCTTGCTGCCATCACCACGCTGCCACACAGCTGCTCCACACCGACACCACAAAGAGGAGACAAGGGTGTGTTGGAGTTGGGTTTCGTTAGGTTCAAGCTAACCCCAGCTGCACCACCTTCGTGACCTCCCCTCCACTCTCGTTTTCATTGGTATGTCGAAACCCAGCAAGTTTAGTTTTTATTGTTTGCTTTTGATTCAAATATAAAACTGAGATTTGTATAAATGATTATGTAATTGGAATGGATTAAAAGTTGTTTTGTAATTAATGGTATCATCGTTAAAAATCGTGGGTTGTGGTTTAATTTTAGTTTTACTCGATGTGCTTGTTTTCGTGCTTATTAATAGGCTTACAGCTTATTTGAATATTGATAGACTCGTATAGCTTGTTTTGGTTTTTGTTTGGTCTCGACCCAAACTGGAAAACCGAGAGGTTGTTGGTTCGAAGCTTATGTTGTTCGACTTATGTGATTATTTGCAACTACTTATCATGCTAGTGCTTATGTTGGTTTAAGCTTATTTTTGGTGTTAATTACTTATTTCATAAGCTCGCGCTAGCTTATTTCTTTTCTTTTTGACTTCGGTGCAAAACAGCCCCACGAGGGGTATGATTGTTTTGTGTCCATTTGTTGTGTTCGGTTCAACAAGACACCCAAATAGGGTGCTCGTTGTGCTTGTTCTTGGATCAACCACACCCCGAAGGGTGTTGGTTCGTGTTTGTGACAACTTTGTTAATAAACCCACGAGGGGTGATAGTTTGGTTTGTATTTCAGTCCAGCGCGGCCACCCCATAGGGTGTGTTTGTTAGCTTATTTTTTGGACTTAGTTAGACAGGTGGTTTATGGGTATTGCAACAGCCAAAGGGCTGTTTGGTTTGCGTAGGGCTTTGACCCACACCGCGACCCAACATAAGGGTGCGCCTGGTTGATTCTCGACCAGCAGCGACCCACGTGGGGTGTTTGTTGCTCTCGGTTCAACACCAACCTGAGAGGGTGGTGTTTGTTGTTGTTGTTGTTGTTGTTTCTATTCAGGTTAACCACAAAACCACACCAAGAGGGTGTTTGTTTCTGCCGTCGGTTCACCAGACACCCAAGAGGGTGCGTTTGGGGTTTGTTTGGTTTGTTCGCGGTCAAAGGGAAAACCACCCAAAGGGTGTTTTTTGTCTGCTGAAATGCAGCCCCAATAGAGGGTGTTTGTTTGCTGCAATATAGCCCCAAAAAGGGTGCGTTTGTCCGCTTATTTTCTGCAAAAAATAGGGCACATTTTGCTTGCTTATTTTCTGAACAAAGGGTGCATTTTTCTTGCCTAGTTTCTCCACAAAATCGGGTGTTCGCTTGCTGCAACGCAGCCCCAACAATGGGCGTTTCTTGGCTACAAAACAGCCCCAACAGCGGGCGTTTGTTGGCTACGAAATAGTCCCAACATGGGGTATGTTTGGCTGCTCATTTTCTACAAAAAAAGGATGCGCTTGCCTGCTTATTTTCTGCACAAAAAGGGCGTTTATACCTGCTTAATCCAGCCCCAAAAGGGTGCATTTTGTTTATTTATTTTCCGCGGAATAGGGGGTGTTTGTTTGTCATGATTCGCGACCATAGCCACGCGAAATTGGTGTTAGGTTCGTTGGTTTTAAGCACACCAAATTGCAACCCATTAAAGGTGCGTTTGGTCTGGTTGCTGTCACAGCCAAAGGGGCTGTTTGTTTGTTGTTTCTACCCAGCCCAACAGTAGCCATAAGTGGCGTTTGGTTTTGCTTGTTTCCAGCCCACATCGCAAGGTGTTGGGTTTGGTTAAGTTAGCCTACACTGTTGGGTTTGGTTCAAGACGTACCTTCTTCTTATTCTTCGATAGAGTTTTCGTGCTTTACAAAAAAAATATATTGAAGAGCGTGCTGATAACGTGTTGTGAATACAAGAATTGAGGGAATGAATATTCTTCTTATTGATCATTAACTATGAGATTTACAAAGAGTATATATAGACAAATATTAGGGCAAAAACCCTAATAGCTAACATGGGCTATGGGCCTATTATGGGTTATATGGACATCCACTAATAATTATCCATAACACTCCCTCTTGGATGTCCATATTGTTAATACGCTTAGGGAATGCTGCCTCATTAAAAACCTTGCCAGGAAAACCCAGTGGGACAAAACCAAGACTAAGGACAAAAAGAGTGCAGCGCGTATTATCTCCCTCTGATGACTACATCACTTGGTATCTTGTAAATAGGTCAACGAAATCATCACTGGAATGAGAAGTGTCTTGTCGCCTTTGATGTAACGTTACTTGAATATAGCAAGGTATGCTACATTATCTTCATGCAATAGTTGTTATCTCCTTTCCAGAATTTATGTATGGTTTGATGAAGTCGCCTTGATTGTTTGCTCTATCAAATGCCAGGAAAAATATTCGCCACTTGTAACAATATATCCATGTTGAGATCGATCATTGTAAGTTAAACATATATCCTGCATCTGCAAAACTAACTAAACTTGTTTTGACGGGTTAGTAAAATATAAACCCATATCCTTTGTACCTTGAAAATATTGAAATATTTGATTTACTGTGGTTCAATTTGATCAACTACTATTCTCGAGAATTTTTAAATCATGACACGTGTTCCATGCATTCTATATTCCTTAAGGAATCTCAACAAAAATGAGCTCTTGTTTTATAATATTAGACGCATACAACTTATTTCTCATATTGCCAGACATAACATTAAATATCCTTTCTCATAACATTCATGTGTATGGATTTCACCCAATAATCACGTTTCATCATAAGAGACTTTCATAGTTCATTAGTTACTTGCGTCTTTATATTCTTTGGCCATTCATTTTACAACTACACTTCTTGTAGATATCCAAGATCCTCACCTTGTATTTATCATGCGCATTATTATATACATTATTATCGACGTCGTTTCAGTTCTTTTCGATTCCACACTTTACTAGACATTATATTCTATCATTTGTTGAGATCTCAAAGTTTTTTTTTCATGTACCCGGGGTTTTCAATATCCTTTCATGTCAAGTTTTTCTTTCAGAGACTATTATGGGGTCTTTATTATCTCGATTCGGCCATCTTAATTTATTGCTCCATTTAATCTATTCATTCGAGGACTTTTTATTTGGAATCGATTCGTCTATCACGCTGCAGACGTGCCATAAACTTACTACCAATCAATGATTTTACTGTTGGGACACACATTGTAATTGGAGCAATAGCAGCATAATATGATCTAGTCACTTTCTTTAGGTCACTAAATATGTCTGGCATTTACTATATCTGGAATGTTATTTGTCCCTTGAACTTTAAGTTCATATTCATTAATGTGAGGATCAACATCTATATCATAATTCATTCTATATTTCTCGCTGCTCATTCTCTCCCCCTGAATGAATTATCAATTTAAATATCCCATTTTGTGTGTTGTGGTGTATTTACTATATATCACACAATTATAAAATCTCACATGGGAAATTTGGTTTGTGACCAAAACTATTCTAACGGGGAGGATTCATTATAGATTGTTGGCAAGATGCGATTCATATGTCATAACATGCCCCATAAACTAAAAGTTTTGTTCTCACAATATTATTGGCTTTGTAATCAACTGAAGACGTTTTATAAACGTTTCAACAAAAGCAATTCGCGTATGAACATGGGCTACTTTTATGTTCAACACTTATTCCAATAATCGCCCAATACTTGGAAGTTTTCACCACCATTTTTAATAATTTAATTTGGAAAACCGTGCTCGCATTTTATAAGCCGAGCCATTAATCACGCTAATCTTAAGTTGCGTCTTTGATGATCATTTTGACGATGCATCGATTTTATAAATCAAAATGATCCATATGGCACATGTATAGGCCTACATACATGCCCTTTATATTTTTCCACAATTTAAAAACAAGTCCTTATTTGTATTTTACATACATGTATAGGCATCGATTTTATAATTTTATATTTTTAATAATTTAAGGAAGCAAGTCCTTATTTGTATTTTATGGTGATAAGTAAATAACCAACTTCCACTGAGAACAATAAAAATTTATCTTGGAAGAAACACATCATTCTTCTATATATTTCGCATCATCACTAAACCGGAATGGTCGAACCGGTTTGCCAATCAATACAAGTTGCACTATTTTGCTTATCATTTCAGTATTCTTCATGTTTCATTCTTCTTGTTTTGTATCATCAAATCTACGAAATATAAAACCCAACACTGTATAAACGAAATCAGATAAATTATGTTTTTTTCACTTCAACCAGAAAAAAGATAGTATAAATAGGTAGTGTTTTGAAGGTGATTGCCCAATTTTTGCCTTTTCATGTTGCGACTAATCAGTTTCTACTTCTAGTGTTTCGTATACTGAAAGAGAGATTATCTGATTACTTGGTGTCAAATAGACAGTTTAGGACGAGTCTCAACAAAACAGATTCTGATTATCCAACAATTCAACTTCACCAGACACTCAAAAAGTTGATTATCTTATTATCACAACCTAAAACACCATACGCACATAATCACTTCCAAAAGCAATGCCAAACACCCCCGACTTGTAAAAATTCATGACTCACGGTTTCACTACACCCGAAACAACAATAGATAGAAACTCAGAATAACAGATAAACTAAAAGCACTCCAAAATGATACTATTTGTCAGACTAATCAAATAAACATGGATTAAACTTGCCTTCATGAACCAAAGCTATATATTGCCTTCATGTCTATAAATTTTCATTTATTTTCAATCTAAGTGTAAACCTCATTATTTTTAATAAACGCTATATAATTCAAACAGTAATCAATTCTAAAACTCCATTAGATATATATCCGATTTCTACAAACTCTAAAACGTTCATCAAAACATAGCTATAAACAAACAAACAACACGTAATATTTTAAAAATTCCTAGATTAACATCAATTAAGCTTGTTATTCACGTTCTAGAAATATTCATTAAAACAAAACAAATGATCAAAACACCCCAATTCAATCCGATTAACAATGAATTTGCAGAACAAGAGTAACGAAAAACACATAACAGCGACTGTTTATAATCGAATCTAAACACACTAAGGCTAACGATCAATAAATTCGCACAACCTCCAAAACGGAATAAACGAATAACAAATCCTACACGACCGAAACAGTCGATATCTAGAAAATTCACCTAAATTAACACCAAACTTATTCTTCAAGCTCTATAGATATTCAACAACACAAAACTATGAGTCAAAAAAATGCTCAAATCATCTAAACAACGAATAGCTTCCAAAAATCAGTTACATTATCAAGCAGCGTAACAACGCTATATACATACACCCTAACTTACCGAAACAATAAATAACTAAAAAAAAATCACATTAAATTAGTAAGTGATACAAAAACTTACCGAGATGATCACCACAATAATTATAAGGTAATTGAAGACATACCACAGGGAATCTAGAGTAAACCAAGAGCGTGCTGATAACGTGTTGTGAACAAGAATTGAGGGAATGAATATTCTTCTTATTGATCATTAACTATGAGATTTACAAAGAGTATATATAGACAAACATTAGGGCAAAAACCCTAATAGCTAACATGGGCCATGGGCCTATTATGGGTTATATGGACATCCACTAATAATTATCCATAACACTCCCTCTTGGATGTCCATATTGTTAATACGCTTAGGGAATGCTGCCTCATTAAAAACCTTGCCAGGAAAACCCAGTGGGACAAAACCATGACTAAGGACAAAAAGAGTGCAACGCGTATTATCTCCCTCGGATGACTACATCACATGGTATCTTGTAAATAGGTCAACAAAATCATCACTGGAATGAGAAGTGTCTAGTCACCTTTGATGTAACGTTACTTGAATATAGCAAGGTATGCTACATTATCTTCATGCAATAGTTGCTATCTCCTTTCCAGAATTTATGTATGGTTTGATGAAGTCGCCTTGATTGTTTGCTCTATCAAATGCCAGGAAAAATATTCGCCACTTGTAACAATATATCCATGTTGAGATCGATCATTGTAAGTTAAACATATATCCTGCATTTGCAAAACTAACTAAACTTGTTTTGACGGGTTAGTAAAATATAAACCCATATCCTTTGTACCTTGAAAATATTGAAATATTTGATTTACTGTGGTTCAATTTGATCAACTACTATTCTCGAGAATTTTAAATCATGACACGTGTTCCATGCATTCTATATTTCTTAAGGAATCTCAACAAAAATGAGCTCTTGTTTTATAATATTAGACGCATACAACTTATTTCTCATATTGCCAGACATAACATTAAATATCCTTTCTCATAACATTCATGTGTATGGATTTCACCCAATAATCACGTTTCATCATAAGAGACTTTCATAGTTCATTAGTTACTTGCGTCTTTATATTCTTTGGCCATTCATTTTACAACTACACTTCTTGTAGATATCCAAGATCCTCACCTTGTATTTATCATGCGCATTATTATATACAGTATTATCGACGTCGTTTCAGTTCTTTTCGATTCCACACTTTACTAGACATTATATTCTATCATTTGTTGAGATCTCAAAGGTTTTTTTTCATGTACCCGGGGTTTTCAATATCCTTTCATGGGGTCTTTATTACCTCGATTCGACCATCTTAATTTATTGCTCCATTTTATCTATTCATTCGAGGACTTTTTATTTGGAATCGATTCGTCTATCACGCTGCAGACGTGCCATAGACTTACTACCAATCAATGATTTTACTGTTGGGACACACATTGTAATTGGAGCAATAGCAGCATAATATGATCTAGTCACTTTCTTTAGGTCACTAAATATGTCTGGCATTTACTATATCTGGAATGTTATTTGTCCCTTGAACTTTAAGTTCATATTCATTAATGTGAGGATCAACATCTATATCATAATTCATTCCATATTTCTCGCTGCTCATTCTCTCCCCCTGAATGAATTATCAATTTAAATATCCCATTTTGTGTGTTGTGGTGTATTTACTATATATCACGCAATTACAAAATCTCACATGGTAAATTTGGTTTGTGACCAAAACCATTCTAACGGGGAGGATTCATTATAGATTGTTGGCAAGATGCGATTCATATGTCATAACATGCCCCATAAACTAAAAGTTTTGTTCTCACAATATTATTGGCTTTGCAATCAACTGAAGACGTTTTATAAACGTTTCAACAAAAGCAATTCGCGTATGAACATGGGCTACTTTTATGTTCAACACTTATTCCAATAATCGCCCAATACTTGGAAGTTTTCACCACCATTTTTAATAATTTAATTTGGGAAACCGTGCTCGCATTTTATAAGCCGAGCCATTAATCACGCTAATCTTATGTTGCGTCTTTTATGATCATTTTGACGATGCATCGATTTTATAAATCAATATAATCCATATGGCACATGTATAGGCCTACATACATGCCCATTATATTTTTCCACAATTTAAGGAAGCAAGTCCTTATTTGTATTTTATGGTGATAAGTAAATAACCAACTTCCACTGAGAACAATAAAAATTTATCTTGGAAGAAACACATCATTCTTCTATATATTTCGCATCATCACTAAACCGGAATGGTCGAACCGGTTTGCCAATCAATACGAGTTGCACAATATTCTTAACACATATACATCATATATCATAACATAATGTCCATTAAAGAATTTACAGAAACAAAAATTAATAAATAAATTAAGCACGTTACTTTACAGTTTGGCGACAATAGTGATAATAAATATATCAAGCAGCTTAGGATGTTGATTTCAGCGTATGTAGTATATGATAAACAATAGGGTTTTAGATTTACCTTTTAAATCAAAGTAATATAGAATCCAGAATCCAAAGAGTCAAAGACGTACACGTACCGGTGATGAAAACGAGAGAAAACCTAAACCTTTAGAGCGTGCTTCGATTGCACTTAACTTTATATTAAAGTCGAATAATATGAAGAATGTTATAAATCATCACAGTTAAACTTATATTTGTTCAATCAAATTTATACAAGCAAATACAGAGCTTTAACACTATTCAATATAAAATCCAGTTAGCCTATAGCATTATTCAATTAATAAACATGTTTTATACTAGAGAATTTGCACTTTTAGCGGAAAACATATATGTATTATTAACCATTTAATACAATGTCTCGTAAGCAAATAAGAACCCATAATAAATAATGCCCACATACATGAAAAACTCAATCACACAATAGAGTCAACTTAGACATCTTTATATTTAATATATCAATTATTCTTAGGTAACCTTGACAATAAAAATCTTACAACTATCACATAAATTTATTAATCATGCTTTAATACTCTTTAAAGATTAATAAATTTTTACTTTTAAAAATAAAGCATAGTCTAGTAGTATCATAGCTGTAAAATCAAATTACTAAAAGAAAACAAAATCTACTTTATTGTAAATCGTAGATGTACAAGGCAGTTGTATGATCAAAATTGAGTTTTAGAGGCTTAATTTCCTACAAATTTACATTCTGTTAATTTATAAGTAAGCATATTTAGACAAGTCCAATATGATAACCAAACAATATAACAATATATTACATGCAGAGGCAACAAGCTAGCTCAATATCCTCATATATACACATAAATAAAACTCGATCATGAACTATCAAATACTCCTGTGAACATATACAAAGTCTAGTACATATAGTTAGCTTATATAGCAAGATGAACATACAAAATATAGACTAGAATAACTATAAAGCATATTATCTTGCATATTCAAGATAAAAATTATCCTTAAAATTTGCTACACGTCCAAAGAATAGTGCATGAACTATTAAAAGTAATGATTGAAATCATAAGTTGCAACAAAACTATTAAAATTGCATAACAGTGGCAAACAAAGATTGCATAAATTCGTATATATATCAAGATTGCATAAATCAAAGTAATAATATACTATAATAATAGATTAATAGTGCATAAGTTCATATTCAAACATCGCACGCAACAAAACTATCTATGATCTAACAAGATAAGAAATATGAATAGGGACGAATAACAAACATAATATAATACATAAATAGAGTATGTTTTACTTACCGTTTGCAATTGTAATTGCTAACTTCTAATTAATATTAATTTCTTCTCCTCTTTGTCAATCGACAAGTTACGTACCTTTTGTATGGGAGACATCTCTTAGGCAAGCTATAATTTGAATCTATGTTGACGCATGAAGAAGTAATTTTGTGGTTGAATCTTCAGTAGAAGAAAATTTTTGTTATCTGTCTTCAAATAAAATTGAAAACTATAAACACAGTGATAAACAAATTAAAATTGCGCATGGCAAAAATAAGCATGTTGTGTGAATAATCGATCTCATATTGTTTTGATCTATATGTATACGTCATCGATTAGTTAGCATAAATAGCATGGATGTCACTTGCTTTATTAATTTAAATGAAATAGTAACAGCTACAACAAATACGACCAATATATATCGGAGTAAAAGTTTAAGGATCTACAACATCAAAAATTAAGCAAAGTCGAAGAGAAAACTTATCTAAAAAATGATGTCACGTTGGAACCGAAAGATCATTTTGTCAGTATAATATCTTTTGAAATCGAATCACTTTAAGAGCGTGCTGATAACGTGTTATGAATACAAGATTGAGAGAATGAATATTCTTCTTATTGATTATTAACTATGAGATTTACAAAGAGTATATATAGACAAACATTAGGTCAAAAACCCTAATAGCTAACATGGGCCATGGGCCTATTATGGGTTATATGGACATCCACTAATAATTATCCATAACACTCCCTCTTGGATGTCCATATTGTTAATACGCTTAGGGAATGCTGCCTCATTAAAAACCTTGCCAGGAAAACCCAGTGGGACAAAACCATGACTAAGGACAAAAAAGTGCAGCGCGTATTATCTCCCTCTGATGACTACATCACTTGGTATCTTGTAAATAGGTCAACGAAATCATCACTGTAATGAGAAGTGTCTTGTCGCCTTTGATGTAACGTTACTTGAATATTGCAAGGTATGCTACATTATCTTCATGCAATAGTTGCTATCTCCTTTCCAGAATTTATGTATGGTTTGATGAAGTCGCCTTGATTGTTTGCTCTATCAAATGCCAGGAAAAATATTCGCCACTTGTAACAATATATCCATGTTGAGATCGATCATGGTAAGTTAAACATATATCCTGCGTCTGCAAAACTAACTAAACATGTTTTGACGGGTTAGTAAAATATAAACCTATATCCTTTGTTCCTTGAAAATATTGAATATTTGATTTACTGTGGTTCAATTTGATCAACTACAATTCTCGAGAATTTTAAATCATGACACGTGTTCCATGCATTCTGTATTCCTTAAGGAATCTCAACAAAAATGAGCTCTTGTTTTATAATATTAGACGCATACAACTTATTTCTCATATTGCTGGACATAACATTAAATATCCTTTCTCATAACATTCATGTGTATGGATTTCACCCAATAATCACGTTTCATCATAAGAGACTTTCATAGTTCATTAGTTACTTGCGTCTTTATATTCTTTGGCCATTCATTTTACAACTACACTTCTTGTAGATATCCAAGATCCTCACCTTGTATTTATCATTCGCATTATTATATACAGTATTATCGACGTCGTTTCAGTTCTTTTCGATTCCACACTTTACTAGACATTATATTCTATCATTTGTTGAGATCTCAAAGTTTATTTTTTATGTACCCGGGGTTTTCAATATCCTTTCATGTCTAGTTTTTCTTTCAGAGACTATTATGGGGTCTTTATTACCTCGATTCGACCATCTTAATTTATTGCTCCATTTTAACTATTTATTCGAGGACCTTTTATTTGGAATCGATTCGTCTATCACGCTGCAGACGTGCCATAGACTTACTACAAATCAATGATTTTACTGTTGGAACACACATTGTAATTGGAGCAATAGCAGCATAATATGATCTAGTCACTTTCTTTAGGTCACTAAATATGTCTGGCATTTATTATATCTGGAATGTTATTTGTCCCTTGAACTTTAGGTTCATATTCATTAATGTGATAATCAACATCTATATCATAATTCATTCCATATTTCTCGCTGCTCATTCTCTCCCCTGAATGAATTATCAATTTAAATATCCCATTTTGTGTGTTGTGGTGTATTTACTATATATCTCACAATTACAAAATCTCACATGGGAAATTTGGTTTGTGACCAAAACCATTCTAACGGGGAGGATTCATTATAGATTGTTGGCAAGATGCGATTCATATGTCATAACATGCCCCATAAACTAAAAGTTTTGTTCTCACAATATTATTGGCTTTGCAATCAACTGAAGACGTTTTATAAACGTTTCAGCAAAAGCAATTCGCGTATGAACATGGGCTACTTTTATGTTCAACACTTATTTCAATAATCGCCCAATACTTGGAAGTTTTCACCACCATTTTTAATAATTTAATTTATTAGCTCACTGGCTCAATGTTTTATGATACGTGATGATTTTAAGCCTAATTTCTTCACTAAAATAACCATTACTTTTGTTGAATTTTATATTATATAATTTTGATGACATCTTTTATTGTGATCTCGTTATCTTGATTTGGCTTCTACGATTTAAAATTCGAAATATTACCTATAAATCTTGATTGCTTTTGATATTGTTGATCTTTATATATAATTTTGTGTGACTCTGATTTTGTGATAGCTCACCAAGATGGAAAACAAACATTGTTTAAGGCATACTTAGTCGCATTAGACTTGAGAGCATGAGCATATTAATTATAGTGGTTACCTATTGATCACATGCATGTTGATCCAAGAGGGAGTGTTATGGATAATTATTAGTGGATGTCCATATAACCCATAATAGGCCCATGGCCCATGTTAGCTATTAGGGTTTTTGCCCTAATGTTTGTCTATATATACTCTTTTTAAATCTCATAGTTAATAATCAATAAGAAGAATATTCATTCCCTCAATTCTTGTTCACAACACGTTATCAGCACGCTCTTGGTTTCCTCTCGATTCCCTGTGGTATGTCTTCAATTACTTTATAATTATTGTGGTGATCATCTCGGTAAGTTTTTTTATCACTTACTAATTTAATGTGATTTTTTTTAGTTATTTATTGTTTCGGTAAGTTAGGGTGTATGTATATAGCGTTGTTACGCTGCTTGATAATGTAACTGATTTTTGGAAGCTATTCGTTGTTTAGATGATTTGAGCATTTTTTTTTACTCATAGTTTTGTGTTGTTGAATATCGATAGAGCTTGAAGAATAAGTTTGGTGTTAATTTAGGTGAATTTTCTAAATATCGACTGTTTCGGTCGTGTAGGATTTGTTATTCGTTTATTCCGTTTTGGAGGTTGTGCGAATTTGTTGATCCTTAGCCTTAGTTTGTTTAGATTCGATTATAAACAGTTGTTGTTATGTGTTTTTCGTTACTCTTGTTCTGCAAATTCATTGTTAATCGGATTGAATTGGGGTGTTTTGATCATTTGTTTTGTTTTAATGAATATTTCTAGAACGTGAATAACAAGCTTAATTGATGTTAATCTAGGAATTTTTGAAATATTACGTGTTGTTTGTTTGTTTATAGCTATGTTTTGATGAACGTTTTAGAGTTTGTAGAAATCGGATATATATCTAATGGAGTTTTAGAATTGATTACAGTTTGAATTATATAGCGTTTATTAAAAATAATGAGGTTTACACTTAGATTGAAAATAAATGAAAATTTATAGACATGAAGGCAATATATAGCTTTGGTTCATGAAGGCAAGTTTAATCCATGTTTATTTGATTAGTCTGACAAATAGTATCATTTTGGAGTGCTTTTAGTTTATCTGTTATTCTGAGTTTCTATCTATTGTTGCTTCGGGTGTAGTGAAACCGTGAGTCATGAATTTTTACAAGTCGGGGGTGTTTGGCATTGCTTTTGGAAGTGATTATGTGCGTATGGTGTTTTAGGTTGTGATAATAAGAAAATCAACTTTTTGAGTGTCTGGTGAAGTTGAATTGTTGGATAATCAGAATCTGTTTTGTTGAGACTCGTTCTAAACTGTCTATTTGACACCAAGTAATCAGATAATCTCTCTTTCAGTATACGAAACACTAGAAGTAGAAACTGATTAGTCGCAACATGAAAAGGCAAAAATTGGGCAATCACCTTCAAAACACTACCTATTTATACTATCTTTTGCGTTGCAATTGAATGTATAACCTTTAAAAGCACATGGAATGAATATAATTGTACTGTACATTAGTTTTCTTGTTGAAGTGAAAAAACATAATTTATCTGATTTCGTTTATACAGTGTTGGGTTTTATATTTCGTAGATTTGATGATACAAAACAAGAAGAATGAAACATGAAGAATACTGAAATGATAAGCAAAATAGTGCAACTTGTATTGATTGGCAAACCGGTTCGACCATTCCGGTTTAGTGATGATGCGAAATATATAGAAGAATGATGTGTTTCTTCCAAGATAAATTTTTATTGTTCTCAGTGGAAGTTGGTTATTTACTTATCACCATAAAATACAAATAAGGACTTGCTTCCTTAAATTGTGGAAAAATATAAAGGGCATGTATGTAGGCCTATACATGTGCCATATGGATCATTTTGATTTATAAAATCGATGCATCGTCAAAATGATCATCAAAGACGCAACTTAAGATTAGCGTGATTAATGGCTCGGCTTATAAAATGCGAGCACGGTTTTCCAAATTAAATAATTAAAAATGGTGGTGAAAACTTCTAAGTATTGGGCGATTATTGGAATAAGTGTTGAACATAAAAGTAGCCCATGTTCATACGTGAATTGCTTTTGTTGAAACGTTTATAAAACGTCTTCAGTTGATTGCAAAGCCAATAATATTGTGAGAACAAAACTTTTAGTGTATGGGGCATGTTATGACATATGAATCGCATCTTGCCAACAATCTATAATGAATCCTCCCCATTAGAATGGTTTTGGTCACAAACCAAATTTCCCATGTGAGATTTTGTAATTGTGTGATATATAGTAAATACACCATAACACACAAAATGGGATATTTAAATTGATAATTCATTCAGGGGGAGAAAATGAGTAGCGAGAAATATGGAATGAATTATGATATAGATGTTGATCCTCACATTAATGAATATGAACTTAAAGTTCAAGGGACAAATAACATTCCAGATATAGTAAATGGCAGACATATTTAGTGACCTAAAGAAAGTGACTAGATCATATTATGCTGCTATTGCTCCAATTACAATGTGTGTCCCAACAGTAAAATCATTGATTGGTAGTAAGTATATGCCACGTCTGCAGCGTGATAGACGAATCGATTCCAAATAAAAGGTCCTCGAATGAATAGATAAAATGGAGCAATATTTTAAGATGGTCGAATCGAGGTAATAAAGACCCCATAATAGTCTCTGAAAGAAAAACTAGACATGAAAGGATATTGAAAACCCCGGGTACATGAAAAAAAACTTTGAGATCTCAACAAATGATAGAATATAATGTCTAGTAAAGTGTGGAATCGAAAAGAACTGAAACGACGTCGATAATACTGTATATAATAATGCGCATGATAAATACAAGGTGAGGATCTTGGATATCTAAAAGAAGTGTAGTTGTAAAATGAATGGCCAAAGAATATAAAGACACAAGTAACTAATGAACTATGAAAGTCTCTTATGATGAAACGTGATTATTGGGTGAAATCCATACACATGAATGTTATGAGAAAGGATATTTAATGTTATGTCTGGCAATATGAGAAATAAGTTGTATGCGTCTAATATTATAAAACAAGAGCTCATTTTTGTTGAGATTCCTTAAGGAATATAGAATGCATGGATCACGTGTCATGATTTAAAATTCTCGAGAATAGTAGTTGATCAAATTGAACCACAGTAAATCAAATTTTTCAATATTTTCAAGGTACAAAGGATATGGGTTTATATTTTACTAACCCGTCAAAACAAGTTTAGTTAGTTTTGCAGATGCAGGATATATGTTTAACTTACAATGATCGATCTCAACATGGATATATTGTTACAAGTGGCGAATATTTTTCCTGGCATTTGATAGAGCAAACAATCAAGGCGACTTCATCAAACCATACATAAATTCTGGAAAGGAGATAGCAACTATTGCATGAAGATAATGTAGCATACCTTGCTATATTCAAGTAACGTTACATCAAAGGCGACAAGACACTTCTCATTCCAGTGATGATTTCGTTGACCTATTTACAAGATACCAAGTGATGTATTCATCAGAGGGAGATAATACGCGCTGCACTCTTTTTGTCCTTAGTCATGGTTTTGTCCCACTGGGTTTTCCTGGCAAGGTTTTTAATGAGGCAGCATTCCCTAAGCGTATTAACAATATGGACATCTAAGAGGGAGTGTTATGGATAATTATTAGTGGATGTCCATATAACTCATAATAGGCCCATGGCCCATGTTAGCTATTAGGGTTTTTGCCCTAATGTTTGTCTATATATACTCTTTGTAAATCTCATAGTTAATAATCAATAAGAAGAATATTCATTCCCTCAATCTTGTATTCACAACACGTTATCAGCACGCTCTAAGTTATTCTTCTAAGACAGTAATGCTATAACCAATGGTGCACATCCTATTAGCATAAACCCTAAAAAGTTCTTCATTGTTTGCTGCATGTTCAACTGTTCAAGGCCATAAAGTAAAGGTAATATTAATGTTATATCACGAATTAAGTGTTTGTATATATATACTACGTAGTAGTTTTTTTATAGGGTTTTGTGAGATGATTAGTTGGCTGCCTTTGTTAAACCTGATTTTCTAGGTCACATGGGATTGCTTGATAGAATTGTTTGTTTGTTTAACTTGTTTTAATTATTAAACTGTTCTTATAATTCATAGTCAGCAATAAACGAAGAGATATAGTTTTAATAAACGATATACAACATCCGAAAATATCATCGATCTAAAGTAATCAACATACGTTGTGATTTTCGGATCAACCCGGGTTTTTCGCCTAGCTAGCTTATGTCTCATCATCCAACAAATTGTCCGTTCAAATCTTAATTAAGGTGTATAATAGGATCAGGGTGTAGTTGCTATAGCTTAAAAGCTTGTATTACTAAAAAATAAGCTACTTTAATATTGTTTGGCTCAGAAAGCTTATGCAAGCTTTTAAAAAGATAATCTCTCTAAGCTTTTAAACTCGAAAACTAATTCGATAGCTTATATAAGAAATTATACTCAGTGTAATGATAATTATTAGTAGTATGTTTTTTATCGGGTTAGTAGTCTATATATTCTATTAGGCGATAATTGAAAAAACACTAAACCCATAGTCATATTGATCAATCACCAAGAAAAATTTAGGCTCTCCAGATTGTGCACCGTTATTTAGTTAGTTTGATTATTGAGTTGACCCAAACATCTTCCAAGTATAGCTGGAAGATGTAATTGTCACAACTCGTAATTCCAGGCCATTTTTCCGAACCTCGACAATTTACTATTCATTGGTTACTATTCATCATTTTACTATTCATCTTTTTCGGAGTCAGTTTGTGATTCTGAGAAGCGTTCAAAAATTTTACTATTCATAAAACACTATTCACCTCCGGAGAAAATTTGTCATTCATGCGTGAGTTGCATCGTTTCTGTATACGTACGGTTATCTAACTAATAAACGTTATCTTACGAGCTATTATTTTGAATAATTGATCCGACAATCCCAACTATGGTCCTAACACATTTTTATACTCATTATAATAATATAAAAATTATATTATTAATTTACCCGGTGTTTTGAGACCCGTTGCTATATTTTCCGGTAAACGACTATAATTACGTCAAATCACAACCCGATAAATATTTTAATACCCGATTCTCATCAGGAAAGTAATTTCATAATTTTTACAACGTCGTCATATTTTATTTGGTACAGTTAAACTTTATTTCTAGCAAACTCGATACCCGGTATCACCTAAAAGTAATAATATCTACTCAATTACACACAAAAGTCTTCATTCACTTACACACTCATCCCTTTCCTTACAAAAACCCACGCCCCCCCCCCCCCCTTGAATCATGGATCTTGTCTCCTAAATATCTACAAACATATATCTCTTTAATTCCCATTTCCTTTCATTTGTATACTTCAAGTAAACTAGAAAAAGTTCTCATCCCTTTCTTTCTCTCTATATGAATCGGCCAAGAACAAGAGCAACAACAAGAGTCATCAAATTTTTCAAGAACAAGTATAATCTAGTCTTCTATATAATCCTTGTTAAGGTTTTGAAATAAAAACCTTTAGGTTAATTAAGTTTTCATCTCCATAAGCTCGCTAATCTTTCAAGTAAGTTGTCAAAACTCATTTTTATAATTTATTCAAGTTCCTACTATAATCATACACTTTTTATACAAGATCTACATGCATATGTTATTTATACCACTCCATTTTATACATATCTAACTTTTGAGCCCTAGAAATAGATTATAGTTAGATCCTTGTTAGATCCACTTGATTTTTGATGTTTAGGAACCCATGACACCTTGGGAAGGTGTATGGTAAGATTAGACTAGATTTGTGGTGATTGAAAGTGGTTTGGTTTAAGTTGGAACTAGATTGGAACACTAGAAATGATTTTTGAAAGAATATATATACCTACTGTCCATATTTTTAAAACGTGGGAAACTCAGTAGGTGATGGGTAATTTTGGACCAAATATTTAGAAAATACTTTCCGATACGAAACTATGGCCGAAAACGGGGATAAAAACGAGTTTATAACGAAGGAGATATGCTAAAAACGAGTTAACGACGAAAACTATATTTTCCGGAAATAGCTTGCTGTTTGCCGAACTTCAAGGGGCAAAACGAGGCGTTAGACGTGATCTAGGAGAGCTGAGCTACTGAAAACATGTTAGTTCATGTTCTGACGAATCCATAGATATAAAGAACATAGAAAACGGACTTATAACGACCAAGATATACACGTTTGAAAACCTAGCGAAACTTATATAATTTTGACAGCTTCTATTAGCAAAGTATATTACAAGTGTAAAACAGTTTTCTTTTAAGTCACCATATTGCGAGCTATTTTCCCGTTGATCGAGTCACGTATGACCAAAACTCATAGGAGACGGCTGAGAGATCATGTTACAAGGTTTTCAAAAACGACAAGTTTTATTACTAACTCTTAACGTGCAATATTTTGCGGCTAGTTTTGCGAGGCCGTTTGGCCACATTTTTCACAAGTTATAAAAAGAGTTATTTTGCGACGAAACTATTATATTTGACTATAGAACACCAAACGAGGATCATAGAGTACCCTTTCAACATATTTACACGAAAAGTAGTTCATGACTTAGCGAGACGTCAAAAATGTAGTTTTCAACGATAAACGTTATTTTCAAAACTAACGAGTGGTATCGTTAACATATGTATTTGCATGAGTAGAATCATTTCATTTGCTTACCTTAGATCATATTAATCATATTAGGTTGCGGTTAGAGACCGAGCCTCATTCCATCATATTCACTATTGTCATTGTTGCTATCATATCAGGTGAGTTTCATAGCCCCTATTTTATACGTTTTAAATCTTTGGGGGAGATACATGCTTAAACTGCTTGCTTTCACTTTTACTCAAGACAATTTTACTATATGCTACGCTATACTTTTATACTCTTAAACATGATGTGTAGCTTTATTACGATATATGACTTAATGTGGAAAACTATTCTATACGCTATATTCTTTCACCACTGTTTAACTCCTGGATGGAGCCGACGGAGAGGTATTGATAGTACTATCGGGTTGACACCCCCACCCTTGGCCCGCGATTCATGGCCTTGGGTGAATATAATCCAGCTATGAAGCATTCTTGCTTATTCTTGTCGTGAGGTTCAGTAGGCTATTAAACTTTACATTAAGCGTGCATATATCGTATACACATTTGACTTAATCATACTATATGTTAGCAGTGGGTTGTAAACACACAGGTTGCGAGTCTTGTATGGCCGGGGCTTGGAACTGAGTGGATTTACAATGCCTTTGCTGTGGAAACATTCTTTGAAGGCTTTTTCAACTATTTTAATACAAACTCTATGAACTCACCAACCTCGTGTTGACACTTTAGCATGTATTCTCAGGTATTAAGCAAAGGCACGCTACTGGAGGTTTTGGCAGGGCACGGCATGGTCATAGAAGACTCTGATATTCATAAGGGACCGTTTTAAATGATATTTTCAAGGGCCTAATTCCGCACTACATTTTACAATGTAAATCAACATTTTTGTTAAACTATTTTATTCTAAATGAATGAGATGAAAACCGTTCTTTGCACTTGTGTTATGATACCAATTGAGTTGCACCCCAGCTACATGTATGCTTCCGCTGGATCCGATTTTGGGGGTGTTACAGATTGGTATCAGAGCCTTGGCTATAGAGAACTGGGTAATTTTAAAACCTAAACTATAGCTACTTTTACGAAAACTTAACCCTATGACCGCCACGTGCCTGCCTGCCAAGCTGATGCCTCATTGTGGTTTGTTGCTGACATATTTAATAAGATTTGTGTCTTATTACCAAATCATTTATACTCACTTACTCTCTTTGATTTCTATAATTGTATTCCATATAAGTATGCTTACATATCATGCACGTCGCAGCGTTATACCTTTATCTTACGTAGTTTCATCATTCGACCTCAAGCCTGATCACCTGCCTTAGTCTTTTGAACCGCCCTTTATATGTGAAGGACATAGTATTATTATAACTAAGCTGAATATTCCAAAATTCATTGAACCTCGGTGGAATATAGACTCGTCACCTATATTCAACCCGGCACAGTTGGACATAGGCTGACTACCTATGCCCTGCTCAGAGATGAATTTTGCAATACTGAGAGTAGTTATAATGGAATTATGTCCGGATTGATTTGATCGGTGTAAGCAATTCCATAATCGAGCCAAATTTTCAAAAGACCTCCTTCAAACCACGTGTTCCCAGTTTGATCTAAGTGACAGTTCTTGTTTGATGAGTTGCGAGGATCAGACTGGAATCAAGTTGTTACCCGAGCCGATTCAGTTTAATCTCATGACAGTTCTTGTTTGATGAGTTGTGAGATTAAATTTGAATCGACAACCTCAAATCGATTTAGCCTAATCCCATGACAGTTCTTGTTTGATGAGTTGTGGGATTAAGTAAAAATCGGTTACCTAGAGGTCTTTTGAAGGCTTTGCTCGATCATGGGAAAGTTTACCCCCATCAAACCCGACCACGAGAACATACGTACGTAGAGCGAGCGAGCTGAATTCAGGGACTGAATTCCTTTAACGGGTGGAGACTGTCACAACTCGTAATTCCAGGCCATTTTTCCGAACCTCGACAATTTACTATTCATCGGTTACTATTCATTGGTACTATTCATCGATCACTATTCATCATTTTACTATTCATCTTTTTCGGAGTCAGTTTGTGATTCTGAGAAGCGTTCAAAAATTTTACTATTCATAAAACACTATTCACCTCCGGAGAAAATTTGTCATTCATGCGTGAGTTGCATCGTTTCTGTATACGTACGGTTATCTAACTAATAAACGTTATCTTACGAGCTATTATTTTGAATAATTGATCCGACAATCCCAACTATGGTCCTAACACATTTTTATACTCATTATAATAATATAAAAATTATATTATTAATTTACCCGGTGTTTTGAGACCCGTTGCTATATTTTCCGGTAAACGACTATAATTACGTCAAATCACAACCCGATAAATATTTTAATACCCGATTCTCATCAGGAAAGTAATTTCATAATTTTTACAACGTCGTCATATTTTATTTGGTACAGTTAAACTTTATTTCTAGCAAACTCGATACCCGGTATCACCTAAAAGTAATAATATCTACTCAATTACACACAAAAGTCTTCATTCACTTACACACTCATCCCTTTCCTTACAAAAACCCACCCCCCCCCCCCCCCCCCTTGAATCATGGATCTTGTCTCCTAAATATCTACAAACATATATCTCTTTAATTCCCATTTCCTTTCATTTGTATACTTCAAGTAAACTAGAAAAAGTTCTCATCCCTTTCTTTCTCTCTATATGAATCGGCCAAGAACAAGAGCAACAACAAGATTCATCAAATTTTTCAAGAACAAGTATAATCTAGTCTTCTATATAATCCTTGTTAAGGTTTTGAAATAAAAACCTTTAGGTTAATTAAGTTTTCATCTCCATAAGCTCGCTAATCTTTCAAGTAAGTTGTCAAAACTCATTTTTATAATTTATTCAAGTTCCTACTATAATCATACACTTTTTATACAAGATCTACATGCATATGTTATTTATACCACTCCATTTTATACATATCTAACTTTTGAGCCCTAGAAATAGATTATAGTTAGATCCTTGTTAGATCCACTTGATTTTTGATGTTTAGGAACCCATGACACCTTGGGAAGGTGTATGGTAAGATTAGACTAGATTTGTGGTGATTGAAAGTGGTTTGGTTTAAGTTGGAACTAGATTGGAACACTAGAAATGATTTTTGAAAGAATATATATACCTACTGTCCATATTTTTAAAACGTGGGAAACTCAGTAGGTGATGGGTAATTTTGGACCAAATATTTAGAAAATACTTTCCGATACGAAACTATGGCCGAAAACGGGGATAAAAACGAGTTTATAACGAAGGAGATATGCTAAAAACGAGTTAACGACGAAAACTATATTTTCCGGAAATAGCTTGCTGTTTGCCGAACTTCAAGGGGCAAAACGAGGCGTTAGACGTGATCTAGGAGAGCTGAGCTACTGAAAACATGTTAGTTCATGTTCTGACGAATCCATAGATATAAAGAACATAGAAAACGGACTTATAACGACCAAGATATACACGTTTGAAAACCTAGCGAAACTTATATAATTTTGACAGCTTCTATTAGCAAAGTATATTACAAGTGTAAAACAGTTTTCTTTTAAGTCACCATATTGCGAGCTATTTTCCCGTTGATCGAGTCACGTATGACCAAAACTCATAGGAGACGGCTGAGAGATCATGTTACAAGGTTTTCAAAAACGACAAGTTTTATTACTAACTCTTAACGTGCAATATTTTGCGGCTAGTTTTGCGAGGCCGTTTGGCCACATTTTTCACAAGTTATAAAAAGAGTTATTTTGCGACGAAACTATTATATTTGACTATAGAACACCAAACGAGGATCATAGAGTACCCTTTCAAAATATTTACACGAAAAGTAGTTCATGACTTAGCGAGACGTCAAAAATGTAGTTTTCAACGATAAACGTTATTTTCAAAACTAACGAGTGGTATCGTTAACATATGTATTTTCATGAGTAGAATCATTTCATTTGCTTACCTTAGATCATATTAATCATATTAGGTTGCAGTTAGAGACCGAGCCTCATTCCATCATATTCACTATTGTCATTGTTGCTATCATATCAGGTGAGTTTCATAGCCCCTATTTTATACGTTTTAAATCTTTGGGGGAGATACATGCTTAAACTGCTTGCTTTCACTTTTACTCAAGACAATTTTACTATATGCTACGCTATACTTTTATACTCTTAAACATGATGTGTAGCTTTATTACGATATATGACTTAATGTGGAAAACTATTCTATACGCTATATTCTTTCACCACTGTTTAACTCCTGGATGGAGCCGACGGAGAGGTATTGATAGTACTATCGGGTTGACACCCCCACCCTTGGCCCGCGATTCATGGCCTTGGGTGAATATAATCCAGCTATGAAGCATTCTTGCTTATTCTTGTCGTGAGGTTCAGTAGGCTATTAAACTTTACATTAAGCGTGCATATATCGTATACACATTTGACTTAATCATACTATATGTTAGCAGTGGGTTGTAAACACACAGGTTGCGAGTCTTGTATGGCCGGGGCTTGGAACTGAGTGGATTTACAATGCCTTTGCTGTGGAAACATTCTTTGAAGGCTTTTTCAACTATTTTAATACAAACTCTATGAACTCACCAACCTCGTGTTGACACTTTAGCATGTATTCTCAGGTATTAAGCAAAGGCACGCTACTGGAGGTTTTGGCAGGGCACGGCATGGTCATAGAAGACTCTGATATTCATAAGGGACCGTTTTAAATGATATTTTCAAGGGCCTAATTCCGCACTACTTTTTACAATGTAAATCAACATTTTTGTTAAACTATTTTATTCTAAATGAATGAGATAAAACCGTTCTTTGCACTTGTGTTATGATACCAATTGAGTTGCACCCCAGCTACATGTATGCTTCCGCTGGATCCGATTTTGGGGGTGTTACAGTAATCATGCAACCTTTAGGTATAAATTTGATACAAATGTGTATCATATAAATGGATGATGACATGATGTTTTTGTTGTTTATGTTACTTACGAAATCACCTCCATGTGGACTTAAAAACTGAGTACCTCACAGTAAAAGATACACTAGCCCTTTGGAATAAGTTAAAGGACCGATATGACCACCAGAAAACGGTCATCTTGCCAAGGTCAAGATATGAATGGACTCACTTAAGGCTCCAAGATTTCAAAACAGTGAGTGAATTTAACTCGGCCATGCATCGCATTACCTCCACATTGCTATTATGTGGTGACTCAATTAGTGATGCCGAGATGTTGGAAAAGACTTTTTCCACATTCTATGCTTCGAATATACTATTGTAACAGCAATATCGAGCCAAAGGATTCACTAAATATAGTGACCTAATTTCATGCTTACTTGTGGCCGAAGAAAATAATGAGCTTTTAATGAAAAATCATGATAATCGTCCAACTGGTACCGCTCCTTTACCGGAAGCGCATGTGACTACTTATCACAATGGAGGTCGTGGTCGTGGTTATGACCGTGGACGAGGACGTGGTCGAGGTTATGGTTCTGGTCGAGGTCGTGGTCAAGGGCGTGGCAATGGTAGAGGTAATTATCATGCTGTTAATCATAGTGTTAACTTTAAGAACAACAATGGCCACAAGAAGTGGCAAGATAAGGAAAAGAATGGAGGAGATGAAAAAGAAAAGAGCATAATAGCGGATTCATGTTATCGTTGTGGCACTTTTGGTCATTGGGCAAAGCAATGCCGTACACCTAGGCATCTAGTTGAACTTTATCAAAATTCTATCAAGAACAAGGGAAACGGGGTAGAGTCAAACTTTGCTTATGATAATAAAAATGATATCCCCGATGGTCCTAAAGACCATACTGATGATGAACCTTATTTGGAAGCTGATGATTTTCTTACAGATGATTAATTGGTAGAGTCAAGCCATGAATAATTTTTCTTTCAGTGTTTTGATAGGAATTTTCTTTAAGTGTTTGGTTTGGAATTTTCTTTAGCTGTTTTTCTTAGGCTTTCTTGATTATGTTTGGATTCCTATTATTTTTGGCTATGAATGTTTTATTAGGCTTTATTTTATTTATTTTATTTCTTTGGTGTCCATTATATTTTTTTTCGAACTGATAAATGCTTCAAGACTTCAATCTGTCTTTGCTTGACACATACCAATTTTATAATAACACATAACCTATTTAAGGCTATCTAGTTTTTATGTGATCTGAGTTATAAACATGTTTATAGCAATATAGTTGAATGACGTATACAAATTTTATTTTACATATTATTGTTTTGTGGCCAAGCATAGTAACGTGCATAATTTATTTATTAATTTTTGTTTCTGTAAATTCTTTAATGGACATTATGTTATGATATATGATGTATATGTGTTAAGAATATTGTGCAACTTGTATTGATTGGCAAACCGGTTCGACCATTCCGGTTTAGTGATGATGCGAAATATATAGAAGAATGATGTGTTTCTTCCAAGATAAATTTTTATTGTTCTCAGTGGAAGTTGGTTATTTACTTATCATCATAAAATACAAATAAGGACTTGCTTCCTTAAATTGTGGAAAAATAGAAAGGGCATGTATGTAGGCCTATACATGTGCCATATGGATCATTTTGATTTATAAAATCGATGCATCGTCAAAATGATAATCAAAGACGCAACTTAAGATTAGCGTGATTAATGGCTCGGTTTATAAAATGCGAGCACGGTTTTCCAAATTAAATTATTAAAAATGGTGGTGAAAACTTCCAAGTATTGGGCGATTATTGGAATAAGTGTTGAACATAAAAGTAGCCCATGTTCATACGCGAATTGCTTTTGTTGAAACGTTTATAAAACGTCTTCAGTTGATTGCAAAGCCAATAATATTGTGGAACAAAACTTTTAATTTATGGGGCATGTTATGACATATGAATCGCATCTTGCCAACAATCTATAATGATTCCTCCCCATTAGAATGGTTTTGGTCACAAACCAAATTTCCCATGTGAGATTTTGTAATTGTGTGATATATAGTAAATACACCACAACACACAAAATGGGATATTTAAATTGATAATTCATTCAGGGGGAGAGAATGAGCAGCGAGAAATATGGAATGAATTATGATATAGATGTTGATCCTCACATTAATGAATATGAACTTAAAGTTTAAGGGACAAATAACATTCCAGATATAGTAAATGCCAGACATATTTAGTGACCTAAAGAAAGTGACTAGATCATATTATGCTGCTATTGCTCCAATTACAATGTGTGTCCCAACAGTAAAATCATTGATTGTAGTAAGTCTATGGCACGTCTGCAGCGTGATAGACGAATCGATTCCAAATAAAAAGTCCTCGAATGAATAGATAAAATGGAGCAATAAATTAAGATGGTCGAATCGAGGTAATAAAGACCCCATAATAGTCTCTGAAAGAAAAACTAGACATGAAAGGATATTGAAAACCCCGGGTACATGAAAAAAAAACTTTGAGATCTCAACAAATGATAGAATATAATGTCTAGTAAAGTGTGGAATCGAAAAGAACTGAAATGACGTCGATAATACTGTTTATAATAATGCGCATGATAAATACAAGGTGAGGATCTTGGATATCTACAAGAAGTGTAGTTGTAAAATGAATGGCCAAAGAATATAAAGACGCAAGTAACTAATGAACTATGAAAGTCTCTTATGATGAAACGTGATTATTGGGTGAAATCCACACACATGAATATTATGAAAAAGGATATTTAATGTTATGTCTGGCAATATGAGAAATAAGTTGTATGCGTCTAATATTATAAAACAAGAGCTCATTTTTGTTGAGATTCCTTAAGGAATATAGAATGCATGGAACACGTGTCATGATTCTTGAGAATAGTAGTTGATCAAATTGAACCACAGTAAATCAAATATTTCAATATTTTCAAGGTACAAAGGATATGGGTTTATATTTTACTAACCCGTCAAAACAAGTTTAGTTAGTTTTGCAGATGCAGGATATATGTTTAACTTACAATGATCGATCTCAACATGGATATATTGTTACAAGTGGCGAATATTTTTCCTGGCATTTGATAGAGCAAACAATCAAGGCGACTTCATCAAACCATACATAAATTCTGGAAAGGAGATAGCAACTATTGCATGAAGATAATGTAGCATACCTTGATGTAGTCATCAAAGGGGACAAGACACTTCTCATTCCAGTGATGATTTCGTTGACCTATTTACAAGATACCAAGTGATGTAGTCATCAGAGGGAGATAATACGCGCTGCACTCTTTTTGTCCTTAGTCATGGTTTTGTCCCACTGGGTTTTCCTGGCAAGGTTTTTAATGAGGCAGCATTCCCTAAGCGTATTAACAATATGGACATCCAAGAGGGAGTGTTATGGATAATTATTAGTGGATGTCCATATAACCCATAATAGGCCCATGGCCCATGTTAGCTATTAGGGTTTTTGCCCTAATGTTTGTCTATATATACTCTTTGTAAATCTCATAGTTAATGATCAATAAGAAGAATATTCATTCCCTCAATCTTGTATTCACAACATGTGATGGATAATTTTAAGTGGATGTCCATATAACCCATAATAGGCCCATGGCCCATGTTAGCTATTAGGGTTATTTTTTTAATTTTCTCGACTTCTAAACGGTAAATCTCGAACCCCACTATCTTCATAATTTATTATTAGTACGCAATAACATTGCTACTCGTCTTATGAGTCACATACGAGCCATACTTCAATCGTATATCACTTATATTATATTTGCTATATCTAGTTAAATTTACATTCTTTAATTGTATTCTCTCTTACTATGACAATTTTTAATGCATGTGTAATCATTGCTAGTATTTTCGAGTGTAAGTTTATAACTGATTATATATTTGTTTTCTAAATTTATACATAACTTAATAAAAACTTGTTCTCTTCGTGTACTAGGAATCTCATATTGATGTGTTATGTCATATTCTAGTTAGATTTGTTATTGTTTGGAGTCCATATAATATCATTATATCAGTTATATTGTTTGTCATACTTCAAACTTTGGGCAATGGAGAAGATTTATTACGTTTTTGCTAGAAGTTATTAAATCACATATTTAGCTTAGTTGCTTGCTACAATTATATCAATAATTTAATCTATGATGCAATTATCTTTATAAGTTATTTGTCAATAAAAATAAATAAATATTAGCATTATACTATATCGACTTGATTGAGAAGGAGGTTAAGTCAAATTTATCCCTTTGGCATTAAGTTCGATAACTAATTGTATATACATTATTTAGTTTGTTCTCTATACTATGTGTTAGTAGTCATGATTTCTTGTCTGATAAATTAAGTCTTATATTAAAACTAAATAATACAATTCCATGTGAACATGCTTATAAAATTTATAATAAGTATAATTGCAACATATAACACGTAGTGAACAAGAATATTAATAAGTAATTCTTTATATAATAATTTAACAAAAAGTGATTTTCTATAGCTTGTTATATATTTGCTTAAAGTTTAGTATAATTTAAATTAACCAAACATGGATCGAAGTATATTATCTCATGTACATATTTTACTTTTTTTTGTTTCACCCGGTGTTTTGTTTATGTGTTTTGTTTAACACGTATTTAATGTCAACGTATAGTTATCATGGAGCAAAAACTTGCAAATCTTTCTATTGTGGCTTTAGACATAAGCGGAAAAAATTATTTGTCTTGGGCGTTGGAAGCCGAGACATACTTGGATGCACATGGGCTTGTGGATACAATCCACGAAGGAAAAGAAACAACTAATATGCAAAAAGCCCAGGCATTGATGTTCTTACGACATCACCTCCATGTGGACTTAAAAACTAAGTACCTCATAGTAAAAGATCCACTAGCCCTTTGGAATAAGTTAAAGGACCGATATGACCACCAGAAAACGGTCATCTTGCCAAAGGCAAGATATGAATGGACTCACTTAAGGCTCCAAGATTTCAAAACAGTGAGCGAATTTAACTCGGCCATGCATCGCATTACCTCCACATTGCTATTATGTGGTGACTCAATTAGTGATGCCGAGATGTTGGAAAAGACTTTTTCCACATTCCATGCTTCGAATATACTATTTCAACAGCAATATCGAGCCAAAGGATTCACTAAATATAGTGACCTAATTTCATGCTTACTTGTGGCCGGAGAAAATAATGAGCTTTTAATGAAAAATCTTGATAATCGTCCAACTGGTACCGCTCCTTTATCGGAAGCGCATGTGACAACTTATCACAATGGAGGTCGTGGTCGTGGTTATGACCGTGGACAAGGACGTGGACGAGCTTATGGTTCTGGTCGAGGTTGTGGTCAAGGGCGTGGCAATGGTAGAGGTAATTATCATGCTGTTAATCATAGTGTTAACTTTAAGAACAACAATGGCCACAAGAAGTGGCAAGATAAGGAAAAGAATGGAGGAGATGAAAAAGAAAAGAACATAATAGCTGATTCATGTTATCGTTGTGGCACTTTCGGTCATTGGGCAAAGCAATGCCGTACACCCAGGCATCTAGTTGAACTTTATCAAAATCTATCAAGAACAAGGGAAACGGGGTAAAGTCAAACTTTTTTTATGATAATAAAAATGATATCCCCGATGGTCCTAAAGACCATACTGATGATGAAACTTATTTGGAAGCTGATGATTTTCTTACAGATGATTAATTGATAGAGTCAAGCCATGAATAATTTTTCTTTCAGTGTTTTGTTAGGAATTTTCTTTAAGTGTTTGGTTTGGAATTTTCTTTAGGTGTTTTTCTTAGGATTTCTTGATTATGTTTGGATTCCTATTATTTTTGGCTATGAATGTTTTATTAGGCTTTATTTTATTTATTTTATTTCTTTGGTGTCCATTATTTTTTTTTCGAATTGATAAATGCTTCAAGACTTCAATCTGTCTTTACTTCACACATACCAATTTTATAATAACACATAACCCATTTAAGGCTATCTAGTTTGTTATGTGATCTGAGTTATACACATGTTTATAGCAATATAGTTGAATGACGTATACAGATTTTATTGTACATATTATTGTTTTGTGGCCAAGCATAGTAACGTGCATAATTTATTTATTAATTTTTGTTACTGTAAATTCTTTAATGGACATTATGTTATGATATATGATGTATATGTGTTAAGAATATTGTGCAACTTGTATTGATTGGCAAACCGGTTCGACCATTCCGGTTTAGTGATGATGCGAAATATATAGAAGAATGATGTGTTTCTTCCAAGATAAATTTTTATTGTTCTCAGTGGAAGTTGGTTATTTACTTATCACCAAAAAATAAAAATAAGGACTTGCTTCCTTAAATTGTGGAAAAATATAAAGGGCATGTATGTAGGCCTATACATGTGCCATATGGATCATTTTGATTTATAAAATCGATGCATTGTCAAAATGATCATCAAAGATGCAACTTAAGATTAGCGTGATTAATGGCTCAGCTTATAAAATGCGAGCACGGTTTTCCAAATTAAATTATTAAAAATGGTGGTGAAAACTTCCAAGTATTGGGCGATTATTGGAATAAGTGTTGAACATAAAAGTAGCCCATGTTCATACGCGAATTGCTTTTGTTGAAACGTTTATAAAACGTCTTCAGTTGATTGCAAAGCCAATAATATTGTGAGAACAAAACTTTTAGTTTATGGGGCATGTTATGACATATGAATCGCATCTTGCCAACAATCTATAATGAATCCTCCCCGTTAGAATGGTTTTGGTCACAAACCAAATTTCCCATGTGAGATTTTGTAATTGTGTGATATATAGTAAATACACCACAACACACAAAATGGGATATTTAAATTGATAATTCATTCAGGGGGAGAGAATGAGCAGCGAGAAATATGGAATGAATTATGATATAGATGTTGATCCTCACATTAATGAATATGAACTTATAGTTCAAGGGATAAATAACATTCCAGATATAGTAAATGCCAGACATATTTAGTGACCTAAAGAAAGTGACTAGATCATATTATGCTGCTATTGCTCCAATTACAATGTGTGTCCCAACAGTAAAATCATTGATTGGTAGTAAGTCTATGGCACGCCTGCAGCGTGATAAACGAATCGATTCCAAATAAAAAGTCCTCGAATGAATAGATAAAATGGAGCAATAAATTAAGATGGTCGAATCGAGGTAATAAAGACCCCATAATAGTCTCTGAAAGAAAAACTAGACATGAAAGGATATTGAAAACCCCGGGTACATGAAAAAAAAAAAAACTTTGAGATCTCAACAAATGATAGAATATAATGTCTAGTAAAGTGTGGAATCGAAAAGAACTGAAATGACGTCGATAATACAGTATATAATAATGCGCATGATAAATACAAGGTGAGGATCTTGGATATCTACAAGAAGTGTAGTTGTAAAATGAATGGCCAAAGAATATAAAGACGCAAGTAACTAATGAACTATGAAAGTCTCTTATGATGAAACGTGATTATTGGGTGAAATCCATACACATGAATGTTATGAGAAAGGATATTTAATGTTATGTCTGGCAATATGAGAAATAAGTTGTATGCGTCTAATATTATAAAACAAGAGCTCATTTTTTTTAAGATTCCTTAAGGAATATAGAATGCATGGAACACGTGTCATGATTTAAAATTCTCGAGAATATTAGTTGATCAAATTGAACCATAGTAAATCAAATATTTCAATATTTTCAAGGTACAAAGGATATGGGTTTATATTTTACTATCCCGTCAAAACAAGTTTAGTTAGTTTTGCAGATGCAGGATATATGTTTAACTTACAATGATCGATCTCAACATGGATATATTGTTACAAGTGGCGAATATTTTTCCTGGCATTTGATAGAGCAAACAATCAAGGCGACTTCATCAAACCATACATAAATTCTGGAAAGGAGATAGCAACTATTGCATGAAGATAATGTAGCATACCTTGCTATATTCATGTAACGTTACATCAAAGGCGACAAGACACTTCTCATTCCAGTGATGATTTCGTTGACCTATTTACAAGATACCAAGTGATGTAGTCATCAGAGGCAGATAATACGCGCTGCACTCTTTTTGTCCTTAGTCATGGTTTTGTCCCACTGGGTTTTCCTGGCAAGGTTTTTAATGAGGCAGCATTCCCTAAGCGTATTAACAATATGGACATCCAAGAGGGAGTGTTATGGATAATTATTAGTGGATGTCCGTATAACCCATAATAGGCCCATGGCCCATGTTAGCTATTAGGGTTTTTGCCCTAACGTTTGTCTATATATACTCTTTGTAAATCTCATAGTTAATGATCAATAAGAAGAATATTCTTTCCCTCAATCTTGTATTCACAACACGTTATCAGCACGCTCTGAAGGTTATTTTCAATTTTTTTTTCGTGTCAAAAGGTTATAATATTTTCGGAGCCCACTCCATTGAGTTAATGGTTCTTCAGATTAAAAATTCATGCATACAATCGGAAGAGGTAAATTTTCAATTCCAACTGTATATTAAGTACTAGTTACTTTTACTTGTTATTATTAATATAACTTGAGTGGATAGTAAAATTTGTATACATAAAAAACTATGTCGTTCACATATTATTAGGCTTAAAGGTTAGATGAGAATAAAATAAAACTAAGGGACTATGATGCTACATGCGAGAAAAATTTGCTTCTAGCCTACGATGCTTATTTATTTTAATACTTTAATTATTTGACTCTTATCTCATGCAATGACCATAAATTCTAGCTTAAACGAGCCAATATAAATATGATATGATCGCGATGACTTTATAAATGTTAGTTAATTTTATGTTAATTTGGATCCATCAAGAAGAAATCGTAAACAATTAGTTTGATTAACTAGCAAACTTATGTGGGTTTTATATATTTATTTATTTACTTATTTGTAAAAACATAAGGCACACACTTTAGCAATTTGTTTTTGCCTAATACAGTAGGTTTGTCGCGAACTATTAAGATCCCAAGTTTCAATTAATAATTGTCTTCGTATATTACAGTTCGTAAGAATATATATGTATAATTACTTTATACTATTTGTTGAGATCAGCTCTTGTGTTTATTGAAAGTGAGATTCTATCGTCACAATCGATATGATGATCCTACCGAAATTGTGGATATGAAAATAAAAGGTTTTTATAAACGGAACATTAATTGTTTAGTTCTATAAAATTAACTGATGGAGTCGAAGAGAAAATAAGGGATTTAAAGAACAACAAGATCTACGAACTTTCTTGAAAAAAAAAATAAAATAACATAAAAAATAAAAAAAACCCTAGTTTAAATTTTATTTTTCTTTGTTTCCTTGTTTTGGTTGTGTCGTGATTTTAAAAAATAGTCTTGTTAATTATTGAAACTACTAGGTTTTTTTTACATCACTTAATTCACGTTCCTTATAGAGAAAGCATCTCCCTCAATTAACTAAATTATAGCCTTTAGAAAACTGCATGTTATGTATGCGACGTTAATGTTCTAGCATTATGTTTTTTTAAACTTGATTGTTGTCTATTGTTTTGCCGTTAATATATTAGCAGTATACAATAGATATGAACAAGTTGATATGACGCTATTTTAATACAAATAAACAGATATATGCTATACTTCACCATGTTCAGTGCTATGTGCAAACTATGAAAAAAAATCTTGAACTAATTCTTACTATGTGGGACTAAAGCCTTGGTTTGCACTCTTGACATGTTACTTGAGCTCGAAGATAATTTATGTACGTGTAGATATCAATACCCTGTCTTTAATTGTTAGTATAATAGTTAGTCGTCTATATTGAAAATCCAATAGTATGATTTTTAATTTTATATGCCATTAAAATGTGATTTGGTGGCTTTGACACAACTTCATTTTGAACGTGAGCATTTTCGTGTATGTTGTCAGACTATAAACAAAGGAGAAAATGTAAGTCGAAATTTTTGTGAAGTTCCAATTTTTTTTTAAGAATAAATTCTTAAACGTATAGAAATAGAATATTCAGCAGGTGAAAATCTGTCAAAATTATGGTAAAAATCTAAAAGAATTATTTGACCATCAAGTGAAAAAAATTCTTGTAAGTGCGCGCTATAATTGATGCACTTATTTTTGGCTATGAATGTTTTATTAGGCTTTATTTTATTTATTTTATTTGTTTGGTGTCCATTATATTTTTTTTTTCGAATTGATAAATGCTTCAAGACTTCAATCTGTTATTACTTGACAAATACCAATTTTATAATAACACATAACCTATTTAAGGCTATCTAGTTTGTTATGTGATCTGAGTTATAAACATGTTTATAGCAATATAGTTGAATGACGTATACAGATTTTATTTTACATATTATTGTTTTGTGGCCAAGCATAGTAACGTGCATAATTTATTTATTAATTTTTGTTTCTGTAAATTCTTTAATGGACATTATGTTATGATATATGATGTATATGTGTTAAGAATATTGTGCAACTTGTATTGATTGGCAAACCGGTTCGACCATTCCGGTTTAGTGATGATGCGAAATATATAGAAGAATGATGTGTTTCTTCCAAGATAAATTTTTATTGTTCTCAGTGGAAGTTGGTTATTTACTTATCACCATAAAATACAAATAAGGACTTGCTTCCTTAAATTGTGGAAAAATATAAAGGGCATGTATGTAGGCCTATACATGTGCCATATGGATCATTTTGATTTATAAAATCGATGCATCGTCAAAATGATCATCAAAGACGCAACTTAAGATTAGCGTGATTAATGGCTCGGCTTATAAAATGCGAGCACGGTTTTCCAAATTAAATTATTAAAAATGGTGGTGAAAACTTCCAAGTATTGGGCGATTATTGGAATAAGTGTTGAACATAAAAGTAGCCCATGTTCATACGCGAATTGCTTTTGTTGAAACGTTTATAAAACGTCTTCAGTTGATTGCAAAGCCAATAATATTGTGAGAACAAAACTTTTAGTTTATGGGGCATGTTATGACATATGAATCGCATCTTGCCAACAATCTATAATGAATCCTCCCCGTTAGAATGGTTTTGGTCACAAACCAAATTTCCCATGTGAGATTTTGTAATTGTGTGATATATAGTAAATACACCACAACACACAAAATGGGATATTTAAATTGATAATTCATTCAGGGGGAGAGAATGAGCAGCGAGAAATATGGAATGAATTATGATATAGATGTTGATCCTCACATTAATGAATATGAACTTAAAGTTCAAGGGACAAATAACATTCTAGATATAGTAAATGCCAGACATATTTAGTGACCTAAAGAAAGTGACTAGATCATATTATGCTGCTATTGCTCTAATTACAATGTGTGTCCCAACTGTAAAATCATTGATTGGTAGTAAGTCTATGGCACGTCTGCAGCGTGATAGACGAATCGATTCCAAATAAAAAGTCCTCAAATGAATAGATAAAATGGAGCAATAAATTAAGATGGTCGAATCGAGGTAATAAAGACCCCATAATAGTCTCTGAAAGAAAAACTAGACATAAAAGGATATTGAAAACCCCGGGTACATGAAAAAAAAACTTTGAGATCTCAACAAATGATAGAATATAATGTCGAGTAAAGTGTGGAATCGAAAAGAACTGTAATGACGTCGATAATACTGTATATAATAATGCGCATGATAAATACAAGGTGAGGATCTTGGATATCTACAACAAGGGTTGTTGTAAAATGAATGGCCAAAGAATATAAAGACGCATGTAACTAATGAACTATGAAAGTCTCTTATGATGAAACGTGATTATTGGGTGAAATCCATACACATGAATGTTATGAGAAAGGATATTTAATGTTATGTCCGGCAATATGAGAAATAAGTTGTATGCGTCTAATACTATAATACAAGAGCTCATTTTTGTTGAGATTCCTTAAGGAATATAGAATGCATGGAACACGTGTCATGATTTAAAATTCTCGAGAATAGTAGTTGATCAAATTGAAGCACAGTAAATCAAATATTTCAATATTTTCAAGGTACAAGGGATATGGGTTTATATTTTACTAACCCGTCAAAACAAGTTTAGTTAGTTTTGCAGATGCAGGATATATGTTTAACTTACAATGATCGATCTCAACATGGATATATTGTTACAAGTGGCGAATATTTTTCCTGGCATTTGATAGAGCAAACAATCAAGGCGACTTCATCAAACCATACATAAATTCTGGAAAGGAGATAGCAACTATTGCATGAAGATAATGTAGCATACCTTGCTATATTCAAGTAACGTTACATCAAAGGCGACAAGACACTTCTAATTCCAGTGATGATTTCGTTGACCTATTTACAAGATACCAAGTGATGTAGTCATCAGAGGGAGATAATATGCGCTGCACTCTTTTTGTCCTTAGTCATGGTTTTGTCCCACTGGGTTTTCGTGGCAAGGTTTTTTGTCACAATTCGCATTTTCGAGTCTTTACTATGCACGGGATTGCATCATTTCAATTTACGTATGTTCATTAAACGTTACCACTCAGTCATTACTACTAATATTATACTCAAATACTCACGATTATGATCCTAATATATTTTCATGCAAATTTTAATGATATAAAATTTATATTATTAATTTACCCGGTGTTTTGAAACCTTTTGCTATATTTTCCCGGTTAGGCCTTATAACCCCATCGGTTTGCGATATTTTATCACGAACACTATTTTAACACCCGATTCTTATCAGTAACATGATTTTATGAGTTTTTACAACTTTGTCGAATTTTATTTTTATTCGTCACGTTTTATTTTCAGTTAACCCGGTACCCGATAACGCCGAAATTATACACTAAACTAACTAAGACTTATCCTAAAAATGTTTTATGTGAAAAATTGCACATGCTAAAGCTTCTTGGAGAAGCTTGCCGCCCCTTGTTGGCCTAATAAGCCAAAAAGCCTTAATGGCTTCCTTTACTTAAAAACTTCATTTTATTTCATAACATTTTACACATCTTTTAGCTAAGCAAAACAAGGCAAAACCTCTCCTCTCTTTTCTCTCCTCAAACCCACGACCTCAAGAACAAGACCAAGAAGAATCCATAGTTTTTCAAAGTTCAAGTATTAATCATGTCTCAAATACCTTCCTTGTTAGAGTTTTGTAATAAAAACTCCAAGGTTGTGGTCGTTTTTCATCCTAGCACACCAATCATCAAGTAAGCTCAAGAACACTATTTTTGATCTTTACATACTCTCTTTGTTCTTATATTGATGTTTTTCCTATTTATTTCGAGAGCTATCCATGCAAAACCTATGTTATGTATACCACTTGTTTTATTTTTCATTAAAACTATCTCAATCCTTAGATCGGCATGTTTTATTTACAACCCCGCGAAGCCCACTATTTTTAGTGATGTTTAGGACCCATGACACCTTAAGAAGGTGTATGGTAGGATGTGTGTACTTGTGGAGTTGTGTTGTAGTCGTTTGATCAAGCCGCGAACCAAGAAAACGAGTTTTTAACATATATATATACCCGCTGTCCAGAAATGTAAACTTTGGAAAAATCAGTAAACATGGCGTTATTTTAGCTTTCATATTTAGAAAGTACTCTCAAACACGAAAACGTGGTCGCTTGAATCACTAAAAACCGAGTTATAACGAAGGAGATACGATGTTTTAAAGTTAGCAACGCAAAACTATTATTTTCAGAAAATGCGTGCTGTTGGCCGAACTTCAGGGGACAGAACGAGGCGTTAGCCGTGGTCTAGCTGAGCCGAGCCACTGAGAATATGTTAGTTCATGTTATGACGATCGCGTGGATATAAAGAACGTTGAAAACCGACTTATAACGACCAAGATATGAATTTCTGAAAATCCGACTAACAAAACTTATTTTGACAGCCTCACTATAATTCCAATATTTTCTAAGTGTAAACAGTTTTGCGAGGCACCATCTTACGAGCTATTTTCCCGTTGAGCGAGATGGTTTGAGCCATAAACTCCTTGAGGTGAAACGAAGTATTCCCGGCCTATTTTCCAAATCAATCGACCGCTTGTTGATTGAACTTATAGTGAGTAAGTTATGAATTTCCTAGTATCGCCAAAAACAACCATTATATAAAAATAAAAAGTGTAAAACTAGCAAGTCGCCAAGTGGATGACCGATTATCTACATGATCGAGACGCGTATGACCAAAACTCAAAGGAGACGGCTGAGAGATCATGTTACAAGGATTTCAAAAATGTCAAGTTCTATTACTAACTCTCAACGTACAATATTTTACGACTAGTTTTGCGAGGCCGTTTGGCCATATTTTCACAAGTTGTAAAAGTGATATTTTGCGACGAAACTATTATATTTGACGATAGAACAACAAATGGGGATCGTGGAGTAACATTTCAACATATTTACACGAAAAGTAGTTCATAACTTGCCGAGACGTCAAAAATGTAGTTTTCGACGATAAACGTTATTTTCAAAACTAACGAGTGGTATCGTTAACATACGTAATTGCATGAGTAGAATCATTTCATTTGCTTACCTTAGATCATATCATTCACATTAGGTCGCGGTTAGAGACCGAGCCTCATTCCAGCATATTCACTACTAGTATTGTTGCTATCGCATCAGGTGAGTTTCATAGCCCCTACTTTTATACGTTTTGAACTTTTGGGGGAGATACATGCTTAAATTACTTTTCTCGTTTATCTAATACATTTTGCATTGGTATGCAATTACGCTAATACATTTTGCATTGGTATGCAAGCACTCTGACACGTTTTGCATTGGTATGCAAGTTCTCTAATACATTTTGCATTGGTATGCAATTACGCTAATACATTTTGCATTGGTATGCAAGTACTCTGACACGTTTTGCATTGGTATGCAAGTACTCTAACCCATTTTGCATTGGTATGCAAGTACACTGATCATTTACGATATGATATGCTTTGATATACCTGTTCTAGACATACTATGTTAGCATTGGGTTGTAAACACACAGGTTGCAAGTCTTGAATGGGCGGGGCTTGGAACTGAGTGGATTTACAATGCCTATGCTGTGGAAACTTTCTCTAAACGCTTTTCAACTTATTTATAACAAACTCTATGAACTCACCAACCTCGTGTTGACACTTTAGCATGTATTTTCAGGAACCAAGCAATAGCACGCTACTGGAGGCTTTTGGCAGGGCATGGCATGGTCATAGAAGACTCTGATAAAACATTTGGGACCGCTTAACTTATTTTATGGGCAAACTTCCGCACCACTTTTCATAATGTAAATTTAACACTTTTGACTTATCAAATATATTCTAAATGATTGATGTGAAAACCGTTCTTTACACTTGTGTTATGATACCAATTGAGTTGCACCCCAAAGACATTACTTTCCGCTGCAAACCATTTTTGGGGGTGTGACAGATTGGTATCAGAGCCTAGGCTATAGAGAATTGGGTAATTTTAAAACCTAAACTATAGCTACTTTTACGAAAACTTACCCCTATGACCGCCACGTGCCTGCCTGCCAAGCTGATGCCTCATTTGTGGTTTGTTGCTGACATATTTAATGAGATTTGTATCTTATTGCCAGATGGATTATACTCACTTATTCTCGTTGATTACTGTGATTGTCTTACATATAAGGGTGCATACATATCATACACGTCACAGCGTTACACCTCTTCCTTACGTAGTTTATCATTCGGCCTCAAACCTGATCACATGCCTTAGTCATTTGAACCACCCTTTACATGTGAAGGACATAGTATTAGTATAACTAAGCTGAGTATTCCAAAATTCATTAAACCTCGGTGGAATATAGACTGGTCATCTATATTCGACCCGGGACAGTGGGACATAGCCTGACCACCTATGTTCGACTCAGAGATGAATTTTGCAATACTGAGAGTAGTTATAATGGAATTATGTCCGGATTGATTTGATCGGTGCAAGCAATTCCAATATCGAGCCAATCTTTCAAAAGACCTCATTTCAGGATGTTGAATCCATTCTTTCAGACAACTTGTTTCCTAGCTTGATTTAGTGACAGTTCTTGTTTGATGAGTTGCGAAAATCAAGCTAAGAGTCAAGTTGTTACCCGAGCCGATTCAGTTTAATCTCATGACAGTTCTTGTTTGATGAGTTGTGAGATTAAATTTGAATCGACAACCTCAAACCGATTTAGCCTAATCCCATGACAGTTCTTGTTTGATGAGTTGTGGGATTAATTAAAAATCGGTTACCTAGAGGTCTTTTGGGGACTACGCTCGATAATGGGAAAGTTTACCCCCATCAAACCCGACCATGAGAAAGTACGTAGGTAGAACGAGCGAGCTGAATTCAGGGACTGAATTCCTTAACGGGTGGAGACTGTCACAATTCGCATTTTCGAGTCTTTACTATGCACGGGATTGCGTCATTTCAATTTACGTATGTTCATTAAACGTTACCACTCAGTCATTACTACTAATATTATACTCAAATACTCACGATTATGATCCTAATAAATTTTCATGCAAATTTTAATGATATAAAATTTATATTATTAATTTACCCGGTGTTTTGAAACCTTTTGCTATATTTTCCCGGTTAGGGCTTATAACCCCATCGGTTTGCGATATTTTATCACGAACACTATTTTAACACCCGATTCTTATCAGTAACATGATTTTATGAGTTTTTACAACTTTGTCGAATTTTATTTTTATTCGTCACGTTTTATTTTCAGTTAACCCGGTACCCGATAACGCCGAAATTATACACTAAACTAACTAAGACTTATCCTAAAAATGTTTTAAGTGAAAAATTGCACATGCTAAAGCTTCTTGGAGAAGCTTGCCGCCCCTTGTTGGCCTCATAAGCCAAAAGCCTTAATGGCTTCCTTTACTTAAAAACTTCATTTTATTTCATAACATTTTACACATCTTTTAGCTAAGCAAAACAAGGCAAAACCTCTCCTCTCTTTTCTCTCCTCAAACCCACGACCTCAAGAACAAGACCAAGAAGAATCCATAGTTTTTCAAAGTTCAAGTATTAATCATGTCTCAAATACCTTCCTTGTTAGAGTTTTGTAATAAAAACTCCAAGGTTGTGGTCGTTTTTCATCCTAGCACACCAATCATCAAGTAAGCTCAAGAACACTATTTTTGATCTTTACATACTCTCTTTGGTCTTATATTGATGTATTTCCTATTTATTTCGAGAGCTATCCATGCAAAACCTATGTTATGTATACCACTTGTTTTATTTTTCATTAAAACTATCTCAATCCTTAGATCGGCATGTTTTATTTACAACCCCGCGAAGCCCACTATTTTTAGTGATGTTTAGGACCCATGACACCTTAAGAAGGTGTATGGTAGGATGTGTGTACTTGTGGAGTTGTGTTGTAGTCGTTTGATCAAGCCGCGAACCAAGAAAACGAGTTTTTAACATATATATATACCCGCTGTCCAGAAATGTAAACTTTCGAAAAATCAGTAAACATGGCGTTATTTTCGCTTTCATATTTAGAAAGTACTCTCAAACACGAAAACGTGGTCGCTTGAATCACTAAAAACCGAGTTATAACGAAGGAGATACGATGTTTTAAAGTTAGCAACGCAAAACTATTATTTTCAGAAAATGCGTGCTGTTGGCCGAACTTCAGGGGACAGAATGAGGCGTTAGCCGTGGTCTAGCTGAGCCGAGCCACTGAGAATATGTTAGTTCATGTTATGACGATCGCGTGGATATAAAGAACGTTGAAAACCGACTTATAACGACCAAGATATGAATTTCTGAAAATCCGACTAACAAAACTTATTTTGACAGCCTCACTATAATTCCAATATTTTCTAAGTGTAAACAGTTTTGCGAGGCACCATCTTACGAGCTATTTTCCCGTTGAGCGAGATGGTTTGAGCCATAAACTCCTTGAGGTGAAACGAAGTATTCCCGGCCTATTTTCCAAATCAATCGACCGCTTGTTGATTGAACTTATAGTGAGTAAGTTATGAATTTCCTAGTATCGCCAAAAACAACCATTATATAAAAATAAAAAGTGTAAAACTAGCAAGTCGCCAAGTTGATGACCGATTATCTACATGATCGAGACGCGTATGACCAAAACTCAAAGGAGACGGCTGAGAGATCATGTTACAAGGATTTCAAAAATGTCAAGTTCTATTACTAACTCTCAACGTACAATATTTTACGACTAGTTTTGCGAGGCCGTTTGGCCATATTTTCACAAGTTGTAAAAGTGATATTTTGCGACGAAACTATTATATTTGACGATAGAACAACAAATGGGGATCGTGGAGTAACATTTCAACATATTTACACGAAAAGTAGTTCATAACTTGCCGAGACGTCAAAAATGTAGTTTTCGACGATAAACGTTATTTTCAAAACTAACGAGTGGTATCGTTAACATACGTAATTGCATGAGTAGAATCATTTCATTTGCTTACCTTAGATCATATCATTCATATTAGGTCGCGGTTAGAGACCGAGCCTCATTCCAGCATATTCACTACTAGTATTGTTGCTATCGCATCAGGTGAGTTTCATAGCCCCTACTTTTATACGTTTTGAACTTTTGGGGGAGATACATGCTTAAATTACTTTTCTCGTTTATCTAATACATTTTGCATTGGTATGCAATTACGCTAATACATTTTGCATTGGTATGCAAGCACTCTGACACGTTTTGCATTGGTATGCAAGTTCTCTAATACATTTTGCATTGGTATGCAATTACGCTAATACATTTTGCATTGGTATGCAAGCACTCTGACACGTTTTGCATTGGTATGCAAGTACTCTAACCCATTTTGCATTGGTATGCAAGTACACTGATCATTTACGATATGATATGCTTTGATATACCTGTTCTAGACATACTATGTTGGCATTGGGTTGTAAACACACAGGTTGCAAGTCTTGAATGGGCGGGGCTTGGAACTGAGTGGATTTACAATGCCTATGCTGTGGAAACTTTCTCTAAACGCTTTTCAACTTATTTATAACAAACTCTATGAACTCACCAACCTCGTGTTGACACTTTAGCATGTATTTTCAGGAACCAAGCAATAGCACGCTACTGGAGGCTTTTGGCAGGGTATGGCATGGTCATAGAAGACTCTGATAAAACATTTGGGACCGCTTAACTTATTTTATGGGCAAACTTCCGCACCACTTTTCATAATGTAAATTTAACACTTTTGACTTATCAAATATATTCTAAATGATTGATGTGAAAACCGTTCTTTACACTTGTGTTATGATACCAATTGAGTTGCACCCCAAAGACATTACTTTCCGCTGCAAACCATTTTTGGGGGTGTGACATTTTTAATGAGGCAGCATTCCCTAAGCGTATTAACAATATGGACATCCAAGAGGGAGTGTTATGGATAATTATTAGTGGATGTCCATATAACCCATAATAGGCCCATGACCCATGTTAGCTATTAGTGTTTTTGCCCTAATGTTTGTCTATATATACTCTTTGTAAATCTCAATGTTAATGATCAATAAGAAGAATATTCATTCCCTCAATTCTTGTTCAGAACATGTTATGGATAATTATTAGTGGATGTCCATATAACCCATAATAGGCCCATGGCCCATGTTAGCTATTAGGGTTTTTCCCCTAATGTTTGTCTATATATACTCTTTGTAAATCTCAATGTTAATGATCAATAAGAAGAATATATTCATTCCCTCAATTCTTGTTCAGAACACGTTATCAGCACGCTCTTAAGATAATTTTCGATCGAGGTAACTTTTGAACCATTCTTCGTATCTTGTTAGACCATCAATAGTTTTGTTTGCTACTGTGATTATTATATGATACTTGCATGCAATCTTTGATTCGAATTTATTTTGTTATTGATTTTTTTTTCTCTCTTAAACATACAACAAAACATATATGTGGCAGTGGTTCAATGACTCATCCGACTGATAAACAATAAGTATAATATAAAATTATATTGAAAGTCAAGCAAACCATGTGTGTAGTTTATAAAATATATAATTGATTTTTCTAGTAGTTTATGTCATCATCTACGTAATGTGTATTCTTCTGTACATGGTATGATTTGGCCGATCATTATAAAAGAAAATCTTAAATAATTCGTATGAACTTGAATACTCCGTATTAATTATTTTTGTGATATTGAGATTGCATGTTTTAATATATACAATGTTTTATATTGACATACATTAAAGGTATGATCTATGTATTAATTCCTTAATGTTATTTGTTGCGATTTAGTTTTTTTTTAAACTGTTTATTCTACGTGAGATTCTTATCTAGCTAATGATATAATATAACTTATTGGTTGCTAATTGACTTTTGATTTTTGAATTGCTATTACGGTTCATTTGGTTATAATCACCTAAAGAAAATTCCAAACCAAACACTTAAAGAAAATTCCAAACAAAACACTGAAAGAAAAATTATTCATGGCTTGACTCTACCAATTAATCATCTGTAAGAAATCATCAGCTTCCAAATAAGTTTCTTCAACAGTATGGTCTTTAGGACCATCGGGGATATCATTTTTATTATCATAAACAAAGTTTGACTCTACCCCGTTTCCCTTGTTCTTGATAGAATTTTGATAAAGTTCAACTAGATGCCTGGGTGTACGGCATTGCTTTGCCCAATGACCAAAAGTGCCACAACGATAACATGCATCATTAGCTACCAAGGCCTTATCTTTTCTTTAATTCACATAGGCGTAACTCCTAATACTTCCAAGCAAACTAAGTCATGTATATATATCAAACATGTTTAAATTTATTAAGATTGATAACACAAAGTACATGTCTACATGCATGTGATCAATAAGTAACCACTATAATTAATATACTCATGCTCTCAAGTCTAATGCGACTAAGTATGCCTTAAACAATATTTGTTTTCCATCTTGGTGAGCTATCACAAAATCAGAGTCACACAAAACTATATATAAAGATCAACAATATCAAGAGCAATCAAGATTTATAGGTACTATATCGAATTTTAAATCGTAGAAGCCAAATCAAGATAACGAGATCACAATAAAAGATGTCATCAAAATTATATAATATAAAGTTCAACAAAACTAATGGTTATTTTAGTGAAGAAATTAGGCATAAAATCATCACGTATCATAAAACAATTAACTTAGGCCATGAAAACAATTAATGAGTAATGTAATGATCATCTTTTACCTAGAAAACATATTCATGGAGTGCAAAGTACCAAAAATTATATGGCAAGTCATGGTAAATTACAAGAAATCACAGCAGCCTTAAATCAGTCCTAAATCACTTGGCGTGGTCATTTCTTTTAATAGCTTATCTTCTATACGTCCTTTTAATTATTTTCTTTATCTCAACACATCTAGGCTGTACAAGACCATCGATTATATGATGCCAATAATATTTTACCAACAATACTTCGATGTTTCCTATGATTAGGTACAAGTATTTATTCAGCCATGCATATATCCTTGAACTATCAAAATCTTCATTAACCCACGTAGCTTAATGTATGGCATGTAAATTCCAGTATTTATTTATCAAAACGCTGCGACTGCAAAACTTTCAATCTCTACCAAAGTGCTTACATAAGATTATACAAAAACCATCTAGATTACGCATATATTTTGTCCACTTCACCCACAAGGTGAACTGGATCCAAGTGCAAGATCGTCATATCCACCTAGACCACACTGTCCAAGTGTCTGTATGGATGCTTCAATCTTACATGTATTAAACTTTAATAATATCGTGTTTAGCATGTTCAAAAAATTGTCATCACAAACACATATAGAATTATGTACAATTATCAGCAAGAACGTGGTAGGTATATGTCTAAAATTCATCAATTTGCAGCTTTTTAAAACCCGTGAAAACTTAAATAGGAGCATGTAAGTTGGACCGACAGAATAGGCAGGCACATGCAGGAAAAAGAAGTAAAACTATATTCAGTATACGAATGGATACAAGGGGTTCAAGACGTACCTTCTTCTTATTCTTCGATAGAGTTTTCGTGCTTTACAAAAAAAATAGATTGAAGAGCGTGCCGATAACGTGTTGTGAATACAAGATTGAGGGAATGAATATTCTTCTTATTGATCATTAACTATGAGATTTACAAAGAGTATATATAGACAAACATTAGGGCAAAAACCCTAATAGCTAACTTGGGCCATGGGCCTATTATGGGTTATATGGACATCCACTAATAATTATCCATAACACTCCCTCTTGGATGTCCATATTGTTAATACGCTTAGGGAATGCTACCTCATTAAAAACCTTGCCAGGAAAACCCAGTGGGACAAAACCATGACTAAGGACAAAAAGAGTGCAGCGCGTATTATCTCCCTCTGATGACTACATCACTTGGTATCTTGTAAATAGGTCAACGAAATCATCACTGGAATGAGAAGTGTCTTGTCGCCTTTGATGTAACGTTACTTGAATATAGCAAGGTATGCTACATTATCTTCATGCAATAGTTGCTATCTCATTTCGAGAATTTATGTATGGTTTGATGAAGTCGCCTTGATTGTTTGCTCTATCAAATGTGTCACAATTCGCATTTTCGAGTCTTTACTGTGCACGGGATTTCATCATTTCATTTTACATATGTTCATTTGTTCATTAAACGTTACCACTCAGTCATTACTACTAGTATTATACCCAAATACTCCCGGCTATGATCCTAATATATTTTCATGCTACTTTTTATGATATAAAATTTATATTATTAATTTACCCGGTATTTTGAAACCGTTTGCTATATTTTCCGGAAAACGCTTATAACTCCGTCAGTTTGCGATATTTCATCACGATCATTATTTTGACACCCGATTCTTATCAGTAACATGATTTTATAATTTTTACAACTTCGTCGTATTTTATTTCAACTCGTCACGATTTATTTTCAGTTAACCCGGTACCCGATAACACCGAAATTATACACTAACTAACTAGTGCTTATCCTAAAATATCTAATAAGCAAAAATCTTCATCTTATCCCCTTCCAAATACCACTTGCCGCCCCCCTCTCTTATCCCTCGCCTAATAAACCAAGATACAATTAATGCTTAATGTTACTTATACTTGGAATTAATATACATAACACATTTACATACAATTTTCACCTGCTAAAAATCACAAACTCTCTCCCTTTTGCTCTCCATATCCCACGACAAGAACAAGAACAAGAAGAATCATCCATAAAATTTTTCACTTCAAGTGTTATACAAGATCCTTTTTCCTTCCTTGTTAGAGTTTTGCAATAAAAACTCCAAGGTTGTGATTCTTTTTCATCCAAACTCACATAATCTCCAAGTAAGTTTCAAGAACACATTTTTATCATGTTATACTTTTATTTGATCCCTATGTTCATGTATTTTCAAGTTATATTGGTTTAAAATGCAACTTACCTATGTTTTGGTACCACTTTACTTAAAAACTATCCCAAACACTAGATCTGTACGTTTTATTAACATCCTCGCGAAGCCCATCATTTCTGGTGATGTTTAGGACCCATGACACCCTAAGAAGGTGTATGGTAGGATTTGTGTATTTGTGGAGTTGTTTTGAAGTAGTTTGATCAAGCCGTGAACCAAGAAAATGAGTTTCTAACGTATATATATACCTACTGTCCCGAAAATGTAAATCTGGAAAAATCAGTAAACATGGCGTTATTTTGGCCTTCATATTTAGAAAGTACACTCAAAAACGAAAACGTGGGCGCTTGAATCACTAAAAACCGAGTTATAACGAAGGAGATATGAATTTTTAAAGTTAGGCGACAAAAACTATTTTTCAGAAAAATACATGCTGTTAGCCGAACTTCAAGGGACAAAACGAGGCGTTAGCCGAAGTCTAGCTGAGCCGAGCCACTGAAAATATGTTAGTTCATGTTATGACGAACGCGTGGATATAAAGAACGTTGAAAACGGACTTATAACGACCAAGATATGAATTTTTGAAAAGCCGACGAAGTATACTTATTTTGACAGCATTACAACACATATAATTTCTAAGTGTAAAACTAGCAAGTCACTAAGTTCATGGCCGATTTTCTATATGATCGAGGCGCGTATGATCAAAAGTCAAATGAGTCGACATTGAGATTATGTTACAAGGATTTCAAAAACGTCAAGTTCTATTACTAACTCTCAACGAACAATATTTTGCGACTAGTTTTGCGAGGCCGTTTGGTCACATTTTCACAAGTTATAAAAAGTTATATTTTTGCGACGAAACTATTTTATTTGGCGATAAAACATCAAATGGGGATCGTGGAGTACCGTTTCAACATATTTACACGAAAAGTAGTTTATAACTTAACGAGACGTCAAAAATGTAGTTTTCGACGATAAACATTATTTTCAAAACTAACGAGTGGTATCGTTAACATACGTATTTGCATGTGTAGCATTGTATCATTGCTTACGCTAGATCATATCATTCATAATAGGTCGCGGTTAGAGACCGAGCCTCATTTTCATCATATACATTGTGATCATTGTGCTATCATATCAGGTGAGTTTCATAGCACCTACTTTACACGTTTTGAACTACTTTGGGGGAGATACATGCTTAACTGCTTGCTTACATACATGATTGTGTTAAACTTATTTGCGTTATTCTTGAAAGCAACTCGCGGACCTAAGTATCTAACACTTGGGGTAGCCGTACAGAACATATCACGGACCTAAGTATCTAACACTTGGGGTAGCCGTACAGAACATATCACGGACCTAAGTATCTAACACTTGGGGTAGCCGAACATAAGTCTCCTCGTGAGCAACATAAGTCTCCTAGTGAGCAGCATAAGGTCTACTAGTGATATAGATCGCACCTCGTATACGCACATGTCTTACTCAAGCTATATTTTAGTAGTGGGTTGTAAACACACAGGTTGCAAGTTTTGTTATGGGCGGGATTTGCAACTGAGTGGATTTACAATGCCTTTGCTGTGGAAACATTCTCGAAGAACTTTTCAACTTATTTATAACAAACTCTATGAACTCACCAACCTTTGTGTTGACACTTTTTAGCATGTTTATCTCAGGTTAGTAAGGCGATAGCGGTGGCACGGAGCATAGAGTCTTAGGGCATGTTTTGGAGACTTGTGCTATTATCATATACCATTCGATATGCTTTAAAACTTATGTATTGTTATTTCACTTTGGGACCTTTCGTTGTGTAAACTCTGATTTCTATTTATTCGAATGGTAACTTTTTAAAACGTCTCATTTAGAGGTCGTTTTCTATACCTTGTACTTTGTGCTATGAGGTAGCACCCCGTTGACACTATCGTTCCGCTGCGATATTTTGGGGGTGTTACAGATTGGCATCAGAGCCTTTGGTTATAGAGAACTAGGTTGCATTTAGTACCTAGACTATAACTACTATATACGTTGGGACTCTCCTCCTTATCGCCTTAGACACGTTTAGTGAGTGCATGCTTTCCGATAAATTTTTGTCTAGACCCGTACTGTTAGATGGTACCTTTTGTACTGATAGGGAAATGCCATAATTTAGTCGAGTCATCAAAAATGTGGAGCTCAATAATAACTGGTTATTTAACTCAATCTTGTGACAGTTCTTGTTTGATGAGACATGCGATTGAGTTAAATAAAGGTTATTATTTAGCTGCAGAGATTTGATGATTCGCGGAGGATGGGAGTTCTCTTGAAGATACTTTTTAGAGACTAAACCTTACCGTGACTTTAGCACCTAAGAGAGGCTCCTATATACCGAGTGCGACACTCCCTAAGTACCCTCACCACAGTACTCCTTCACCATTTAGGAACGGATGATAGAATGACTAAATATCTAAGGAACATCAATCGCTGAGATATGTGTGCTTGGTAATATGTACACGTGTGAAAGGAGGCAATTATAATTATGGTTGGCCAACATAATTATAAATGCATCACGACACACTTGGACATATGTGACCATACTTACGTTGATCGGCGTTGGCACCATTTAGGAGGCAACTCGCGACGTGGTCCTATGTATGAGGACGATGAGTATAGATTGGGTGGTCAACGGTTTCCCACATCTCTAACGTTCACCATATGTCCTTCCTTGTAGGAAATGGCACCAAGGAGGACAACTCGCAGCACTAGCCGAGGAGGTGCGGCGTCAAGGGGTGGAAGGACTGGTGGACGTGGTGGTAGAGGAGGCGGTAGCGGTATTGACAACAATGATAACAACCATGGTGAAACTCCTGATTTTGCTGCCATCATCGCTCAACAACTTCAAAACTTGTTCCCACTATTGTCACTCAAGTTGGCAATCATATCAACAACTCGGGAAACAACGGAAGCAGAAATGACGACACCAATGGGGTAGGTGTGAATGAGACCGTCACCCGTGCAACGGGATGCACGTATAAGGAATTTACGGCGTGCAAACCAATAGAGTTTGATGGTACTGGAGGCGCCTTGGCATATACACGATGGGTAGAGAAGATGGAGTCGGTGATCGACATCAGTAATTGTGCCGCTCATCAGAGGGTGAAGTATTCTGCATGCTTGCTGTTGGGAAAGGCATTGACTTGGTGGAACACACAGATTCAAGCTAGGGGTAGGGAAGCAGCCATAGGTATGACATGGGACGACTTTAAGGCACTACTGAAAGAGGAGTATTTTCCGGGCAATGAGATGCAAAAACTGGAGAATGAACTTTGGCATCACTCTATGATAGGAGCTGGCCACACAGTCTACACGGATCGATTCCATGAGTTAGCGAAACTAGTACCTCATCTGGTTACCCCTGAATCTAAGAGGATCGAAAGGTACATCTATGGCCTTGTTCCTGAAATTCGAGGAACTGTAAAGGCAACTGAGCCTCCCACAATCCAGAGTGCAATATTGAAGGCTGGAGCCCTCACAGATGAGATGGTTAGGAATGGAACTTTGAAAGACAGTGATAAAAGGAAGGGACCGAGTGAGTCGGAAAAGAAAATGGGCACGGTAGTTGACAACAAAAAGGCAAGAACCTTTGCGGCAACTAGTTCTAGTCAGAAAGGGTATGAAGGACCTCATCCTAAGTGTATAAAATGTGCTTATCATCATCAGAAGTCTGCGCCCTGCCGCGTGTGTACAAATTGCAATCAGTGGGGTCATTTTAAAAATCAGTGTAAAGCGCCAGTGAATGTGGGCAACATGAAGAATAACCAAAAGACATGTTATGAGTGTAACAGCCCGGATCACCTTCGGTATGCCTGTCCTAGATTGAATAGGGCACCAAGACAAATACAGGGTAACCCGACACTAGCTTTAGCAATTGAGGGAAACAACCCACAGCCTGAAATCAATATTAGTCCACCAAGGGGTCGAGCATTCTATTTGGGTACCTAGGCAGCCCGCAACGCGTAACGGGTATGTTTTCCCTAGACGATTAAGTATTCTATTGTATTGTTCGATTCCAGTAAAGCATAGCTTGTCCTACTAAATTCATACCCAATGTTATTGGCCTAAGTTATATTCACTTACCAATTGATTTGATCGGTGTAAGCAATTCCAAGATCGAGCCAATCTTTCAAAAGACCTCATTTCAGGATGTTGAATCCATTCTTTCTGACAACTTGTTTCCTAGCTTGATTTAGTGACAGTTCTTGTTTGATGAGTTGCGAAAATCAAGCTAAGAGTCAAGTTGTTACCCGAGCCGATTCAGTTTAATCTCATGACAGTTCTTGTTTGATGAGTTGTGAGATTAAATTTGAATCGACAACCTCAAACCGATTTAGCCTAATCCCATGACAGTTCTTGTTTGATGAGTTGTGGGATTAAGTAAAAAATCGGTTACCTAGAGGTCTTTTGAGGGCTACGCTCGAGAATGGGAAAGTTTACCCCCATCAAACCCGACCACGAGAACGTACGTACGTAGAACGAGTGAGCTGAATTCAGGGACTGAATTCCTTTAACGGGTGAAGACTGTCACAATTCTCATTTTCGAGTCTTTACTATGCACGGGATTTCATCATTTCAATTTACGTATGTTCATTTGTTCATTAAACGTTACCACTCAGTCATTACTACTAGTATTATACCCAAATACTCCCGGCTATGATCCTAATATATTTTCATGCTAATTTTTATGATATAAAATTTATATTATTAATTTACCCGGTGTTTTGAAACCGTTTGCTATATTTTCCGGAAAACGCTTATAACTCCGTCAGTTTGCGATATTTCATCACGATCATTATTTTGACACCCGATTCTTATCAGTAACATGATTTTATAATTTTTACAACTTCGTCGTATTTTATTTCAACTCGTCACGATTTATTTTCAGTTAACCCGGTACCCGATAACACCGAAAATATACACTAACTAACTAGTGCTTATCCTAAAATATCTAATAAGCAAAAATCTTCATCTTATCCCCTTCCAAATACCACTTGCCGCCCCCCTCTCTTATCCCTCGCCTAATAAACCAAGATACAATTAATGCTTAATGTTACTTATACTTGGAATTAATATACATAACACATTTACATACAATTTTCACCTGCTAAAAATCACAAACTCTCTCCCTTTTGCTCTCCATATCCCACGACAAGAACAAGAACAAGAAGAATCATCCATAAAATTTTTCACTTCAAGTGTTATACAAGATCCTTTTTCCTTCCTTGTTAGAGTTTTGCAATAAAAACTCCAAGGTTGTGATTCTTTTTCATCCAAACTCACATAATCTCCAAGTAAGTTTCAAGAACACATTTTTATCATGTTATACTTTTATTTGATCCCTATGTTCATGTATTTTCAAGTTATATTGGTTTAAAATGCAACTTACCTATGTTTTGGTACCACTTTACTTAAAAACTATCCCAAACACTAGATCTGTACATTTTATTAACATCCTCGCGAAGCCCAACATTTCTGGTGATGTTTAGGACCCATGACACCCTAAGAAGGTGTATGGTAGGATTTGTGTATTTGTGGAGTTGTTTTGAAGTAGTTTGATCAAGCCGTGAACCAAGAAAATGAGTTTCTAACGTATATATATACCTACTGTCCCGAAAATGTAAATCTGGAAAAATCAGTAAACATGAATTTATTTTGGCCTTCATATTTAGAAAGTACACTCAAAAACGAAAACGTGGGCGCTTGAATCACTAAAAACCGAGTTATAACGAAGGAGATATGAACTTTTAAAGTTAGACGACAAAAACTATTTTTCTGAAAAATACATGCTGTTAGCCGAACTTCAAGGGACAAAACGAGGCTTTAGCCGAAGTCTAGCTGATCCGAGCCACTGAAAATATGTTAGTTCATGTTATGACGAACGCGTGGATATAAAGAACGTTGAAAACGGACTTATAACGACCAAGATATGAATTTTTGAAAAGCCAACGAAGTATACTTATTTTGACAGCATTACAACACATATAATTCCTAAGTGTAAAACTAGCAAGTCACTAAGTTCATGGCCGATTTTCTATATGATCGAGGCGCGTATGATCAAAAGTCAAATGAGTCGACATTGAGATTATGTTACAAGGATTTCAAAAACGTCAAGTTCTATTACTAACTCTCAACGTACAATATTTTGCGACTAGTTTTGCGAGGCCGTTTGGTCATATTTTCACAAGTTATAAAAAGTAATATTTTTGCGACGAAACTATTTTATTTGGCGATAAAACATCAAATGGGGATCGTGGAGTACCGTTTCAACATATTTACACGAAAAGTAGTTTACAACTTAACGAGACGTCAAAAATGTAGTTTTCGACGATAAACTTTATTTTCAAAACTAACGAGTGGTATCGTTAACATACGTATTTGCATGTGTAGCATTGTATCATTGCTTACGCTAGATCATATCATTCATAATAGGTCGCGGTTAGAGACCGAGCCTCATTTTCATCATATACATTGTGATCATTGTGCTATCATATCAGGTGAGTTTCATAGCCCCTACTTTACACGTTTTGAACTACTTTGGGGGAGATACATGCTTAAACTGCTTGCTTACATACATGATTGTGTTAAACTTATTTGCGTTATTCTTGAAAGCAACTCGCGGACCTAAGTATCTAACACTTGGGGTAGCCGTACAGTACATATCGTGGACCTAAGTATCTAACACTTGGGGTAGCCGTACAGAACATATCACGGACCTAAGTATCTATCACTTGGGGTAGCCGAACATAAGTCTCCTAGTGAGCAGCATAAGGTCTTCTAGTGTTATAGAACGCACCTCGTATACGCACATGTCTTACTCAAGCTATATTTTAGCAGTGGGTTGTAAACACACAGGTTGCAAGTTTTGTTATGGGCGGGATTTGCAACTGAGTGGATTTACAATGCCTTTGCTGTGGAAACATTCTCGAAGAACTTTTCAACTTATTTATAACAAACTCTATGAACTCACCAACCTTTGTGTTGACACTTTTTAGCATGTTTATCTCAGGTTAGTAAGGCGATAGCGGTGGCACGGAGCATAGAGTCTTAGGGCATGTTTTGGAGACTTGTGCTATTATCATATACCATTCGATATGCTTTAAAACTTATGTATTGTTATTTCACTTTGGGACCTTTCGTTGTGTAAACTCTGATTTCTATTTATTCGAATGGTAACTTTTTAAAATGTCTCATTTAGAGGTCGTTTTCTATACCTTGTACTTTGTGCTATGAGATAGCACCCCGTTGACACTATCGTTCCGTTGCGATATTTTGGGGGTGTTTGCTCTACAAAATGCCAGGAAAAATATTCGCCACTTGTAACAATATATCCATGTTGAGATCGATCATTGTAAGTTAAACATATATCCTGCATCTGCAAAACTAACTAAACTTGTTTTGATGGGTTAGTAAAATATAAACCCATATCCTTTGTACCTTGAAAATATTGAAATATTTGATTTACTGTGGTTCAATTTGATCAACTACTATTCTCGAGAATTTTAAATCATGACACGTGTTCCATGCATTCTATATTCCTTAAGGAATCTCAACAAAAATGAGCTCTTGTTTTATAATATTAGACGCATACAACTTATTTCTCATATTGCCACACATAACATTCATGTGTATGGATTTCACCCAATAATCACGTTTCATCATAAGAGACTTTCATAGTTCATTAGTTACTTGCGTCTTTATATTCTTTGGCCATTCATTTTACAACTACACTTCTTGTAGATATCCAAGATCCTCACCTTGTATTTATCATGCGCATTATTATATACAGTATTATCGACGTCGTTTCAGTTCTTTTCGATTCCACACTTTACTAGACATTATATTCTATCATTTGTTGAGATCTCAAAGTTTTTTTTTCATGTACCCGGGGTTTTCAATATCCTTTCATGTCTAGTTTTTCTTTCAGAGACTATTATGGGGTCTTTATTACCTCGATTCGACCATCTTAATTTATTGCTCCATTTTATCTATTCATTCGAGGACTTTTTATTTTGGAATCGATTCGTCTATCACGCAGCAAACGTGCCATAGACTTACTACCAATCAATGATTTTACTGTTGGGACACACATTGTAATTGGGCAATAGCAGCATAATATGATCTAGTCACTTTCTTTAGGTCACTAAATATGTCTGGCATTTACTATATCTGGAATGTTATTTGTCCCTTGAACTTTAAGTTCATATTCAGTAATGTGACGATCAACATCTATATCATAATTCATTCCATATTTCTCGCTGCTCATTCTCTCCCCCTGAATGAATTATCAATTTAAATATCCCATTTTGTGTGTTGTGGTGTATTTACTATATATCACACAATTACAAAATCTCACATGGGAAATTTGGTTTGTGACCAAAACCATTCTAACGGGGAGGATTCATTATAGATTGTTGGCAAGATGCGATTCATATGTCATAACATGCCCCATAAACTAAAAGTTTTGTTCTCACAATATTATTGGCTTTGCAATCAACTGAAGACGTTTTATAAACGTTTCAACAAAAGCAATTCGCGTATGAACATGGGCTACTTTTATGTTCAACACTTATTCCAATAATCGCCCAATACTTGGAAGTTTTCACCACCATTTTTAATAATTTAATTTTGAAAACCGTGCTCGCATTTTATAAGCCGAGCCATTAATCACGCTAATCTTAAGTTGCGTCTTTGATGATCATTTTGACGATGCATCGATTTTATAAATCAAAATGATCCATATGGCACATGTATAGGCCTACATACATGCCCTTTATATTTTTCCACAATTTAAGGAAGCAAGTCTTTATTTGTATTTTATGGTGATAAGTAAATAACCAACTTCCACTGAGAACAATAAAAATTTATCTTGGAAGAAACACATCATTCTTCTATATATTTCGCATCATCACTAAACCGGAATGGTCGAACCGGTTTGCCAATCAATACAAGTTGCACAATATTCTTAACACGTATACATCATATATCATAACATAATGTCCATTAAAGAATTTACAGAAACAAAAATTAATAAATAAATTATGCACGTTACTATGCTTGGCCACAAAACAATAATATGTAAAATAAAATCTGTATACTTCATTCAACTATATTGCTATAAACATGTTTATAACTCAGATCACATAACAAACTAGATAGCCTTAAATAGGTTATGTGTTATTATAAAATTGGTATGTGTCAAGTAAAGACAGATTGAAGTCTTGAAGCATTTATCAATTCGAAAAAAAATATAATGGACACCAAAGAAATAAAATAAATAAAATAAAGCCTAATAAAACATTCATAGCCAAAAATAATAGGAATCCAAACATAATCAAGAAAGCCTAAGAAAAACACCTAAAGAAAATTCCAAACCAAACACTTAAAGAAAATTCCTAACAAAACACTGAAAGAAAAATTATTCATGGCTTGACTCTACCAATTAATCATCTGTAAGAAAATCATCAGCTTCCAAATAAGTTTCATCATCAGTATGGTCTTTAGGACCATCGGGGATATCATTTTTATTATCATAAACAAAGTTTGACTCTACCCCGTTTCCCTTGTTCTTGATAGAATTTTGATAAAGTTCAACTAGATGCCTGGGTGTACGGCATTGCTTTGCCGAATGACCAAAAGTGCCACAACGATAACATGAATCCGCTATTATGTTCTTTTCTTTTTCATCTCCTCCATTCTTTTCCTTATCTTGCCACTTCTTGTGACCATTGTTGTTCTTAAAGTTAACACTATGATTAACAGCATGATAATTACCTCTACCATTGCCACGCCCTTGACCACGACCTCGACCAGAACCATAACCTCGACCAGAACTATAACCTCGTCCACGTCCTCATCCACGGTCATAACCACGACAACGACCTCCATTGTGATAAGTAGTCACATGCGCTTCCGATAACGGAGCGTACCAGTTGGACAATTATCATGATTTTTCATTAAAAGCTCATTATTTTCTTCGGCCACAAGTAAGCATGAAATTAGGTCACTATATTTAGTGAATCCTTTGGCTCGATATTGCTGTTGCAATAGTATATTCGAAGCATGGAATGTGGAAAAAGTCTTTTCCAACATCTCGACATCACTAATTGAGTCACCACATAATAGCAATGTGGAGGTAATACGATGCATGGCCGAGTTAAATTCACTCACTGTTTTGAAATCTTGGAGCCTTAAGTGAGTCCATTCATATCTTGCCCTTGGCAAGATGACCATTTTCTGGTGGTCATATCGGTCCTTTAACTTATTCCAAAGGGCTAGTGGATCTTTTACTGTGAGGTACTCAGTTTTTAAGTCCACATGGAGGTGATGTCGTAAGAACATCAATGCCTGGGCTTTTTGCATATTAGTTGTTTCTTTTCCTTCGTGGATTGTATCTACAAGCCCATGTGCATCCAAGTATGTCTCGGCTTCCAACGCCCAAGACAAATAATTTTTTCCGCTTATGTCTAAAGCCACAATAGAAAGATTTGCAAGTTTTTGCTCTATGATAACTATACGTTGACATTAAATACGTGTTAAACAAAACACATAAACAAAACACCGAGTGAAACAAAAACAAGTAAAATATGTACATGAGATAATATACTTTGATCCATGTTTGGTTAATTTAAATTATACTAAACTTTAAGCAAATATAATAAGTTATATAAAATAATTACGGCAGAATGCACATATTAAATCATGTTACGCTTATAATTAACATATTTTCAATAATAACATATAACAAGAATATAAAACCACTTTTTGTTAAATTATTATATAAAGAATTACTTATTAATATTCTTGTTCACTATGTGTTATATGTTGCAATTATAAATTTTATAAGCATGTTCACATGGAATTGTATTATTTAGTTTTATTATACTGCTCATATTGACGTAAGTGTATTTAAACAAACAAGCTTAATCAAATAATTTAATTAATCAAACTACCAAATCTTCATTAGTTTATACCAGTTAACTAGCATAATTATATAGCATAATCACAAAATTTCATTAAATCAATACATATAGATCTACACATCAGATCCAATTAACTTAAGAATCAGCATTACTATTTAAATTAAAACCATCTAACATCATGTAAACATAAACATAATCATGACGTCAGCATCGATATCAAATCAGATCTACTATCATAAACCATTCCTAACAACAACCGGTAAACATCACATGTACAAAACATAGAAAGTTTAGAAACTACGCCAAATAGGTGTATATCGTAGTGAACAATTAAGGATACAATAATATATAATGCATATGCATGTAACGTTAATTATAGAAAAGGAGATTAAAGGTGAATAATATATAATAATAACTAATATGAATGAAGAATTAATGAACGAACGTACAGAGTATGTATCCAATGAGCAGGAACATCCATTGAAGCAATGACAACGAGATCTTTTAAATCAAAGTAATATAGAATCCAGAATCCAAAGAGTCAAAGACGTACACGTACCGGTGATGAAAACGAGAGAAAACCTAAACCTTTAGAGCGTGCTGATAACATGTTGTGAATACAAGATTGAGGGAATGAATATTCTTCTTATTGATCATTAACTATGAGATTTACAAAGAGTATATATAGACAAACATTAGGGCAAAAACCCTAATAGCTAACATGGGCCATGGGCCTATTATGGGTTATATGGACATCCACTAATAATTATCCATAACACTCCCTCTTGGATGTCCATATTGTTAATACGCTTAGGGAATGCTGCCTCATTAAAAACCTTGCCAGGAAAACCAGTGGGACAAAACCATGACTAAGGACAAAAAGAGTGCAGCGCGTATTATCTCCCTCTGATGACTACATCACTTGGTATCTTGTAAATAGGTCAACGAAATCATCACTGGAATGAGAAGTGTCTTGTCGCCTTTGATGTAACGTTACTTGAATATAGCAAGGTATGCTACATTATCTTCATGCAATAGTTGCTATCTCCTTTCCAGAATTTATGTATGGTTTGATGAAGTCGCCTTGATTGTTTGCTCTATCAAATGCCAGGAAAAATATTCGCCACTTGTAACAATATATCCATGTTGAGATCGATCATTGTAAGTTAAACATATATCCTGCATCTTCAAAACTAACTAAACTTGTTTTGACGGGTTAGTAAAATATAAACCCATATCCTTTGTACCTTGAAAATATTGAAATATTTGATTTACTGTGGTTCAATTTGATCGACTACTATTCTCGAGAATTTTAAATCATGAAACGTGTTCCATGCATTCTATATTCCTTAAGGAATCTCAACAAAAATGAGCTCTTGTTTTATAATATTAGACGCATACAACTTATTTCTCATATTGCCACATGAAAGTCTCTTATGATGAAACTTGATTATTGGGTGAAATCCATACACATGAATGTTATGAGAAAGGATATTTAATGTTATGTCTGGCAATATGAGAAATAAATTGTATGCGTCTAATATTGTAAAACAAGAGCTCATTTTTGTTGAGATTCCTTAAGGAATATAGAATGCATTGAACACGTGTCATGATTTAAAATTATCGAGAATAGTAGTTGATCAAATTGAACCACAGTAAATCAAATATTTCAATATTTTCAAGGTACAAAGGATATGGGTTTATATTTTACTTACCCGTCAAAACAAGTTTAGTTAGTTTTGCAGATGCAGGATATATGTTTAACTTACAATGATCGATCTCAACATGGATATATTGTTACAAGTGGCGAATATTTTTCCTGGCATTTGATAGAGCAAACAATCAAGGCGACTTCATCAAACCATACATAAATTCTAGAAAGGAGATAGCAACTATTGCATGAAGATAATGTAGCATACCTTGCTATATTCAAGTAACGTTACATCAAAGGCGACAAGACACTTCTCATTCCAGTGATGATTTCGTTGACCTATTTACAAGATACCAAGTGATGTAGTCATCAGAGGGAGATAATACGTGCTGCACTCTTTTTGTCCTTAGTCATGGTTTTGTCCCACTGGGTTTTCCTGGCAAGGTTTTTAATGAGGCAGCATTCCCTAAGCGTATTAACAATATGGACATCCAAGAGGGAGTGTTATGGATAATTATTAGTGGATGTCCATATAACCCATAATAGGCCCATGACCCATGTTAGCTATTAGGGTTTTTGCCCTAATGTTTGTCTATATATACTCTTTGTAAATCTCATAGTTAATGATCAATAAGAAGAATATTCATTCCCTCAATCTTGTATTCACAACACGTTATCAGCACGCTCTGAAGGTTAGCTAATTAATGTTTGTTTTGTTTGACTCATTATTGTTTGATTAGAAGAAAAATAGACCCGTGTTTAATCTTGCTTAGAATTTATACGTTAATTAATTGCATGATATTTATTACGCATGTAAAGTCTTTGTATACCTAAACTATTGTTAGGTTTTTTTTGTCTAATTAGAAGTAATACTTATAATAAGATAGTTTTGTAAATTTGGTAATAGTATCATGGCTTGATTTGATACTCGTGAAAGTTAATGACGACTATGTCGTTTTAATATTTTGGATGTGATATAAGGACATGGTTACAGTTATGAACATGACTTTGTTGTATATATATATATTTGAGAGCTTGATTGCTAGGGATAAATTTTAAACTTTTATTCACTATGTTAATCTTCACGGTTTTGGACATATGATTTGTTTGATCTTAACTTTAAAAGCATAGGTACCATATCTTGCATAAGTTGACATAGAGATTCAAAACACTCGAAAGACTTATATTTATGATTTAAATGCTAGATATGTATATGTATGAAGTTTGCGAGATAGTAATTGCCAAGATATCAAACTAGAGTACGTGATAGATATACGGTCAATTTAATAGAAAATTTATAACAAGATTGTGTATTATCATCGCCATGCCCCTACGAAAGATTATATTATATGACATGTATGGTCAGTTTCGGATACATAACCCTTTACAAAAACGAAGAAAAATGTATATACCACACCAAAACTAATAAGCACCACCAAAGGTTTTAAGTTTAAGTTGGTATACTTGACCATGTGATAAACTCTTTGTTGATATTTTGCGAAGATAGACTACTACGTCTATGATTTATTGTGAAAATAAAGAGCTACTAAAAAAATAATAATAGTAAATACTAAATTAATATTTGTTACAGGCGATAAATAAAAACGAGCTTCTATTAAAGTATAGTTGAGCCCGTCTAATTATTATGTTCCAGTATGTGAACTAAAATTGAAAATATTTTGATCAATGTAAGGATTGTAGTTATGGACGTAGTTGAAGTACTATGATACTTATGATAAAGACATGATAGTCCACTAGAGATGGTAAAATATCGTAATACGAAAATTAAAATAGGAAAAGTAGAGGCGTTATAGAAAATATAAGTTATCATGAACATGAGCATTTTTATGTATGTTGTTTGATTATGAACATAGAAGAAAATATAAGCCGAAATTATTGTAAGTTTGCAACATTGTATTGTAAGTCTGATAATGTGAGCTCTCAATATTATTCGACTTTTATATAAAAAGTGAAACTGAAACACATGCGGTCATAAACTATAAGTTTATGAGCCAAGATTGTTGAATTAATTGGCATGAACCGGCTGGACCATCCCGGGTCAATGATGATGCGAAAGGTATAAAAGAACATAATAGCGGATTCATGTTATCGTTGTGGCACTTTTGGTCATTGGGCAAAGCAATGCCGTACACCCAGGCATCTAGTTGAACTTTATCAAAATTCTATCAAGAACAAGGGAAACGGGGTAGATTCAAACTTTGTTTATGATAATAAAAATGATATCCCCGATGGTCCTAAAGACCATACTGATGATGAAACTTATTTGGAAGCTGATGATTTTCTTACAGATGATTAATTGGTAGAATCAAGCCATGAATAATTTTTCTTTCAGTGTTTTGTTAGGAATTTTCTTAAAGTGTTTGGTTTGGAATTTTCTTTGGGTGTTTTTCTTAGGCTTTCTTGATTATTTTCGGATTCCTATTATTTTTTGCTATAATGTTTTATTAGGCTTTATTTTATTTATTTTATTTCTTTGGTGTCCATTATATTTTTTTCGAATTGATAAATGCTTCAAGATTTCAATCTGTCTTTAGTTGACACATACCAATTTTATAATAACACATAACCTATTTAAGGCTATCTAGTTTGTTATGTGATCTGAGTTATAAACATGTTTATAGCAATATAGTTGAATGACGTATACAGATTTTATTTTACATATTATTGTTTTGTGGCCAAGCATAGTAACGTGCATAATTTATTTATTAATTTTTGTTTCTGTAAATTCTTTAATGGACATTATGTTATGATATATGATGTATATGTGTTAAGAATATTGTGCAACTTGTATTGATTGGCAAACCGGTTCGACCATTCCGGTTTAGTGATGATGCGAAATATATAGAAGAATGATGTGTTTCTTCCAAGATAAATTTTTATTGTTCTCAGTGGAAGTTGGTTATTTACTTATCACCATAAAATACAAATAAGGACTTGCTTCCTTAAATTGTGGAAAAATATAAAGGGCATGTATGTAGGCCTATACATGTGCCATATGGATCATTTTGATTTATAAAATCGATGCATCGTCAAAATGATCATCAAAGACGCAACTTAAGATTAGCGTGATTAATGGCTCGGCTTATAAAATGCGAGCACGGTTTTCCAAATTAAATTATTAAAAATGGTGGTGAAAACTTCCAAGTATTGGGCGATTATTGGAATAAGTGTTGAACATAAAAGTAGCCCATGTTCATACGCGAATTGCTTTTGTTGAAACGTTTATAAAACGTCTTCAGTTGATTGCAAAGCCAATAATATTGTGAGAACAAAACTTTTAGTTTATGGGGCATGTTATGACATATGAATCGCATCTTGCCAACAATCTATAATGAATCCTCCCCGTTAGAATGGTTTTGGTCACAAACCAAATTTCCCATGTGAGATTTTGTAATTTTGTGATATATAGTAAATACACCACAACACACAAAATGGGATATTTAAATTGATAATTCATTCAGGGGGAGAGAATGAGCAGCGAGAAATATGGAATTAATTATGATATAGATGTTGATCCTCACATTAATGAATATGAACTTAAAGTTCAAGGGACAAATAACATTCCAGATATAGTAAATGCCAGACATATTTAGTGACCTAAAGAAAGTGACTAGATCATATTATGCTGCTATTGCTCCAATTACAATGTGTGTCCCAACAGTAAAATCATTGATTGGTAGTAAGTCTATGGCACGTCTGCAGCGTGATAGACGAATCGATTCCAAATAAAATGTCCTCGAATGAATAGATAAAATGGAGCAATAAATTAAGATGGTCGAATCGAGGTAATAAAGACCCCATAATAGTCTCTGAAAGAAAAACTAGACATGAAAGGATATTGAAAACCCCGGGTACATGAATTTTTTTTTTTTTTTTTTTTGAGATCTCAACAAATGATAGAATATAATGTCTAGTAAAGTGTGGAATCGAAAAGAACTGAAACGACGTCGATAATACTGTATATAATAATGCGCATGATAAATACAAGGTGAGGATCTTTGATATCTACAAGAAGTGTAGTTGTAAAATGAATGGCCAAAGAATATAAAGACGCAAGTAACTAATGAACTATGAAAGTCTCTTATGATGAAACGTGATTATTGGGTGAAATCCATACACATGAATGTTATGAGAAAGGATATTTAATCTTATGTCTGGCAATATGAGAAATAAGTTGTATGCGTCTAATATTATAAAACAAGAGCTCATTTTTGTTGAGATTCCTTAAGGAATATAGAATGCATGGAACACGTGTCATGATTTAAAATTCTCGAGAATAGTAGTTGACCAAATTGAACCACAGTAAATCAAATATTTCAATATTTTCAAGGTACAAAGGATATGGGTTTATATTTTACTAACCCGTCAAAACAAGTTTATTTAGTTTTGCAGATGCATGATATATGTTTAACTTACAATGATCGATCTCAACATGGATATATTGTTACAAGTGGCGAATATTTTTCCTGGCATTTGATAGAGCAAACAATCAAGGCGACTTCATCAAACCATACATAAATTCTGGAAAGGAGATATCAACTATTGCATGAAGATAATGTAGCATACCTTGCTATATTCAAGTAACGTTACATCAAAGGCGACAAGACACTTCTCATTCCAGTGATGATTTCGTTGACCTATTTGCAAGATACCAAGTGATGTAATCATCAGAGGGAGATAATACGCGCTGCACTCTTTTTGTCCTTAGTCATGGTTTTGTCCCACTGGGTTTTCGTGGAAAGGTTTTTAATGAGGCAGCATTCCCTAAGCGTATTAACAATATGGACATCCAAGAGGGAGTGTTATGGATAATTATTAGTGGATGTCCATATAACCCATAATAGGCCCATGGCCCATGTTAGCTATTAGGGTTTTTGCCCTAATGTTTGTCTATATATACTCTTTGTAAATCTCATAGTTAATGATCAATAAGAAGAATATTCATTCCCTCAATCTTGTATTCATAACACGTTATCAGCACGCTCTTCAATCTATTTTTTTGTAAAGCACGAAAACTCTATCGAAGAATAAGAAGAAAGTACGTCTTGAACCCTTTGTATCCATTCGTATACTGAATATAGTTTTACTTCTTTTTCTTGCATGTGCCTGCCTATTCTATCGGTCCAACTTACATACTCCTATTTAAGTTTTCGCGGGTTTTAAAAAGCTACAAATTGATGAATTTTAGACATATACCTACCACGTTCTTGCTGATAATTGTACATAATTCTATATGTGTTTGTGATGACAATTTTTTGAACATGCTAAACACGATATTATTAAAGTTTAATACATGTAAGATTGAAGCATCCATACAGACACTTGGACAATGCGGTCTAGGTGGATATGACGATCTTGCACTTGGATACAGTTCACCTTGTGGGTGAAGTGGACAAAATATATGCGTAATCTAGATGGTTTTTGTATAATCTTATGTAAGCACTTTGGTAGAGATTGAAAGTTTTGCAGTCGCAGCGTTTTGATAAATAAATACTGGAATTTACATTCCATACATTTAGCTACGTGGGTTAATGAAGATTTTGATAGTTCAAGGATATATGCATGGCTGAATAAATACTTGTACCTAATCATACGAAACATCGAAGTATTGTTGGTAAAATATTATTGGCATCCTATAATCGATGGTCTTGTACAGCCTAGATGTGTTGAGATAAAGAAAATTATTAAAAGGACGTATAGAAGATAAGCTATTAAAAGAAATGACCACGCCAAGTGATTTAGGACTGATTTAAGGCTGCTGTGATTTCTTGTAATTTACCATGACTTGCCATATAATTTTTGGTACTTTGCACTCCATGAATATGTTTTCTAGGTAAAAGATGATCATTACATTACTCATTAATTGTTTCATGGCCTAAGTTAATTGTTTTATGATACGTGATGATTTTATGCCTAATTTCTTCACTAAAATAACCATTACTTTTGTTGAATTTTATATTATATAATTTTGATGACATCTTTTATTGTGATCTCGTTATCTTGATTTGGCTTCTACGATTTAAAATTCGATATAGTACCTATAAATCTTGATTGCTCTTGATATTGTTGATCTTTATATATAGTTTTGTGTGACTCTGATTTTGTGATAGCTCACCAAGATGGAAAACAAACATTGTTTAAGGCATACTTAGTCGCATTAGACTTGAGAGCACGAGTATATTAATTATAGTGGTTACCTATTGATCACATGCATGTAGACATGTACTTTGTGTTATCAATCTTAATAAATTTAAACATGAACCAAAAATGGTATACAATGGACGTATTAGGAGTTACGCCTATGTGAATTACACATCAGTTATGATGTTTATATCAAGTGAGTGGCAATAATATTTGTACATATATGTGATAACATGCATGTAGTTTGATTAGTTTCTCTAGTGATTGTGATAAAGTGAAACTAGATCTTTAATTTATAATTTATATCCTTATGTATTGTCGCTTTCATGCTATTTGTTTTTCATGCTATATGATATTCGTATATGTTTGCTATATGTAATGCCACTTTCATGTAAAACCCGAAAATCTAAAACATGCAAAATTTCCAAAATGCCCCTGAAACTTTAAAATTTATTTAAAACTTAATTAAAGTTCCGAATCGATCCCAAACTTCTGAAAACGAACAAGATATGATACAAAATAATTTTGATGACTTCGATTAATATTTATACAAGTTGTGAGATGACCAAAATACCCTTGTGTTTAACAAAAATTTAAATACATAATTATTATTAATTAAAAACCTTTTTAAATACAAAGTAATTAAGGAAAATAAAATTAAAGATGGAAAATTAATCCTTGGGCCTTGAAGGCCGGTCCTTAGCCATAATTCCCTCCCCCTATTTCGGTCCCTTCCATTTTATATTAATCCCCAAATTAATTCTCCCATTAAACCCTAAAAACAATTAAGCCGCCACTCTTAAAAATCACCCACACCACATCCGAATTTTTTGAATCAAAGAGATAATTTTCTGGAGTTCTTCATAGTGCCAAGAAGGTGGGAAAAATAGCTACATAGTCCTGGAGTCGATCGTTTGGCTGTGGTGATTTATTTGGGTCGAAAAAGTGCAACCGAGCAACAATAAATCCATAGCGTGTAATCCTTTGATCTATAATTTTTCTGGTAATTTTATAGCCTTCTCCTAATCATATATAACATGTAAAAATTATTGAAATCGAACCATGCATCATGTATTGATCGAATGAAAAATAAATAGCTTAAAACCCTAATTTTGAATAATCGAATCTAATAAATCCATGCGATTTTTCTGAGGTGTTTACTTATTTTTCCTGGGTTCTATATGCTTCATATAACATGAGAAAAATGGTAGTTCGAATTGTTGAGGCCTAAAAACATGTATGTCGAATTTAATTTAAAACCGGATTTAAGGAATAAAAAGAGGAATTATGGAAAACCCTAAGAACCAATCGACCTAGGGTTTATATTGGATGAATTTTGGTAATAATTGATGCATGATGATGATAAAATTATTGTACAATGATTTGGATTGCTAGGGTTTAATTTTAAAAATGTTTTGTTATTACCGATTTGAAAATAATTAGTCAAGGGGGTGTTTTGTAATTTTTAAAACTTAAGGGATAATTTTGTAAATCATTTTAGACCTGCTGCAATTCGAATAAAATATAAAAGGAGGGTCTCATGTGTTAATTTTGCATATAAAGGGTTTATTTGATAAATATATATATTAGTTAAATCGAATTGAAAAGAAATAAAAATGAGGGACTAAATATGTAATTTCTGGAAACTTGGTGCTATTTTGAGTAGTAAATTATATTCAGGGGGTTATGTGTAATTTTGGTAATTTAATGGACTAATATGTAATTATTAATAATTAAGGATTGAAATTGTAAATTTAAGGGCTAAATATGTAACTTTGATAACTAGAGGGACTTGATGTGTAAATTGTGAATGTTTAAGGGTGTGTTCGTATAACATGTTGAAATAAGTGTTCATTGTGTAAAATTGGGAAATTAAGGGTTTAATGTATAATTATTATGGAATTATGACTTAATATATACGTTTTGTAAACTTAAGGGACTAATTGTGTAAATTCTGAAATCTGAGGGGCTGAATAGTACAATATGTAAACTCTGATGGGACATTCTGAAATTTGGTAAAATAATAAGCTTGTTTGGTAAATATGGATATTGGATGGATTAAATCATGAATTATGTAAATATAAGGTTTGTTTTATAAATGTTGTAACTAGAAGGGTATAAACTGTAAAATTATGAAACTAAGGGGATTATGATGTCATTCTGAATAAAAAGGGTATTAAATCAGTATATTGAAGTATTTTCATGTTATACTTTTGAAATTGATGAAATTACAATTATAACCCTGAACTATGAAAACTTGTCATAACTAACCCTGAACTTGTGTAACTTGTTAAAATGAATGTTACTTCCATAATAAGCTAATTAAAGACTTGACTTGAATTATATCACTTGAACCTTGCTAAATGTGGTAACTTACTAATTATGGAAACCTGTTAAGAATAGAAAGTTACTAAAAATAGAAGTTACTTATAATGGGAAGATAATTGAACCCCTTTCGTATTTCTGTCTTCTACTCTTTTAGGTTCGAGGAGAGAGTGATCTTGATCCCTGTCAGCTATTATTGTGTTGTGCTTGCTATTTGAATAAGGTACAGATATTCTGCCCTTCTTTAGTAAGGTGCCTTCGTCTCATTTCTGATTTCTGATTCACTGCCATGTTCTTTGATTCTGTGAACCTTTCTTGTTTCTTTCATGATATTATGAACCTTTGACATGACCTTTGTAGTACTGAATCTCTTTGGTACTGAACCTTTCTGAGACATGACCTTTCTGTTATGAACCTTTCTGATATTAAACATTTCTGATATATAAACCTTTCTGATTTTAAACATGTTGATTTATGACCTTTCTGATATTGAACCTCTGATATGAACCTCTGATTATGAACTCTGATATTCTGAAATGGAAATTGACTTATGAAACTAAATTAAATACTGGATACATGATACTTGACCTTGACCCACAGTTTGATACTACGAGCCATAACTAGTCATGAGGGTTTCATGACCATGTCATTGATGCACCGATGGCATGACTCTAGGGTAGGAGAGTGATGACCTATCCCGTCCCTGCATGTTATGTTTATGATTCATGTCTATATAGACGCAGATTATGGCCACCTGGGGCGTATGGATGCATCCTAGATTTGTTATGTTCATGTTATGTTATGTTATGCATGGTGACTGATGGTGTGTGCGATACACGTCTTTCACAACTCTGGGAGCTGATCACTCCATATTATCTGATTTCTGGGATTAGTGAGAGGACTTTTCTCTGCATGGTGTTATGATACTGATTACTGATTTCTGTTTCTGGGCTCGTAGAGGATTTCTGTTTTCCTGCACCTTATAGACTTATGACCTTTACCTTTCATTAATGACACCCTATAACATGATACTGGACTTAATATTGTACTGGGCTTGGTATGCTTTGGACTTGGGATGGGATTTCTGTTTACTTCACCATTATCCATTGTAACTGTTCCTTACTTTCTGATATCTCTGCATAACCTTCATACTCTTTCTTAACTATGGTTATATCATGTACGGTTTCTTTTCATTTTTTCCCTATTCCATTATTACTGTTTGTTACCGTTATATCTGTTCACTGAGCTCGTGTAGCTCAGCCGCGTTTCTTTTCCCGCGGCAGGTATTTAAGCTAGGAGCTGGGGTATGGCTTTTGGGAAGAGTGCACCTGAGTGAAGCTTTGTCTTAGTTGGATTATTTCACCATTTGGATTTTGTTATGTACTTCATTTACTTTCTGTCTTACTTTGTAATTAAGTCATGTTGACTTATTCTCTTTGATCATGTTATTATTTCCGCTGTTTTATTCGTGGATGCTATGTTTATTCTGATATGAAACCATGTACTTGTGACATCTTTGCCCTTGTCGGGCCGGGGTGTTACAATTATGGTATCAGAGCACAGGCTGACGACTTGTAATACATTTACCCTGTCCTGTGCGTTTAGGACCATTAGGTTTCCACTGTAAGAACATAGGAGAACACCTTGAGGACTTTCTTTAGGATTCCCTGATATGAACTTAGGTTTTGACCGGTGAGGAATGGGTAGACTATAAGGTATTCAAGTATCATCGTTTCCGCATCACTCTAATTCATGCCTTGCTATGACATTGCTTTGGTTAACCTCTGAGACTGTAGAAGTACTAGGTGGACTAAGACAGGTGATTGCTTACGACTTGAGATAAAGTATGATCATCATGAAGGCATAATTATGTGGTGCTGGTATTATTAACGTGATAATACTTACACCATATAACGTGCCCTCATTGTGGCCATAGGATATCTTGGGAAGTACCTAAGAAGTTTAGAACTTGATTCCCGATGGATTATCTGTGATTAGTGAGACCTCAGGTTCATTCTACCTATGCATATACTCTACCTTCGTTCGTTAAATATCTGGATTAGTTTGGACTCTCGTGTTGCATTCTGTTGACCTCAGTTATGAATCTTAAACTCCTTGAAGAGCTCTCTGCTGTAGATACAATTAATTCGATTTGAAATCTTGTTCGCATTCCGTATGAGTATTCCGTTCTCTTTCTCTCTGCTTCCTGCAAATTTCGAGGACGAAATTTTTCTGTTAGAGGGGAAGAGTTGTAAAACCCGAAAATCTAAAACATGCAAAATTACCAAAATGCCCCTGAAACTTTAAAATTTATTTAAAGCTTATTTAAAGTTCCGAATCGATCCCAAACTTCTGAAAACGAACAAGATATGATACAAAATAATTTTGACGACTTCGATTAATATTTATACAAGTTGTGAGATGACCAAAATACCCTTGTGTTTACCAAAAATTTAAATACATAATTATTATTAATTAAAAACCTTTTTAAATACAAAGTAATTAAGGAAAATAAAATTAAAGATGGAAAATTGATCCTTGGGCCTTGAAGGCCGGTCCTTAGCCATAATTCCCTCCCCCTATTTCGGTCCATTCCATTTTATATTAATCCCCAAATTCATTCTCCCATTAAACCCTAAAAACAATTAAGCCGCCACTCTTAAAAATCACCCACACCACATCCGAATTTTCTGAATCAAAGAGATAATTTTCTGGAGTTCTTCATAGTGCCAAGAAGGTGGGAAAAATAGCTACATAGTCCTGGAGTCGATCGTTTGGCTGTGGTGATTTATTTGGGTCGAAAAAGTGCAACCGAGCAACAATAAATCCATAGCGTGTAATCCTTTGATCTATAATTTTTCTGGTAATTTTCTAGCCTTCTCCTAATCATATATAACATTTAAAAATTATTGAAATCGAACCATGCATCATGTATTGGTCGAATGAAAAATAAATAGCTTAAAACCCTAATTTTGAATAATCGAATCTAATAAATCCATGCGATTTTTCTGAGGTGTTTACTTATTTTTCTTGGGTTCTATATGCTTCATATAACATGAGAAAAATGGTAGTTCGAATTGTTGAGGCCTAAAAACATGTATGTCGAATTTAATTTAAAACCGGATTTAAGGAATAAAAAGAGGAATTATGGAAAACCCTAAGAACCAATCGACCTAGGGTTTATATTGGATGAATTCTGGTAATAATTGATGCATGATGATGATAAAATTATTGTACAATGATTTGGATTGCTAGGTTTTAATTTTAAAAATGTTTTGTTATTACCGATTTGAAAATAATTAGTCAAGGGGGTGTTTTGTAATTTTTAAAACTTAAGGGATAATTTTGTAAATCATTTTAGACCTGCTGCAATTCGAATAAAATATAAAAGGAGGGTCTCATGTGTTAATTTTGCATATAAAGGGTTTATTTGATAAATATATATATTAGTTAAATCGAATTGAAAAGAAATAAAAATGAGGGACTAAATATGTAATTTCTGGAAACTTGGTGCTATTTTGAGTAGTAAATTATATTCAGGGGGTTATGTGTAATTTTGGTAATTTAATGGACTAATATGTAATTATTAATAATTAAGGATTGAAATTGTAAATTTAAGGGCTAAATATGTAACTTTGATAACTAGAGGGACTTGATGTGTAAATTGTGAATGTTTAAGGGTGTGTTCATATAACATGTTGAAATAAGTGTTCATTGTGTAAAATTGGGAAATTAAGGGTTTAATGTATAATTATTATGGAATTATGACTTAATATATACGTTTTGTAAACTTAAGGGACTAATTGTGTAAATTCTAAAATCTGAGGGGCTGAATAGTACAATATGTAAACTCTGATGGGACTGATGAAGCGAAAAGTGTACCGCTTTTAAGGGGTCATTTAAGCCCTAAATCGTATTTATTTGATCAAATATTGCCCTAAATCGTTCCTTTTGTCATTTTAGGTACTTTTGAGGAGAAATCTGGAAAAGGAGGCATTTTGGACGTTTTTGGAGCATTAAAGTGAAGAAAACGACAAAGTCTCAAAAATCGGCTAAAAGTTACCTTTGACGGCGTCAGATTTTACTCTGGACGGCGTCATGGCTTGGCAAGAAAAGGTGGATGTGAAATTTACTCATGATAAGCCAGTGAAAATTGCATGTAAATTCTGACGGCGTCACGCTTTAACCTGATCAAGGGCGTCACGGCTTAATTCAAAGAGGGACGGCGTCAAGAAGGTCATCCGGGAACCCTAGAAGCGGCGAGGTGACGGCGTCACACTCCATAAGGTGACGCCGTCAGATGCAAAAATCTATATATAGTTTTCTAATTTTTTGTCATTAGTGTGGAGAGCTTAGTGTGGAATTTTTGGGAGAAAACCCTAAGACGATTTTAGCATCTTTTTCAAGGCTTTTTGCCTTGAGATCTTCCATGTTACATTGAAAGATAAGTTATCAATTAATCATTCAATATGTCTATGTGTTGTTTGATTCTATCTTGTTCTTGTCTTTTGTTTAACATGTTAGGCTAGATTTATCTTGTGTTTGCTTAGATCTAATGAAACCTAGCTATTGATTATTGGTTATTAGTGTGTTATTAGTTGTATTGGATGATTGTTTATCTATGTTAGGCTTAAGAAAACTGGCTAACTTCCTATTCGGTAACTTGCTTGAACGTCTTAAGAAACATGAACCAAATGCGTACTAAAGGTTTTTATGGTTGTATTTAATGCACAAGCGAATTCTAGTGATCCCATGTTAGGAGCTTCCTGGCCGGCTCGACATAGGAGTGAAGTAGGAGCTTGTAGAGTTGGGGAAGTACGTACGCCACCCCACGATTGGTATTAAGGAATACACCCGTCATCCACGCAACTAATACACACTAATCAACCGGTAAAAGATAGTTAGGGAGTAAGGAAATCTAAGTAAACACATTTCTCTACACTTAAGTTTTCACCAACTTTTTATTTTCAAGTTATTTATTTTATTTGCATTTGTAGTTATTTGGGTTAGTTGACTAGCAACTAATTCCGCCCACTCCTTCAAACCCGAGATTTTACTTGCTTTCATAAAATTATAAAAACACAAAAAGAATCTTCCTCAACCCTTAGACCTATTAGAGTAGTCTTTCATACCTAACGAACACTATTCCCTGTGGAGAACGATCAATCCCCCGTACTTACCACTACACTATACTACATCGGTCAGGTACACTGCCTGGTGGGGTTGTAAGCCTCTTGAGATCCCTCGAGAGGTAAAACCTGTTGTAAGGTTGCAAAACCACGCATCAAGTTTTTGGCGCCGCTGCCGGGGAATAGTTATTGTTTAGGTTGAATTGTTATTTCTATTAGGTCTACTCACTAGATTCCTTTCTAGTGAGATTTTTATTTTATTTTTCTAGGTTTTCTTTAGTCTATCTTGTTTCTTTGTACTTTTGTTTGTGATACCTTCCACTTACCTCATGAGTAACATTGGTCATTTGATCCCTGTTATTCGTGTTTTTCGCCGTGCAAACTTTCAACTACCCGTTCCCGCCCCCATCATAGAAAACAACAACCTTTCACCCGACCATCACTTTGGTAACAATTCTGAGATGGAGGAGTCTGACCATGAGAATGACTATGTTAGTCCGTTTTACTACTCAGACTCCGATGAGGATACCGGTAATGGAGAAGTAGTTAACGAGGAATGGGGAAAAGAAGAAATTGATCCCTTTAAGTATGTTGACCCTAGGACTAAGATCGAAAAGGATAGCCTCTTTAACATGCAATTTCCGTGTGTAAGATTGGTTATCATGATTTTTATGCTTACCTTAACTCATCTTTGCCTATGAACATTATCTCTCGCGCTAATTATAATAAAATCATGGTAGATAAGCTAGAATATCAAGGGGATAACATTGTTGCTAGGATTGAGCCACTGCACGTATTCGTTGGATGTTTTGTGTATTTGGTGGATTTTATGGTTATGGAGAACTTAGGAGAATTTATTGATGACAAATTAACTCAAGTCATTTTTGGAGAACCCTTCAAAAGGTTGACCAACCTTGACGAAAAACTTGTGGACGGGTTAATTACATTCTCGGATGGGGATGAAGATTTTACTTACCAAATGCCCCGAGCACATCCTAGGTTTAAAAACTTCTCCATTGAATCTTGCAATAGACTTGTGCCTCTTGATTTGTTAAGTGAGAATGATAAGAGGAAGGGGCTCAAATATCCACATGAGAAAAATAAGAGATACTATCATGGATGTTTGGAGCTAAATGATGAATACAAGAAAGATGAGGCAACAATTAGATGGCTCACACTCGGATACGTGAGCATAAGCGATACTAGGTAGAGTGACTTTGAGTCTAGCTACAAGACTCGTTAATAAAGAAAAGCGCTTCTTGGGAGGCAACCCAAGCTTTATTTGCTTTGTGTGTTTATTTGTTTGTTTGTTTGTCTTTATTTGTTTCCGTATGTATGTTTAATTTTTATTAGTATTGATTCATGTTAAAAACTAATTTGTGAAAATGCTTTATTTTGTTTTTAACTTCGTCTTAACTACATATAAAGGTATTTTGCAAAAGTTAAGTGTAAGGGAAATCTAAATCGGTTTATTAGAACACAAATTAACATGAATCGTAATAATAATAAATTAACATACATATTAATGTGTGTTTGAGTCAAATGCTTGTATCGAGTCATAATGATGTTTTGCAGGATTTCCAGGAAGTAAGGTAAAGGTTTTTCCAGAAATTTTCCGGAAACTTAAAATGAAAATTTTTGTCAGGTCATTTCTGACGGCGTCAGGGTTTATAACCTGACGGCGTCAGATTTAATTTTTAGAAATTTTTGAAAGTTTTGTTTTTAAAAAAGTTTTTATTAAAATCTCCAACTTATAATCTCCAGGAATCTGCAAAGTTATCATTCCACAAGCATTATATCCTTATATATAGATTTTATCCCGCCGATGTTATGCAGGTTTTCGTGTTTGTTTTCTCAGGTTTAACAGGTTATTTTGGACAAGGAAATGTTTTTGGATCAAGCTTATGGCGATGCATTAGTCATGGAGCTTCAACATTACTTTGGAAGAAGATTTAACCGTGTTACTTCATTATCCACCGAGCGAATCAGGGGAGTATTTGATTTCATTCTTTTACTTTATGCTTTTACATCTTGTTATTTGAACATTGGGGACAATGTTCATCTTAAGTGTAAGGGGGGGGGGGTAAAAGTACGATTTTAGAGAATGCTATTACGCTTGATTTTTGTTTGTTTAATAGTAGATGTGTAATAAAACTGAGAGAAATACTTGTTAAGGTAATTTTAGTGCCAAATTTAAAATTTTTTACAACATATAGGAGTGAAACTTTGATCTTAATGAGCGTCTCACGGATAGGAGTTATATGACTAGCACAAAAACCGTACCACTAAAAAATTTTCCACCCCCAAATATGTGAGGTTCGCCCCTAGAATTGGTAGGAAAAGCATTTATGCTATGATGTGTGTACCGGTAGCACTTAGATTCTAGAACTTGCGTTAGGACCATTCCGAGGCCACAAGTGAGACTACATTCGTGTAGTTAGATTTACTACATGATAAGAGGCATTAGGATTAACCCATTGTTTTACACCTGTGTTTTTGTTATAATTACTTTGGCTACATTGGTCAAGTAATTCTCCCACACCCTTTGCGTTGTACTCATTTTTAGTACACGATACCCCTAGTATACCCCTCAGAGCCTATCTTTTCGTTTCTAACTTTAAGCATTTTACTTAAAGGAAGAATTTGTTTACACCCCACTTAAATGTACACCCAAATCGCCTTAGCCTACCTTGTATGCACTCATTTTTAGTGCATTATTGTTACAACATTTGTTTAAACCCAAGTTAATTATCTAGTTGATTACATGGTTGCTAAGTCGAGTCATATCTTTGTACATATTGTTTTGGGACGATTGGGACTCATGGGTAAAGTACTAGTGTAATGGAGTAATGGGGAAGAACATCATTCATTACCCCCATATGTGCTAAATATTTTTAAAGTACTCCAAGTTTTTCAATTATCTTAATTCGAGTCATTAGAATAGTTAATTGTAAAGTTATGTAAAAGTTCAAGTGTAAGGGGAATGCAACGCCCCTATGATGTATTATTTTGGATGGTAGGGCAAGAGTGTATGAAAAAAAAAAAAAAAAGAAAAAAAAATCGAAAAAATCAAGAAAAATACAAAAAAATGAGAAAAAGAAAAATAGAAAAAAAACATACGGACTACCATCCCATTTCATTTTATGTTTATTTTAATGTTTTTGTTATTTTGTTATTTTGTTTCTAGCTTAAGATTGAGTCGAGTCTTGGCTTAGCAACATTGTATAGTACATGTAATTAATCAAGATCTTTAACTCGCCACCAGTAAAATATCCTTTATCCAACAAAACCGTGTTTTCCTTTTCCCTACACCTAATGTTATAACCCATGTAAAAGCCCTCTTTGATAGTTTATCTTTGGTGCTTACGCCTAGTGGAGGAGGTTTTCGATCCTTTCCCAAGCCTATGGTAATCTATTTGCTATGACAGGTAGTGAGAGATATTATCCGTTTTCATTTATGAGATTTATTTTGATGACACTTGAGAGATGTGAGTATCTAAACACTACTTGTGAGGTGCTAGTTTATAATCTCCGTGCTTATTATGATTGAAGTAGAACGATTATTTGTTGTAATTACTTTTATGTTTGCATTAAATGACCCCTAACTTGTATTTTGATTAGAATAAAAGCGCATTTGCTTGAGGACAAGCAAATCTCAAGTGTAAGGGTATTTGATGAAGCGAAAAGTGTACCGCTTTTAAGGGTCATTTAAGCCCTAAATCGTATTTATTTGAGCAAATATTGCCCTAAATCGTTCCTTTTGTCATTTTAGGTACTTTTGAGGAGAAATCTGGAAAAGGAGGCATTTTGGACGTTTTTGGAGCATAAAAGTGAAGAAAACGACAAAGTCTCAAAAATCGGCTAAAAGTTACCTTTGACGGCGTCAGATTTTACTCTGGACGGCGTCATGGCTTGGCAAGAAAAGGTGGATGTGAAATTTACTCATGATAAGCCAGTGAAAATTGCATGTGAATTCTGACGGCGTCACGCTTTAACCTGATCAAGGGCGTCATGGCTTAATTCAAAGAGGGACGGCGTCACGTTCAAGGTCTGACGGCGTCAAGCCTTGATAAGCCAGAACGGATTTTGGAGAGCTAAAGAGGGACGGCGTCAAGAAGGCCATCCGGGAACCCTAGAAGCGGCGAGGTGACGGCGTCACACTCCATAAGGTGACGCCGTCAGATGTAAAAATCTATATATAGTTTTGCAATTCTTTGTCATTAGGAGAGCTTAGTGTGGAATTTTTGGGAGAAAACCCTAAGACGATTTTAGCATCTTTTTCAAGGCTTTTTGCCTTGAGATCTTCCATGTTACATTGAAAGATAAGTTATCAATTAATCATTCAATATGTCTATGTGTTGTTTGATTTTATCTTGTTCTTGTCTTTTGTTTAACATGTTAGGCTAGATTTATCTTGTGTTTGCTTAGATCTAATGAAACCTAGCTATTGATTATTGGTTATTAGTGTGTTATTAGTTGTATTGGATGATTGTTTATCTATGTTAGGCTTAAGAAAACTGGCTAACTTCCTATTCGGTAACTTGCTTGAACGTCTTAAGAAACATGAACCAAATGCGTACTAAAGGTTTTTATGGTTGTATTTAATGCACAAGCGAATTCTAGTGATCCCATGTTAGGAGCTTCCTAGCCGGCTCGACATAGGAGTGAAGTAGGAGCTTGTAGAGTTGGGAAAGTACGTACGCCACCCCACGATTGGTATTAAGGAATACACCCGTCATCCACGCAACTAATACACACTAATCAACCGGTAAAAGATAGTTAGGAAGTAAGGAAATCTAAGTAAACACATTTCTCTACACTTAAGTTTTCACCAACTTTTTATTTTCAAGTTATTTATTTTATTTGCATTTGTAGTTATTTGGGTTAGTTGACTAGCAACTAATTCCGCCCACTCCTTCAAACCCGAGATTTTACTTGCTTTCATAAAATTATAAAAACACAAAAAGAATCTTCCTCAACCCTTAGACCTATTAGAGTAGTCTTTCATACCTAACGAACACTATTCCCTGTGGAGAACGATCAATCCCCCGTACTTACCACTACACTATACTACATCGGTCAGGTACACTGCCTGGTGGGGTTGTAAGCCTCTTGAGATCCCTCGAGAGGTAAAACCTGTTGTAAGGTTGCAAAACCACGCATCATGGGACATTCTAAAATTTGGTAAAATAATAAGCTTGTTTGGTAAATATGGATATTGGAGGGATTAAATCATGAATTATGTAAATATAAGGTTTGTTTTATAAATGTTGTAACTAGAAGGGTATAAACTGTAAAATTATGAAACTAAGGGGATTATGATGTCATTCTGAATAAAAAGGGTATTAAATCAGTATATTGAAGTATTTTCATGTTATACTTTTGAAATTGATGAAATTACAATTATAACCCTGAACTATGAAAACTTGTCATAACTAACCCTGAACTTGTGTAACTTGTTAAAATGAATGTTACTTCCATAATAAGCTAATTAAAGACTTGACTTGAATTATATCACTTGAACCTTGCTAAATGTGGTAACTTACTAATTATGGAAACCTGCTAAGAATAGAAAGTTACTAAAAATAGAAGTTACTTATAATGGGAAGATAATTGAACCCCTTTCGTATTTCTGTCTTCTACTCCTTTAGGTTCGAGGAGAGAGTGATCTTGATCCCTGTCAGCTATTATTGTGTTGTGCTTGCTATTTGAATAAGGTACAGATATTCTGCCCTTCTTTAGTAAGGTGCCTTCGTCTCATTTCTGATTTCTGATTCACTGCCATGTTCTTTGATTCTGTGAACCTTTCTTGTTTCTTTCATGATATTATGAACCTTTGACATGACCTTTGTAGTACTGAATCTCTTTGATACTGAACCTTTCTGATACATGACCTTTCTGTTATGAACCTTTCTGATATTAAACATTTATGATATATAAACCTTTCTGATTTTAAACATGTTGATTTATGACCTTTCTGATATTGAACCTCTGATATGAACCTCTGATTATGAACTCTGATATTCTGAAATGGAAATTGACTTATGAAACTAAATTAAATACTGGATACATGATACTTGACCTTGACCCACAGTTTGATACTACGAGCCATAACTAGTCATGAGGGTTTCATGACCATGTCATTGATGCACCGATGGCATGACTCTAGGGTAGGAGAGTGATGACCTATCCCGTCCCTGCATGTTATGTTTATGATTCATGTTTATGTAGAGGCAGATTATGGCCACCTGGGGCGTATGGATGCATCCTAGATTTGTTATGTTCATGTTATGTTATGTTATGCATGGTGACTGATGGTGTGTGCGATACACGTCTTTCACAACTCTGGGAGCTGATCACTCCATATTATCTGATTTCTGGGATTAGTGAGAGGACTTCTCTCTGCATGGTGTTATGATACTGATTACTGATTTCTGTTTCTGGGCTCGTAGAGGATTTCTGTTTTCCTGCACCTTATAGACTTATGACCTTTACCTTTCATTACTGACACCCTATAACATGATACTGGACTTAATATTGTACTGGGCTTGGTATGCTTTGGACTTGGGATGGGATTTCTGTTTACTTCACCATTATCCATTGTAACTGTTCCTTACTTTTCTGATATCTCTGCATAACCTTCATACTCTTTCTTAACTATGGTTATATCATGTACGGTTTCTTTTCATTTTTCCCTATTCCATTATTACTGTTTGTTACCGTTATATCTGTTCACTGAGCTCGTGTAGCTCAGCCGCGTTTCTTTTCCCGCGGTAGGTATTTAAGCTAGGAGCTGGGGTATGGCTTTTGGGAAGAGTGCACCTGAGTGAAGCTTTGTCTTAGTTGGATTATTTCACCTTTTGGATTTTGTTATGTACTTCATTTACTTTCCGTCTTACTTTGTAATTAAGTCATGTTGACTTATTCTCTTTGATTTTGTTATGATTTCCGCTGTTTTATTCATGGATGCTATGTTTATTCTGATATGAAACCATGTACTTGTGACATCTTTGCCCTTGTCGGGTCGGGGTGTTACATAATGCCACTTTCATGTATTGTTTATTGCCTTGATTTTCTATATGTTTTGTACATGTGATGTTTACCGGTTGTTGTTAGGAATGGTTTTTGATAGTAGATCTGATTTGATATCGATGCTGACGTCATGATTATGTTCATGTTTACATGATGTTAGATTGTTTTAAATTAAATAGTAATGCTGATTCTTAAGTTAATTGGATCTTTATATAATAATTTAACAAAAAAAAAAAAAAAACATGTTTATAGCAATATAGTTGAATGACGTATACAGATTTTATTTTACATATTATTGTTTTGTGGCCAAGCATAGTAACGTGCATAATTTATTTATTAATTTTTGTTTCTGTAAATTCTTTAATGGACATTATGTTATGATATATGATGTATATGTGTTAAGAATATTGTGCAACTTGTATTGATTGGCAAACCGGTACGACCATTCCGGTTTAGTGATGATGCGAAATATATAGAAGAATGATGTGTTTCTTCCAAGATAAATTTTTATTGTTCTCAGTGGAAGTTGGTGATTTACTTATCACCATAAAATACAAATAAGGACTTGCTTCCTTAAATTGTGGAAAAATATAAAGGGCATGTATGTAGGCCTATACATGTGCCATATGGATCATTTTGATTTATACAATCGATGCATCGTCAAAATGATCATCAAAGACGCAACTTATGATTAGCGTGATTAATGGCTCGGCTTATAAAATGCGAGCACGGTTTTCCAAATTAAATTATTAAAAATGGTGGTGAAAACTTCCAAGTACTGGGCGATTATTGGAATAAGTGTTGAACATAAAAGTAGCCCATGTTCATACGCGAATTGCTTTTGTTGAAACGTTTATAAAACGTCTTCAGTTGATTGCAAAGCCAATAATATTGTGAGAACAAAACTTTTAGTTTATGGGGCATGTTATGACATATGAATCGCATCTTGCCAACAATCTATAATGAATCCTCCCCGTTAGAATGGTTTTGGTCACAAACCAAATTTCCCATGTGAGATTTTGTGATTGTGTGATATATAGTAAATACACCACAACACACAAAATGGGATATTTAAATTGATAATTCATTCAGGGGGAGAAAATGAGCAGCGAGAAATATGGAATGAATTATGATATAGATGTTGATTCTCACATTAATGAATATGAACTTAAATTCAAGGGACAAATAACATTCCATATATATAGTAAATGCCAGACATATTTAGTGACCTAAAGAAAGTGACTAGATCATATTATGCTGCTATTGCTCCAATTACAATGTGTGTCCCAACAGTAAAATCATTGATTGGTAGTAAGTCTATGGCACGTCTACATCGTGATAGATGAATCGATTCCAAATAAAAAGTCCTCGAATGAATAGATAAAATGGAGCAATAAATTAAGACGGTCGAATCGAGGTAATAAAGACCCCATAATAGTCTCTGAAAGAAAAACTAGACATGAAAGGATATTGAAAACCCCGGGTACATGAAAAAAAAAACTTTGAGATCTCAACAAATGATAGAATATAATGTCTAGTAAAGTGTGGAATCGAAAAGAACTGAAACGACGTCGATAATACTGTATATAATAATGCACATGATAAATACAAGGTGAGGATCTTGGATATCTACAAGAAGTGTAGTTGTAAAATGAATGGCCAAAGAATATAAAGACGCAAGTAACTAATGAACTATGAAAGTCTCTTATGATGAAACGTGATTATTGGGTGAAATCCATACACATGAATGTTATGAGAAAGGATATTTAATGTTATGTCTGGCAATATGAGAAATAAGTTGTATGCGTCTAATATTATAAAACAAGAGCTCATTTTTGTTGAGATTCCTTAAGGAATATAGAATGCATGGAACACGTGTCATGATTTAAAATTCTCGAGAATAGTAGTTGATCAAATTGAACCACAGTAAATCAAATATTTCAATATTTTCAAGGTACAAAGGATATGGGTTTATATTTTACTAACCCGTCAAAACAAGTTTAGTTAGTTTTGCAGATGCAGGATATATTGTTACAAGTGGCGAATATTTTTCCTGGCATTTGATAGAGCAAACAATCAAGGCGACTTCATCAAACCATACATAAATTCTGGAAAGGAGATAGCAACTATTGCATGAAGATAATGTAGCATACCTTGCTATATTCAAGTAACGTTACATCAAAGGCGACAAGACACTTCTCATTCCAGTGATGATTTCGTTGACCTATTTACAAGATACCAAGTGATGTAGTCATCAGAGGGAGATAATACGCGCTGCACTCTTTTTGTCCTTAGTCATGGTTTTGTCCCACTGGGTTTTCCTGGCAAGGTTTTTAATGAGGCAGCATTCCCTAAGCGTATTAACAATATGGACATCCAAGAGGGAGTGTTATGGATAATTATTAGTGGATGTCTATATAACCCATAATAGGCCCATGGCCTATGTTAGATATTAGGGTTTTTGCCATAATGTTTGTCTATATATACTCTTTGTAAATCTCATAGTTAATGATCAATAAGAAGAATATTCATTCCCTCAATCTTGTTCAGAACACGTTATCAGCACGATCTAAAGGTTTAGGTTTTCTCTCGTTTTCATCACCGATTATATACAGGCAAGTTCACTGATTGCAAGAAAAGTCAATCTTAACCGCACTTGTTTATTCATCGAGTATATATGATCAAACATATTTATACGAGATATAATATACACTCAAAAAGTCAATCGATTTTAATCCTACTGTCTATGCATCGTACAGTAAACATAGATGGATAACTTTGACTTTATTATGAATGCTTGCTTCGTACAGTAAGGATATTTGATATGCTTTATTATTCCAAGCTAGCTATGATTTGACATATGCTACGTACATATGCATTGTACTATGTATATTTATTATATCACAATATCTATCTTTGACATATGTATTATACATTATGTAAAAGAATGATTATTGTTTACTTCCTTTTTGAATAATAGATTCAAGGTTTATTGAACAAAAAGTTTTGGCCCTCGCACTTGTGGAAAACGATTTCAAAGTTAAATAACTTTTAAGGATTTGATTCGAACGTAATTTCATCAACTCAAAAGTGAACTCGGTATTTTAACTCTTGCAGTCACATACTAACCAATTTGTATTGACATAATGATTACAACTCACATAATTTAATACTCCGTAATATCAATTTATTTGTAAATTTCTTTTGCAAGTAATCATGTTGGTAAATTCATCTTTTGTGAATGCATTAATAGATGTTGATTCTTCTTTATATAATCTTATTTGGCTCGTATGTATGCCTATATAAATTTAGAATAAATGATGCTTGCTATGCTAAGAGATTTGCTACTATGTATGCCTCTTAAGATTGGTTTAATGTTAAAAAAAAAAAAAAAAAAAAAAAAAAAAAAAAAAAAAAAGTGGTTTTATATTCTTGTTATATGTTATTATTGAAAATATGTTAATTATAAGCGTAACATGATTTAATATGTGCATTCTGCCGTAATTATTTTATATAGCTTATTATATTTGCTTAAAGTTTAGTATAATTTAAATTAACCAAACATGGATCGAAGTATATTATCTCATGTACATATTTTACTTGTTTTTGTTTCACCCGGTGTTTTGTTTAACACGTATTTAATGTCAACGTATAGTTATCATGGAGCAAAAACTTGCAAATCTTTCTGTTGTGGCTTTAGACATAAGCGGAAAAAATTATTTGTCTTGGGCGTTGGAAGCCGAGACATACTTGGATGCACATGGGCTTGTGGATACAATCCACGAAGGAAAAGAAACAACTAATATGCAAAAAGCCCAGGAATTGATGTTCTTACGACATCACCTCCATGTGGACTTAAAAACTGAGTACCTCACAGTAAAAGATCCACTAGCCCTTTGGAATAAGTTAAAGGACCGATATGACCACCAGAAAACGGTCATCTTGCCAAGGGCAAGATATGAATGGACTCACTTAAGGCTCCAAGATTTCAAAACAGTGAGTGAATTTAACTCGGCCATCCATCGCATTACCTCCACATTGCTATTATGTGGTGACTCAATTAGTGATGCCGAGATGTTGGAAAAGACTTTTTCCCCATTCCATGCTTCGAATATACTATTGCAACAGCAATATCGAGCCAAAGGATTCACTAAATATAGTGACCTAATTTCATGCTTACTTGTGGCCGAAGAAAATAATGAGCTTTTAATGAAAAATCATGATAATCGTCCAACTGGTACCGCTCCTTTATCGGAAGCGCATGTGACAACTTATCACAATCGAGGTCGTGGTCGTGGTTATGACCGTGGACGAGGACGTGGCCGAGGTTATAGTTCTGGTCGAGGTTATGGTTCTGGTCGTGGTCGTGGTCAAGGGCGTGGCATTGGTAGAGGTAATTATCATGCTGTTAATCATAGTGTTAACTTTAAGAACAACAATGGCCCAAGAAGTGGCAAGATAAAGGAAAGATTAATAAGCGTGAAGGAGGAAGAAAAGATAAGGCCTTGGTACAATGATGCATGCTATCGATGTGGCACTTTTGGTCATTGGGCAAAGCAATGCCGTACACCCAGGCATCTAGTTGAACTTTATCAAAATTCTATCAAGAACAAGGGAAACGGGGTAGAGTCAAACTTTGTTTATGATAATAAAAATGATATCCCCGATGGTCCTAAAGACCATACTGATGATGAAACTTATTTGGAAGCTGATGATTTTCTTACAGATGATTAATTGGTAGAGTCAAGCCATGAATAATTTTTCTTTCAGTGTTTTGTTAGGAATTTTCTTTAAGTGTTTGGTTTGGAATTTTCTTTAGGTGTTTTTCTTAGGCTTTCTTGATTATGTTTGGATTCCTATTATTTTTGGCTATGAATGTTTTATTAGGCTTTATTTTATTTATTTTATTTCTTTGGTGTCCATTATATTTTTGTTTTCGAATTGATAAATGCTTCAAGACTTCAATCTGTCTTTACTTGACACATACCAATTTTATAATAACACATAACCTATTTAAGGCTATCTAGTTTGTTATGTGATCTGAGTTATAAACATGTTTTTAGCAATATAGTTGAATGACGTATACAGATTTTATTTTACATATTATTGTTTTGTGGCCAAGCATAGTAATGTGCATAATTTATTTATTAATTTTTGTTTCTGTAAATTCTTTAATGGACATTATGTTATGATATATGATGTATATGTGTTAAGAATATTGTGCAACTTGTATTGACTGGCAAACCGGTTCGACCATTCCGGTTTAGTGATGATGCGAAATATATAGAAGAATGATGTGTTTCTTCCAAGATAAATTTTTATTGTTCTCAGTGGAAGTTGGTTATTTACTTATCACCATAAAATACAAATAAGGACTTGCTTCCTTAAATTGTGAAAAAATATAAAGGGCATGTATGTAGGCCTATACATGTGCCATATGGATCATTTTGATTTATAAAATCGATGCATCGTCAAAATGATCATCAAAGACGCAACTTAAGATTAGCGTGATTAATGGCTCGGCTTATAAAATGCGAGCACGGTTTTTCAAATTAAATTATTAAAAATGGTGGTGAAAACTTCCAAGTATTGGGCGATCATTGGAATAAGTGTTGAACATAAAAGTAGCCCATGTTCATACGCAAATGGCTTTTGTTGAAACATTTATAAAACGTCTTCAGTTGATTGCAAAGCCAATAATATTGTGAGAACAAAACTTTTAGTTTATGGGGCATGTTATGACATATGAATCGCATCTTGCCAACAATCTATAATGAATCGTCCCCGTTAGAATGGTTTTGGTCACAAACCAAATTTCCCATGTGAGATTTTGTAATTGTGTGATATATAGTAAATACACCACAACACACAAAATGGGATATTTAAATTGATAATTCATTCAGGGGGAGAGAATGAGTAGCGAGAAATATGGAATGAATTATGATATAGATGTTGATCCTCACATTAATGAATATGAACTTAAAGTTCAAGGGACAAATAACATTCCAGATATAGTAAATGCCAGACATATTTAGTGACCTAAAGAAAGTGACTAGATCATATTATGCTGCTATTGCTCCAATTACAATGTGTGTCCCAACAGTAAAATCATTGATTGGTAGTAAGTCTATGGCACGTCTGCAGCGTGATAGACGAATCGATTCCAAATAAAAAGTCCTCGAATGAATAGATAAAATGGAGCAATAAATTAAGATGGTCGAATCGAGGTAATAAAGACCCCATAATAGTCTCTGAAAGAAAAACTAGACATGAAAGGATATTGAAAACCCCGGGTACATGAAGAAAAAAAACTTTGAGATCTCAACAAATGATAGAATATAATGTCTAGTAAAGTGTCGAATCGAAAAGAACTGAAACGACGTCGATAATACTGTATATAATAATGCGCATGATAAATACAAGGTGAGGATCTTGGATATCTACAAGTGTAGTTGTAAAATGAATGGCCAAAGAATATAAAGACGCAAGTAACTAATGAACTATGAAAGTCTCTTATGATGAAACGTGATTATTGGGTGAAATCCATACACATGAATGTTATGAGAAAGGATATTTAATGTTATGTCTGGCAATATGAGAAATAAGTTGTATGCGTCTAATATTATAAAACAAGAGCTCATTTTTGTTGAGATTCCTTAAGGAATATAGAATGCATGGAACACGTGTCATGATTTAAAATTCTCGAGAATAGTAGTTGATCAAATTGAACCACAGTAAATCAAATATTTCAATATTTTAAAGGTACAAAGGATATGGGTTTATATTTTATTAACCCGTCAAAACAAGTTTAGTTAGTTTTGCAGATGCAGGATATATGTTTAACTTACAATGATCGATCTCAACATGGATATATTGTTACAAGTGGCGAATATTTTTCCTGGCATTTGATAGAGCAAACAATCAAGGCGACTTCATCAAACCATACATAAATTCTGGAAAGGAGATAGCAACTATTGCATGAAGATAATGTAGCATACCTTGCTATATTCAAGTAACGTTACATCAAAGGCGACAAGACACTTCTCATTCCAGTGATGATTTCGTTGACCTATTTACAAGATAACAAGTGATGTAGTCATCAGAGGGAGATAATACGCGCTGCACTCTTTTTGTCCTTAGTCATGGTTTTGTCCCACTGGGTTTTCCTGGCAAGGTTTTTAATGAGGCAGCATTCCCTAAGCGTATTAACAATATGGACATCCAAGAGGGAGTGTTATGGATAATTATTAGTGGATGTCCATGTAACCCATAATAGGCCCATGGCCCATGTTAGCTATTAGGGTTTTTGCCCTAATGTTTGTCTATATATACTCTTTGTAAATCTCATAGTTAATGATCAATAAGAAGAATATTCATTCCCTCAATTCTTGTTCAGAACACGTTATCAGCACGCTCTAACTATGTTTTCTTAATTTCATGAGCAAGAAGGCTACAAGTAATTCGCTAAGAGGTCCACGCCAAACGGATTGGATTATTTTTTTATCAAACCTCGGCAGGTATCGACGCAACTCTATATGATAGTTATGTGCCACGTGTATATTAACTCTATATGGTTGTATATCATTCTCGTGTGCTATTTATCATATATTAGTATCATTGATATTTAATACACGTAAACAAGTAAAAGCCTTATTATCGTAGGATTTGATGTTTATAAGAAAAAAAAATATAATAATTAATGAAAAAAGGATTGCATGCTATATATATTCTATGACGTTGGGTGCTATAGTTATGTACTTAGAATTTTGTTAACAATATAAATTGTTTAATTTTAATTAGATCTGAGATTTTGTTATATATATTCGTAAAGTCTAATTTGGTTTTTATAAACTTAATTTAGTTTTTACTAAGAGGAATTTTTGGTGTTATTAATTTTGTAACAACTCATCACTTTGGACAAATCATTGTTTAGGACTCAGTTACAAGTTTAATTAATTTGTCTATCCAGATTTTAGTACTATACTACTATGTATTATATAAGGGTTAAGTTCATATAAAGGTTAAAAGAACCATGTTGCTTATAACATATATTCACGATAAGCAAGTGATTAATATATGCCTCATAAATCGTGGCATGTTGCTTATTACAGTATATACTATGTTTGAAATCTGGATTTTAAGTTTCAAATTATTTATTGTTGATTTATATATCATGCTAATGCATGAATAGAATTTTGTTCACTACACTGAAACAAATTTAATTACGAGTTAAAGTGGCTTAATTTATATTATTAATGGCTACATGTTTTCAAATATGAGATGTATTTATACTATATAAAAGGACTTGATTTAGTATATCTATATGCTTATTGTGTTTACATCGAACATTAAAATCTTATTGGTAATGAAAGATACGAGACACCATTTTAATCATCTGATCGCATGCACTACTTGATGCATGTATGCATCTTAAAGTTTTATTAGCACATGATCAGACTATGAAAGTGAATTATTTATTATGTGTGCACAATACTTGTCACTATATTCTTATCTCCTTTTCATTGGTATTGCTATATATGATCACCAAGATAAAGAAAAAGATAATCATTTAATATATGTAGCATGCATGGTCTGATGGTCACATGTTTTGTGTTATTTTTCATAGTGGCACTTGCCACCACTAAAAAGCATGTTAAATAATGTATTTAGAGTGTTAACGGTTTGTTCTATGCAAATATAACGAATGCTGCATTCATAGAAATATTATTCGACTATATGCGCCAATATTTCACATAAAGTCAAGTGCAGTTGAAGCAAGTAATCTTCCCAAAAATCTCGCTATGATTGTATGCACCTCAAGCTACATTAAAAAAAAAAAAAAAAAAATAAAGAGGTTCGGTCTCACAATTTCAGTGTTAGATCTGAATTAAAAAGAAAATATATAACGGTGAAAGATCCGTTAAATATCTAAAAGAAAGATTTGCCCATCATAAGCAAGAGATTCTTGCAAATGCGAGCACATTTTTTGCAATATTAAGTAGTACATCTAAATGATGAAAAGAAAAAATGCGGTGAGATGGTTAATGCCTCGAATATACTCATATATCGAGAACGATGCTTTGATATAAAAGAAATGGGCATGTTTGAACAAACACGATAAACTTTGTTTATGATAATAAAAATGATATCCCCGATGGTCCTAAAGACCATACTGATGATGAAACTTATTTGGAAGCTGATGATTTTCTTACAGATGATTAATTGGTAGAGTCAAGCCATGAATAATTTTTCTTTCAGTGTTTTGTTAGGAATTTTCTTTAAGTGTTTGGTTTGGAATTTTCTTTAGGTGTTTTTCTTAGGCTTTCTTGATTATGTTTGGATTCCTATTATTTTTGGCTATGAATGTTTTATTAGGCTTTATTTTATTTCTTTGGTGTCCATTATATTTTTTTCGAATTGATAAATGCTTCAAGACTTCAATCTGTCTTTACTTGACACATACCAATTTTATAATAACACATAACCTATTTAAGGCTATCTAGTTTGTTATGTGATCTGAGTTATAAACATGTTTATAGCAATATAGTTGAATGACGTATACGGATTTTATTTTACATATTATTGTTTTGTGGCCAAGCATAGTAACGTGCATAATTTATTTATTAATTTTTGTTTCTGTAAATTCTTTAATGGACATTATGTTATGATATATGATGTATATGTGTTAAGAATATTGTGCAACTTGTATTGATTGGCAAACCGGTTCGACCATTCCGGTTTAGTGATGATGCGAAATATATAGAAGAATGATGTGTTTCTTCCAAGATAAATTTTTATTGTTCTCAGTGGAAGTTGGTTATTTACTTATCACCATAAAATACAAATAAGGACTTGCTTCCTTAAATTGTGGAAAAATATAAAGGGCATGTATGTAGGCCTATACATGTGCCATATGGATCATTTTGATTTATAAAATCGATGCATCGTCAAGATGATCATCAAAGACGCAACTTAAGATTAGCGTGATTAATGGCTCGGCTTATAAAATGCGAGCACGGTTTTCCAAATTAAATTATTAAAAATGGTGGTGAAAACTTTCCAAGTATTGGGCGATTATTGGAATAAGTGTTGAACATAAAAGTAGCCCATGTTCATACGCGAATTGCTTTTGTTGAAACGTTTATAAAACGTCTTCAGTTGATTGCAAAGCCAATAATATTGTGAGAACAAAACTTTTAGTTTATGGGGCATGTTATGACATATGAATCGCATCTTGCCAACAATCTATAATGAATCCTCCCCGTTAGAATGGTTTTGGTCACAAACCAAATTTCCCATATGAGATTTTGTAATTGTGTGATATATAGTAAATACACCACAACACACAAAATGGGATATTTAAATTGATAATTCGTTCAGCGGGAGAGAATGAGCAGCGAGAAATATGGAATGAATTATGATATAGATGTTGATCCTCACATTAATGAATATGAACTTAAAGTTCAAGGGACAAATAACATTCCAGATATAGTAAATGCCAGACATATTTAGTGACCTAAAGAAAGTGACTAGATCATATTATTCTGCTATTGCTCCAATTACAATGTGTATCCCAACAGTTAAATCATTGATTTGTAGTAAGTCTATGGCACGTCTGCAGCGTGATAGACGAATCGATTCCAAATAAAAAGTCCTCGAATGAATAGATAAAATGGAGCAATAAATTAAGATGGTCGAAACGAGGTAATAAAGACCCCATAATAGTCTCTGAAAGAAAAACTAGACATGAAAGGATATTGAAAACCCCGGGTACATGAAAGAAATTTTTTTTTTGAGATCTCAACAAATGATAGAATATAATGTCTAGTAAAGTGTGGAATCGAAAAGAACTGAAACGACGTCGATAATACCGTATATAATAATGCGCATGATAAATACAAGGTGAGGATCTTGGATATTCTACAAGAAGTGTAGTTGTAAAATGAATGGCCAAAGAATATAAAGACGCAAGTAACTAATGAACTATGAAAGTCTCTTGTGATGAAACGTGATTATTGGGTGAAATCCATACACATGAATGTTATGAGAAAGGATATTTAATGTTATGTCTGGCAATATGAGAAATAAGTTGTATGCGTCTAATATTATAAAACAAGAGCTCATTATTGTTGAGATTCCTTAAGGAATATAGAATGCATGGAACACGTGTCATGATTTAAAATTCTCGAGAATAGTAGTTGATCAAATTGAACCACAGTAAATCAAATATTTCAATATTTTCAAGGTACAAAGGATATGGGTTTATATTTTACTAACCCGTCAAAACAAGTTTAGTTAGTTTTGCAGATGCAGGATATATGTTTAACTTACAAGGATCGATCTCAACATGGATATATTGTTACAAGTGGCGAATATTTTTCCTGGCATTTGATAGAGCAAACAATCAAGGCGACTTCATCAAACCATACATAAATTCTGGAAAGGAGATAGCAACTATTGCATGAAGATAATGTAGCATACCTTGCTATATTCAAGTAACGTTACATCAAAGGCGACAAGACACTTCTCATTCCAGTGATGATTTCGTTGACCTATTTACAAGATACCAAGTGATGTAGTCATCAGAGGGAGATAATACGCGCTGCACTCTTTTTGTCCTTAGTCATGGTTTTGTCCCACTGGGTTTTCCTGGCAAGGTTTTTAATGAGGCAGCATTCCCTAAGCGTATTAACAATATGGACATCCAAGAGGGAGTGTTATGGATAATTATTAGTGGATGTCCATATAACCCATAATAGGTCCATGGCCCATGTTAGCTATTAGGGTTTTTGCCCTAATGTTTGTCTATATATACTCTTTGTAAATCTCATAGTTAATGATCAATAAGAAGAATATTCATTCCCTCAATTCTTGTTCAGAACACGTTATCAGCACGCTCTAAAGGTTTAGGTTTTCTCTCGTTTTCATCACCGGTACGTCTTCGGCCCTTTTTCATAGTCATTATACTTTATTGTTTATTCTTCGACATATTCTTCGACATATTCTTATAATTGGTTATATATTGTTTTTCATTAAATCAATATAGTCAATACGTAATCACTTTATTATTTTTCGACATATTCTTCGACATGAATTATTCGTTAATATGCATACCCTTTAGTCTTATTCGGTTGATAGAGGTTTTTTATCCCTAACCGAATTGACTATTCGGTTCTCAACTATACGACACAATAATGATATTATTATACAATAAAAGGTCCAGTCGACTTTATCATAAAAAGTCAGTATGCTTGCTTCGTACAACAAGATATTTGATAGCTTGCATTGTATTCTTTGACTTATGGCTACATATGCATTGAACCATGATAATAATAATATATAATATTTTTGCAATATGTATCGTACAGTATGTGCAAGATATTCTTACTTCCTTTTGTTTAATAAATTGTGTTCATTCACTAGTGTAACACCCCCAACTCGAAATATGGCAGCGGGACTGAGCTTGGGGTGCTACTCGAGGGGTAGTGAGTCAAAATCATAGATAAACGATCTCATAACGAGACGTTTTAATAAAATACCACATTCAAATACAAAGTTCAACCATTAGAGTTCAAAAGACTCTTAACATATTTAGCAGCGGATAATAAAATAGTTTGCAGCGGAAAAATAAAGTAGTTTGCAGCGGAAAATTTAGATAGAAATAACAAAACACAACCCACAGATAGCCATCCGGAACCTCCAGCCCTTCCTCGTGCACACTTCAGAAATCAATTACCTGAGATAAACATGCTTAAAAAGTCAACACAAAGGTTGAGTGTAATCCATAGGTTTAATAAAAATTAGTTGAGCACAAGATTTTAGTCTGGAAGATATAAGCAACAAATGCAAATATCAAGTAAGCGTCACATAATTCTCTGGATTTGCTAAGCTCATGACACACAAAGCGTTAACCAGCACCAGAAACTCTGGCGTAAGTCGACAATAACCGCGGAATTTCATAATCATAAAAGTTGCCCCCAAAGCCAGGTATCTTGCCAAATACCTAGTTAACTCAATTATAGAACACCCATGTTGCCTACCTGGTCAACAGGGGTGGGATGGTCAAATCCTATAGGCCTATAAACTATAATCGCGCTCACCCACAGGTGATTAATGGTTCATGATCGAGGGACTTGCTTTTGGCAAGGAAGGTACTTAGCATTCATAGCGTCAATCAGGAATAGCATACAATAAACAATTGTGCTCAGAAAAAAAAAAACAGTAAGTAGCATGTATCTCCCCCACGGGATTTATAAATATTTAATAGCGCGCAAGTGGGGCTATGAATCACACCTTAGTCACAGAGAGAATGAGATAACAATCAGATGGTACGGCACAGCAAATGAACCTCAGCACAACCTAATCAATTAATGACATAACTCAGATATAATATCCAAAATGATTTAATAAATAATACTCGAATACTTCAATAATCAATACTTGAATAAAAGGTTTAATAACAATGGCATTTGAAAGAAAAAAGGTTTTAAAAAGTCTCGTGTGGAAGACAAGAAAGTTAGAAAACGAATACGTCGGCGAAACGAAAGAAACTCAGGAAAGACAAGAGTTGACGAAAGAGCTCCTCAAAGAAAGTCGTCGAAAAGAAATGAAAGACACACGCAAATAAACCATAACACATTAATAACAAGTCTCGGCTTTTCCCATTTTCCAAAATATAACGTTGAAAGTAATATGAATGAAAAGGTTTTTAAATAGTTTATAAATCTTAAGCGTTTAAGTGTTACAAAAGATTTTACAAAATTTCGGCATGACCTGCCCGTTTATAGAACATTTTCCCGAGTCAACGACTCTTTGATTAAGTATTTATTAACATCAAATTACCAAATTTTATCACTAACGTCACAATTCAATATATATTTGGACACATTATTCCCGTATATATTAGTTGTTTAGTTTATCGACCATTTCGTAGTTTTCGTACCAAAGGGTCCATAAGTCCAAATAACTAACACCGTAAATCCAATATGTCCAAATCTTGTCCATCACAAATAATAATAATACGGATCCAAGTCCGATATTCAAATCCACTTAACTATATCAATTGTATTTTAGGTTTCATAGTTTTATTAGTCAAGTTTATTATCATTCGTCGTGTTAACCCATGTCAAAATATTGCCGAAACCGTATTAAAACAATAACAAGTAAACAAATAATGTATAAACATCGCCGGGACTCACTTGAGTCACGGCTCAACACTAACCCGAGCCAATGGGCTCTCAGCTCAAGCCGAATCCGAGACAAACACAAACACTATCAACACCACACAACATCAACAACAAGAACATCATAACACCCCACCCTCACCACCACGAGAGTCTCGGTGGTGGGGTGTGGTGACTGCCGAGAACCAATGAACCAAACGGACTCAAACCAACAAACTCAAACAATTATCATCACAACAAGAGAAATAGAGCAATAAATAACTAAAACATCAAGATAAATCAAACCCTCACCAAGTCATCCGAGTTGACTCGGTGAGTTTGACCGAGTTAACGAGTCACCGAGAAGAGGGGAAGGGGAGGGTTTTCCACACGAGAGGTTTTATAACAAGTTTTAACACCATTTTATCAATAAAAACAAGTAAACAATCGGATTAGATAAAAATATGAAATTAGGGTTTTGAAATAAATTTGTTAAAAATAAAAACGGGGGCGCGTGGGGTTGTTTACCGTCGAAAGAAACACAAGAGGAGGAGGGTGGTGGTGGCTTGTGGTGGTGTCGCGGCGGTGGAAGGCGCGTGAGAGCGAACGGGGGTGTTTGGGGGTGCGTGGGTGGTACGGTGGTGATGAGGGTATCCCGATCTACAAGATCGTACAAGAAAAGGGTGGCCGGAAAAATATTCCGGCGAGGGTCGCCGGATTCTGCTGGTGTCGCCGGAGGGTGGCCGGCCGGAAACTTCAAGAGAGAGAGAAAGAGTGTTAAAGATATTTGTGTGTGTGTTTTGTGAATAAAAATGAGTGGTGTGGGGTGTGATGGGGTATATATACTTGGGTAGAAGTATAGGGTGGGTTTTGTAATTTTTGAAAGTGTAGGGTAGAGTAAAGTTGTTAGTTTAGGGGTTATAGTTGCCAACGTAGTAAACTTCTAACGATAAACGCTTCGGGGCTCAAACGACATAGCAAACGGACTCGAAAAATTACGAAACTTGCGCCATCGTTCACGAAATGATTTTTCCAATAAAAACGAGTATAAATTTGCACTATTTTCAAAAATCAATATTTTTGACAAATACGATACGTTTCGTGCTTTGTAGGTTGTGCTGGTTCACTAATAGGGACAATATTCTCGTTTCTCGCAATAATTCTCGTTTCTCAAGCCCAAACAAGTTCAATAAAAAGTTTAAGTTCTCAGGTAATGCAAAGTTTTAAATTAATTGGCTAGAAAGGTTTTGGAAAATTACCGGGTGTTACAACTAGCATCAACCTTTGATCGAGTAATAGTACGTGTGTTCGAGAACTCGGATATAGCTTCCTTTAGTTATTCATCTTGGATTGTGAAACAAAATTATAAAGGGTTCCACATTAATCCGTTTGATTGATGCTGACGTCATGATTATGTTTATGTTTACATGATGTTAGATGGTTTTAATTTAAATGGTAATGCTGATTCTTAAGTTAATTGGATCTGATGTGTAGATCTATATGTATTGATTTAATGAAATTTTGTGATTATGCTATATAATTATGCTAGTTAACTGGTATAAACTAATGAAGATTTGGTAGTTTGATTAATTAAATTATTTGATTAAGCTTGTTTGTTTAAATACACTTACGTCAATATGAGCAGTATAATAAAACTAAATAATACAATTCCATGTGAACATGCTTATAAAATTTATAATAAGTATAATTGCAACATATAACACGTAGTGAACAAGAATATTAATAAGTAATTCTTTATATAATAATTTAACAAAAAGTGGTTTTATATTCTTGATATATGTTATTATTGAAAATATGTTAATTATAAGCGTAACATAATTTAATATGTGCATTCTGCCGTAATTATTTCATATAGCTTATTATATTTGCTTAAAGTTTAGTATAATTTAAATTAACCAAACATGGATCGAAGTATATTATCTCATGTACATATTTTACTTCTTTTTGTTTCACCCAGTGTTTTGTTTATGTGTTTTGTTTAACGCGTATTTAATGTCAACGTATAGTTATCATGGAGCAAAAACTTGCAAATCTTTCTATTGTGGCTTTAGACATAAGCGGAAAAAATTATTTGTCTTGGGCGTTGGAAGCCGAGACATACTTGGATGCACATGGGCTTGTGGATACAATCCACGAAGGAAAAGAAACAACTAATATGCAAAAAGCCCAGGCATTGATGTTCTTACGACATCACCTCCATGTGGACTTAAAAACTGAGTACCTCACAGTAAAAGATCCACTAGCCCTTTGGAATAAGTTAAAGGACCGATATGACCACCAGAAAATGGTCATCTTGCCAAGGGCAAGATATGAATGGACTCACTTAAGGCTCCAAGATTTCAAAACAGTGAGTGAATTTAACTCAATTAGTGATTTCAAAACATTGCTATTATGTGGTGACTCAATTAGTGATGCCGAGATGTTGGAAAAGACTTTTTCCACATTCCATGCTTCGAATATACTATTGCAACAGCAATATCGAGCCAAAGGATTCACTAAATATAGTGACCTAATTTCATGCTTACTTGTGGCCGAAGAAAATAATGAGCTTTTAATGAAAAATCATGATAATCGTCCAACTGGTACCGCTCCTTTATCGGAAGCGCATGTGACTACTTATCACAATGGAGGTCGTGGTCGTGGTTATGACCATGGACGAGGATGTGGACGAGGTTATGGTTCTGGTAGAGGTCGTGGTCAAGGGCGTGGCAATGGTAGAGGTAATTATCATGCTGTTAATCATAGTGTTAACTTTAAGAACAACAATGGCCACAAGAAGTGGCAAGATAAGGAAAAGAATGGAGGAGATGAAAAAGAAAAGAACATAATAGCGGATTCATGTTATCGTTGTGGCACTTTTGGTCATTGGGCAAAGCAATGCCGTACACCCAGGCATCTAGTTGAACTTTATCAAAATTCTATCAAGAACAAGGGAAACGGGGTAGAGTCAAACTTTGTTTATGATAATAAAAATGATATCCCCGATGGTCCTAAAGACCATACTGATGATGAAACTTATTTGGAAGCTGATGATTTTCTTACAGATGATTAATTGGTAGAGTCAAGCCATGAATAATTTTTCTTTCAGTGTTTTGTTTGGAATTTTCTTTAAGTGTTTGGTTTGGAATTTTCTTTAGGTGTTTTTCTTAGGCTTTCTTGATTATGTTTGGATTCCTATTATTTTTGGCTATGAATGTTTTATTAGGGTTTATTTTATTTATTTTATTTCTTTGGTGTCCACTATATTTTTTTTTTCGAATTGATAAATGCTTCAAGACTTCAATCTGTCTTTACTTGACACATACCAATTTTATAATAACACATAACCTATTTAAGGCTATCTAGTTTGTTATGTGATCTGAGTTATAAACATGTTTTTAGCAATATAGTTGAATGACGTATACAGATTTTATTTTACATATTATTGTTTTGTGGCCAAGCATAGTAACGTGCATAATTTATTTATTAATTTTTGTTTCTGTAAATTCTTTAATGGACATTATGTTATGATATATGATGTATATGTGTTAAGAATATTGTGCAACTTGTATTGATTGGCAAACCGGTTCGACCATTCCGGTTTAGTGATGATGCGAAATATATAGAAGAATGATGTGTTTCTTCCAAGATAAATTTTTATTGTTCTCAGTGGAAGTTGGTTATTTACTTATCACCATAAAATATAAATAAGGACTTGCTTCCTTAAATTGTGGAAAAATATAAAGGGCATGTATGTAGGCCTATACATGTGCCATATGGATCATTTTGATTTATAAAATCGATGCATCATCAAAATGATCATCAAAGACGCAACTTAAGATTAGCGTGATTAATGGCTCGGCTTATAAAATGCGAGCACGGTTTTCCAAATTAAATTATTAAAAATGGTGGTGAAAACTTCCAAGTATTGGGCGATTATTGGAATAAGTGTTGAACATAAAAGTAGCCCATGTTCATACGCGAATTGCTTTTGTTGAAACGTTTATAAAATGTCTTCAGTTGATTGCAAAGCCAATAATATTGTGAGAACAAAACTTTTAGTTTATGGGGCATGTTATGACATATGAATCGCATCTTTCCAACAATCTATAATGAATCCTCCCCGTTAGAATGGTTTTGGTCACAAACCAAATTTCCCATGTGAGATTTTGTAATTGTGTGATATATAGTAAATACACCACAACACACAAAATGGGATATTTAAATTGATAATTCATTCAGGGGGAGAGAATGAGCAGCGAGAAATATGGAATGAATTATGATATAGATGTTGATCCTCACATTAATGAATATGAACTTAAAGTTCAAGGGACAAATAACATTCCAGATATAGTAAATGCCAGACATATTTAGTGACCTAAAGAAAGTGACTAGATCATATTATGCTGCTATTGCTCCAATTACAATGTGTGTCCCAACAGTAAAATCATTGATTGGTAGTAAGTCTATGGCACGTCTGCAGCGTGATAGACCTCGAATGAATAGATAAAATGGAGCAATAAATTAAGATGGTCGAATCGAGGTAATAAAGACCCCATAATAGTCTCTGAAAGAAAAACTAGACATGAAAGGATATTGAAAACCCCGGGTACATGAAAAAAAACTTTGAGATCTCAACAAATGATAGAATATAATGTCTAGTAAAGTGTGGAATCGAAAAGAACTGAAACGACGTCGATAATACTGTATATAATAATGCGCATGATAAATACAAGGTGAGGATCTTGGATATCTACAAGAAGTGTAGTTGTAAAATGAATGGCCAAAGAATATAAAGACGCAAGTAACTAATGAACTATGAAAGTCTCTTATGATGAAACGTGATTATTGGGTGAAATCCATACACATGAATGTTATGAGAAAGGATATTTAATGTTATGTCTGGCAATATGAGAAATAAGTTGTATGCGTCTAATATTATAAAACAAGAGCTCATTTTTGTTGAGATTCCTTAAGGAATATAGAATGCATGGAACACGTGTCATGATTTAAAATTCTCGAGAATAGTAGTTGATCAAATTGAACCACAGTAAATCAAATATTTCAATATTTTCAAGGTACAAAGGATATGGGTTTATATTTTACTAACCCGTCAAAACAAGTTTAGTTAGTTTTGCAGATGCAGGATATATGTTTAACTTACAATGATCGATCTCAACATGGATATATTGTTACAATTGGCGAATATTTTTCCTGGCATTTGATAGAGCAAACGATCAAGGCGACTTCATCAAACCATACATAAATTCTGGAAAGGAGATAGCAACTATTGCATGAAGATAATGTAGCATACCTTGCTATGTTCAAGTAACGTTACATCAAAGGCGACAAGACACTTCTCATTCCAGTGATGATTTCGTTGACCTATTTACAAGATACCAAGTGATGTAGTCATCAGAGGGAGATAATATGCGCTGCACTCTTTTTGTCCTTAGTCATGGTTTTGTCCCACTGGGTTTTCCTGGCAAGGTTTTTAATGAGGCAGCATTCCCTAAGCGTATTAACAATATGGACAACCAAGAGGGAGTGTTATGGATAATTATTAGTGGATGTCCATATAACCCATATAGGCTCATGGCCCATGTTAGCTATTAGGGTTTTTGCCCTAATGTTTCTCTATATATACTCTTTGTAAATCTCATAGTTAATGATCAATAAGAAGAATATTCTTTCCCTCAATCTTGTATTCACAACACGTTATCAGCACGCTCTTCAATCTATTTTTTTTTGTAAAGCACGAAAACTCTATCGAAGAATAAGAAGAAGGTACGTCTTGAACCCCTTGTATCCATTCGTATACTGAATATAGTTTTACTTCTTTTTCCTGCATGTGCCTGCCTATTCCATCGGTCCAACTTACATGCTCCTATTTAGGTTTTCACGGGTTTTAAAAAGCTGCAAATTGATGAATTTTAGACATATACCTACCACGTTCTTGCTGATAATTGTACATAATTCTGTATGTGTTTGTGATGACAATTTTTTGAACATGCTAAACACGATATTATAAAAGTTTAATACATGTAAGATTGAAGCATCCATACAGACACTTGGACAATGTGGTCTAGGTGGATATGACGATCTTGCACTTGGATCCAGTTCACCTTGTGGGTGAAGTGGACAAAATATATGCGTAATCTAGATAGTTTTTGTATAATCTTATGTAAGCACTTTGGTAGAGATTGAAAGTTTTGCAGTCGCAGCGTTTTGATAAATAAATACTGGAATTTACGTGCCATACATTAAGCTACGTGGGTTAATGAAGATTTTGATAGTTCAAGGATATATGTATGGCTGAATAAATACTTGTACCTAATCATACGAAACATCGAAGTATTGTTGGTAAAATATTATTGGCATCCTATAATCGATGGTCTTGTACAGCCTAGATGTGTTGAGATAAAGAAAATAATTAAAAGGACGTATAGAAGATAAGCTATTAAAAGAAATGACCATGCCAAGTGATTTAGGACTGATTTAAGGCTGCTGTGATTTCTTGTAATTTACCATGACTTTCCATATAATTTTTGGTACTTTGCACTCTGTGAATATGTTTTCTAGGTAAAAGATGATCATTACATTACTCATTAATTGTTTTCATGGCCTAAGTTAATTGTTTTATGATACGTGATGATTTTATGCCTAATTTCTTCACTAAAATAACCATTACTTTTGTTGAATTTTATATTATATAATTTTGATGACATCTTTTATTGTGATCTCGTTATCTTGATTTGGCTTCTACGATTTAAAATTCGATATAGTACCTATAAATCTTGATTGCTCTTGATATTGTTGATCTTTATATATAGTTTTGTGTGACTCTAATTTTGTGATAGCTCACCAAGATGGAAAACAAACATTGTTTAAGGCATACTTAGTCGCATTAGACTTGAGAGCATGAGTATATTAATTATAGTGGTTACCTATTGATCACATGCATGTAGACATGTACTTTGTGTTATCAATCTTAATAAATTTAAACATGTTTGATATATATACATGACTTAGTTTGCTTGGACGTATTAGGAATTACGCCTATGTGAATTAAAGAAAAGATAAGGCCTTGGTAGCTAACGATGCATGTTATCGTTGTGGCACTTTTGGTCATTGGGCAAAGCAATGCCGTACACCCAGGCATCTAGTTGAACTTTATCAAAATTCTATCAAGAACAAGGGAAACGGGGTAGAGTCAAACTTTGTTTATGATAATAAAAATGATATCCCCGATGGTCCTAAAGACCATACTGTTGATGAAACTTATTTGGAAGCTGATGATTTTCTTACAGATGATTAATTGGTAGAGTCAAGCCATGAATAATTTTTCTTTCAGTGTTTTGTTAGGAATTTTCTTTAAGTGTTTGGTTTGGAATTTTCTTTAGGTGTTTTTCTTAGGCTTTCTTGATTATGTTTGGATTCCTATTATTTTTGGCTATGAATGTTTTATTAGGCTTTATTTTATTTATTTGGTGTCCATTATATTTTTTTTTTTCGAATTGATAAATGCTTCAAGACTTCAATCTGTCTTTACTTGACACATACCAATTTTATAATAACACATAACCTATTTAAGGCTATCTAGTTTGTTATGTGATCTGAGTTATAAACATGTTTATGCAATATAGTTGAATGACGTTTACAGATTTTATTTTAATATTATTGTTTTGTGGCCAAGCATAGTAACGTGCATAATTTATTTATTAATTTTTGTTTCTGTAAATTCTTTAATGGACATTATGTTATGATATATGATGTATATGTGTTAAGAATATTGTGCAACTTGTATTGATTGGCAAACCGGTTCGACCATTCCGGTTTAGTGATGATGCAAAATATATAGAAGAATGATGTGTTTCTTCCAAGATAAATTTTTATTGTTCTCAGTGGAAGTTGGTTATTTACTTATCACCATAAAATACAAATAAGGACTTGCTTCCTTAAATTGTGGAAAAATATAAAGGGCATGTATGTAGGCCTATATATGTGCCACATGGATCATTTTGATTTATACAATCGATGCATCCTCAAAATGATCATCAAAGACGCAACTTAAGATTAGCGTGATTAATGGCTCGGCTTATAAAATGCGAGCACGGTTTTCAAAATTAAATTATTAAAAATGGTGGTGAAAACTTCCAAGTATTGGGCGATTATTGGAATAAGTGTTGAACATAAAAGTAGCCCATGTTCATACGCGAATTGCTTTTGTTGAAACGTTTATAAAACGTCTTCAGTTGATTGCAAAGCCAATAATATTGTGAGAACAAAACTTTTAGTTTATGGGGCATGTTATGACATATGAATCGCATCTTGCCAACAATCTATAATGAATCCTCCCCGTTAGAATGGTTTTGGTCACAAACCAAATTTCCCATGTGAGATTTTGTAATTGTGTGATATATAGTAAATACACCACAACACACAAAATGGGATATTTAAATTGATAATTCATTCAGGGGGAGAGAATGAGCAGCGAGAAATATGGAATGAATTATGATATAGATGTTGATTCTCACATTAATGAATATGAACTTAAAGTTCAAAGGGACAAATAACATTCCAGATATAGTAAATGCCAGACATATTTAGTGACCTAAAGAAAGTGACTAGATCATATTATGCTGCTATTGCTACAATTACAATGTGTGTCCCAACAGTAAAATCATCGATTGGTAGTAAGTCTATGGCACGTCTGCAGCGTGATAGACGAATCGATTCCAAATAAAAAGTCCTCGAATGAATAGATAAAATGGAGCAATAAATTAAGATGGTCGAATCGAGGTAATAAAGACCCCATAATAGTCTCTGAAAGAAAAACTAGACATGAAAGGATATTGAAAACCCCGGGTACATGAAAAAAAAAACTTTGAGATCTCAACAAATGATGGAATATAATGTCTAGTAAAGTGTGGAATCGAAAAGAACTGAAACGACATCGATAATACTGTATATAATAATGCGCATGATAAATACAAGGTGAGGATCTTGGATATCTACAAGAAGTGTAGTTGTAAAATGAATGGCCAAAGAATATAAAGACGCAAGTAACTAATGAACTATGAAAGTCTCTTATGATGAAACGTGATTATTGGGTGAAATCCATACACATGAATGTTATGAGAAAGGATATTTAATGTTATGTCTGGCAATATGAGAAATAAGTTTTATGCGTCTAATATTATAATACAAGAGCTCATTATTGTTGAGATTCCTTAAGGAATATAGAATGCATGGAACACGTGTCATGATTTAAAATTCTCGAGAATAGTAGTTGATCAAATTGAACCACAGTAAATCAAATATTTCAATATTTTCAAGGTACAAAGGATATGGGTTTATATTTTACTAACCCGTCAAAACAAGTTTAGTTAGTTTTGCAGATGCAGGATATATGTTTAACTTACAATGATCGATCTCAACATGGATATATTGTTACAAGTGGCGAATATTTTTCCTGGCATTTGATAGAGCAAACAATCAAGGCGACTTCATCAAACCATACATAAATTCTGGAAAGGAGATAGCAACTATTGCATGAAGATAATGTAGCATACCTTGCTATATTCAAGTAACGTTACATCAAAGTCGACAAGACACTTCTCATTCCAGTGATGATTTCGTTGACCTATTTACAAGATACCAAGTGATGTAGTCATCAGAGGGAGATAATACGCGCTGCACTCTTTTTGTCCTTAGTCATGGTTTTGTCCCACTGGGTTTTCCTGGCAAGGTTTTTAATGAGGCAGCATTCCCTAAGCGTATTAACAATATGGAAATCCAAGAGGGAGTGTTATGGATAATTATTAGTGGATGTCCATATAACCCATAATAGGCCCATGGCCCATGTTAGCTATTAGGGTTTTTGCACTAATGTTTGTCTATATATACTCTTTGTAAATCTCATAGTTAATGATCAATAAGAAGAATATTCATTTCCTCAATTCTTGTTCACAACACGTTATCAGCACGCTCTTGGTTTACTCTCGATTCCCTGTGGTATGTGTTCAATTACTTTATAATTATTGTGGTGATCATCTCGGTAAGTTTTTGTATCACTTACTAATTTAATGTGATTTTTTTTAGTTATTTATTGTTTTGGTAAGTTAGGGTGTATGCAGGGGCGGAGGGATAGTGTAATTAGGGGGGGGCAGTGCCCTCAACAAACTGGGCAAAAAAAAATTTTATATAGTGCAAAATTTTGGGTTTTACGGGAAAAAAGTTAAATTGCCCTCAGCCAAAAAATGAAATTGCCCTCAACAAAATTTTGGGATGCTGAAATTAGGCAATTTGGCAGTAATTAGGGTGTTTGGATGCTGAAATTAGGGTGTTTGGATGCTGAAATTAGGTTGTTTGGCTGTAATTAGAGTGTTTGGATGCTGAAATTAGGCTGTTTGGAAGCTGTTTTTTGTGGCTGATTTTGCTGCTTTTAGTGAAAAAAAATTTTGCCCCCCATATGCCAAAATCCTGGCTCCGCCACTGGGTGTATATATATAGCGTTGTTACGCTGCTTGATAATGTAACTGATTTTTGGAAGCTATTCATTGTTTAGATGATTTGAGCATTTTTTTGATTCATAGTTTTGTGTTGTTGAATATCTATAGAGCTTGAAGAATAAGTTTGGTGTTAATTTAGGTGAATTTTCTAAATATCGACTGTTTCGGTCGTGTAGGATTTGTTATTCGTTTATTCCGTTTTGGAGGTTGTGCGAATTTGTTGATCGTTAGCCTTAGTTTGTTTAGATTCGATTATAAACAGTCGCTGTTATGTGTTTTTCGTTACTCTTGTTCTGCAAATTCATTGTTAATCGGATTGAATTGGGGTGTTTTGATCATTTGTTTTGTTTTAATGAATATTTCTAGAACGTGAATAACAAGCTTAATTGATGTTAATCTAGGAATTTTTGAAATATTACGTGTTGTTTGTTTGTTTATAGATATGTTTTGATGAACGTTTTAGAGTTTGTAGAAATCGGATATATATCTAATGGAGTTTTAGAATTGATTACTGTTTGAATTATATAGCGTTTATTAAAAATAATGAGGTTTACACTTAGATTGAAAATAAATGAAAATTTATAGACATGAAGGCAATATATAGCTTTGGTTCATGAAGGCAAGTTTAATCCATGTTTATTTGATTAGTCTGACAAATAGTATCATTTTGGAGTGCTTTTAGTTTATCTATTATTCTGAGTTTCTATCTATTGTTGCTTCGGGTTTAGTGAAACCGTGAGTCATGAATTTTTACAAGTCGGGGGTGTTTGGCATTGCTTTTGGAAGTGATTATGTGCGTATGGTGTTTTAGGTTGTGATAATAAGATAATCAACTTTTTGAGTGTCTGGTGAAGTTGAATTGTTGGATAATTCATTTAAAACCTGATCAGATCGATCACAAATTAAGCATTAATTATAACATACTAAAAAGAAACCTAGGTGCTTTTATGTCGAGGGCGCAAAAGAGTTTAAGGTTTCATACATATTTGTTATTTTGTGAGTCGTATAACATGGCGTGATGCTTGTGGTTACGTATGTGAATGTATGTGTGGCCTTTTAAGTATTTGTGTCTCGCGATGTGTAAGTCGTGAGTCATATAGTTGTATATCATTGTGTCGTCGCGAGTATAAAACTAATCTATAAAGATAAACTGGAACTGATAATAAGATATTTAAATGCATGATTTTATGTGAAAGGGGTTCGCTTGCTGTCTTGACATTGTAAAGATTTTTGAGGTAGGAATTAGTATTGTGATTTTATGTTGTGGGTTGTGATTATAATCTATGTGTATTAGTGTGTGCATGCGAAGTAATGAACTGACATAGTGGGACGTGGGTAGTAAGGCTGTGTGAAAGATCAAACTGCTTTAAAAATGGTTCATATATGAAAATTGCATGTGAGTGGGGATGCATGGATAACTAGCAAGTCTGGTGGTTATATTGTGTATGTGTGTACGTGTGGGTGTGGACAAATGTTGGGCTCGATGGGTTTTAAACATATTGAGTTTTGGTGGGTCAAAGAAGTGCATGAACATGTATACAATCTAAATTAAAAAGGGGTATGAGGCGTACTAAATATTTGGTTTATGATATTATGTGATCACGTGCATGCTTTGGTATTTAATCGAGCCTCATAAACCTGGTCATGTCTAAGTTTGTGTGAGTTCATGTGCGCCTTCTTTTGCAAATTGAGGTTTAAGAGATTGGTGGTTTACATATCAAATCATGACTAATACGCCTATAAATAACCTGAATTGTGGACTGTTGTGTCGAGTATAGTTTTGGGTTTGTGTTCTTTTTATGTGTGGCATGCATATTAATGAGAATCAAATGGATTAAAATGGGGCGTAGGATTTCTAGTTTGTGTTTATACGTGAGTTGTATGCATGATAAGTTGGGATCGAGTACATCTTGTGGTCTTGGAGGCTATTTGTGTGAATTGGTGTCGAGTGGGTTACAATGGGTATCTTAGTATACGGGATTCTGCTTTGGTTAGGCTGACCCACTTGACATATGTCTTAGTGTCACACCCCCAAATTATCTGTTTTGCAGCAGAATGGAATTCCAGGGGTGCAACTGCCATAGCATCTCAACTGCAGTTATATTGAACGACCTAAAGTGTCGTTTAGAAAATACATCGTTTGATTATTTAAAACATTCAGAGTTTACAAAGCATGGTCCCAAAAGATGTTACAAGTTTGCGGAAATAAAGTTCACACATTTCAAACGATGGTTAAGTTCATAAAATATAAAGTGAGACGCGTCGACACCGCGACTCCATGATATGCCCATATGCAATCCAAAATGCGATGCCTTAAATACCTGAAAATACATTGCTAAAACGGGTCAACAATAATGTTGGTGAGTTCATAGGTTTATGTAAATGAAATGTTGTACGGATACCACAAGTATAAAGTGTATGACAAACTGCCACATGAAAATGTTACAATATCTCTTAAGCTCATGACCCCGAAGCTAGATTGAATGAAATGCCCCAACTGAGTGCTTTGCCAAACACCCTGAAATGGATCAAATGTAATGCGTTCGTATGACAAGTTGGTGCTACCAACCCGAACGGAGGAGTCACCCTCAATAGATCTATTCACACACCCTCGCTTGCTCACAATTAACGGTTCATGATAATAGGGGACTTTAACTTGGCAATGATGTAACTTAAGCAATGTAATGAATTTGTGTACTTTGGCCTGCATGAAAAATGGTGCAATGTATTCTCCCCCGAGAAATTTGAAATGATGTAATAACTTGAAAAACGGGGCTATGAAAACTCACCTGATGAAATAGCACTATGACAATAATGGATATGATGTAATGATGGCTCGGTCTCTAACCGCAACCTATGATGAATGATGTGACCCAATGTAAGCAATGATACCATGCAACTCATGCAAAAACGTATGTTAACGATACCACTCGTTATTTTTAAAAATAACGTTTATTGTCGAAAAATATATTTTTGACATCTCGGCAAGTCATATACTATATTTCGTGTAAAAATGTTGGAATAATACTCCACGATCCTCTTTTGGTGTTTTATCGTCAAATAAAATAGTTTCGTCGCAAAATATTACTTTTACAACTGGTGAAAATATGACCGAACGGCCTTGCAAAGCTAGTCGTAAAATATTGTACGTTAAGAGTTAGCAATGGAACTTGACGTTTTTGAAATCCTTGCAACAACATCTCAATGTCGTCTCTTTTGAGTTTTGATCATACGCGTCCCGATCATAAAGAAAATCGGCTTTGAATATGGTGTCTTGCAAAACAATTTCTATACTTAAAAATATTCTCTTATAATAGTTGTTTTTGGCGATACTAGGAAAATCATATCTTGGACATTATAAGTCCGATCAACAAACGGTTGATTGATTTGGAAAATAGGCCGGGAATACTTCGTTTCACCTGAAGGAGTTTATGGCCGAAACCGACTCGCTCAACGGGAAAATAGCTCGTAATATGGTGCCTCGCAAAAACTGTTTACACTTGGAAAGTATTTGAATTATAGTGAGGCTGTCAAAATAAATGTTGTTAGTCGGCTTTTCAGAAATTCATATCTCGGTCGTTACAAGTCCGTTTTCAACGTTCTTTATATCCACGCGTTCGTCATAACATGAACTAACATATTCTCAGTGGCTCGGCTCAGCTAGACTACGGCTAATGCCTCGTTCTGTCCCCTGAAGTTCGGCCAACAGCCCGCATTTTCTGAAAATAATAGTTTTTGTGTTGCTAACTTTAAAACTTCGTATCTCCTTCGTTATAACTCGTTTTTTGTGATTCAAGCGACCACGTTTTCGTGTTTGAGAGTACTTTGCTAAATATGAAAGCTAAAATAACGCCATGTTTACTGATTTTTCCAGAGTTTGTGTTTTTGGACAGCAGGTATATAAATACGTTAGAAACTCGTTTTCTTGGTTCGCGGCTTGATCAAACTACTACAACACAACTCCACAAATACACACATCCTACCATACACCTTCTTAGGGTGTCATGGGTCCTAAACATCACTAAAAATAGTGGGCTTCGCGGGGATGTTAATAAAACATACAGATCTAAGGTTTGAGATAGTTTTAGTGAAAAATAAAACAAGTGGTATACATAACATAAGTTTTGCATGGATAGCTTTCGAAATAAATAAGAGATACAACCATATAAGAACAAAGGAAGTATGAAAAGATCAAAAATGGTGTTCTTGAGCTTACTTGATGATTGGTGAGCTAGATGAAAAATGACCACAACCTTGGAGTTTTTATTACAAAACTCTAACAAGGAAGGTATAAGGGACTAGAATATAACTTGTTCTTCAAAAAAAAATGGGATCTTCTTCTTCTTCTTGTTGTGCCGTGGGTTAAGGATAGAGAGGGAGAGAGTTTTGCTTGCTTTGCTAGTTAAAATGATATGTAAATGTGTTAAGGAAATGAAACTAGTTAAGTAAAGTTTTAGCATTAAAGAATTTTTGTTGTATTAGGCCCATAAATGGTCCAATAGGGGCGGCAAGGCTTCTTGAGGAAGCCTTGTGTTGTGATTTTTGTCTTATAAATATTTTTAGGATAAGTCTTAGTTAGATTTGTGTGTAATTTCGGCGTTATCGGGTACCGGGCTAACTGAAAATAAAACGTGACGAATAAAAATAAAATTCGACGAAGTCATGAAAATTATGAAATCATGTTACTGATAAGAATCAGGTGTTAAAATAGTGATCGTGATGAAATATCTCAAAACGACGGAGTTATAAGCTCTTAACGTAAAATATAGCAAAAGGTTTCAAAACACCGGGTAAAATAATAATATAAATTTTATATCATTAAAATTAAAAATGAAACTATATTAGGATCATAGTCGGGAGTATTTGAGTATAATATTAGTAGTAATGACTGAGTGGTAACGTTTACTGAACAAATGAACATACGTTAATGAAAATCACACAAACCCGTGCATGATTTAATATGGAAATGATGATGATGTTACTGATGATATGTAGACTACTCTAGTCTATATGACATGTCCTTACTGATGATGCATGAATATGCAGCTAAACCGCACTGGTTACGCGTAGTTGAATACTTGTAAACTAGGTTTACTGAATGATGAATGAAAATCATGAATAGTGAAATGGTGAATTGTAAATTGTCAAGGTTTGGGAAATGACCTGAAATTGTGATTTGTCACAGTCGCCCACCCAAAAAGGAATTCAGTCCCTGAATTCAGCTGGTGTTGGCCTCAGAAATGGACTTGGTGAAAAGATGTGGGTATTTGAGTTGCATCTGGTCTTCTCGTTCCCAAGTAAACTCAGGACCTCTTCGAGAATTCCAGCGAACTTTCACGATAGGAATTCGACTTTGTTTCAACTGTTTGACCTCATGGTCCATGATCTTACTGGTCCTTCCAAAAAGTTAAGCTTATCATCAAGCTGAATTTCTTCCAATGGAATCACGAGTGTTTCATCCGAAAGACATTTCTTGAGGTTTGAGACATGAAACGTGTTATGAATGTTACTGAGCTCTGGCGGTAGTTCAAGTCTGTAGGCTACTAGACCAACCCTTTCTAGTATCTTGAATGGTCCAATGTATCTCGGGTTCAGCTTCCCGCGTTTTCCAAATCGTATCACGCCCTTCCAAGGCGAGACTCTCAACATGACTTTGTCTCCAACCTGAAATTCTAATGGTTTGCGTCGAATATCAGCGTAACTTTTCTGTTGGCTTCTTGCTGTTGAGTCTAACTAGTATTTCTGGAATGATAGGACTAGGTGACTATGCCAAAAATAGTGGTTTGGATTTCCTCGTGAGATCTTATGTTTTCTGTTGCTATACGGATCAACTTACTGTATACTTCTAGTCCTTGCTCGTGGTTTTGTAATCCTTTCATTGTTTTCTTATGTTAGGGAATCCTCCTTGTAAATGGAAAGTCTTTCTTAGAGAGGTCAATGGTAAAGATTCACTTAATGGCTGAGTGTGTGACATGTGGTGTAGGTATCTAGAGAGATTGTGTCACAAGGGATGTTTATGAAAAACTTTATTTGGTTACAAAACTTTTGAATGAAAATTGTTATTAAGAATTCCTGAAAAGATGATTGTTTCTTTCATGGCATGATCCTTCCTGAATTATACATAGGTGATCAGGCTATGTATAATTGAGGACAAATGATGCGATGTTCGGTTTAGTCAAAATAGTCTTATGTTTCTCAAAAGTTTTAGATGGTGTTCAACGTGTTGTTTGGTAAAATAGTAGTAAATAGTTGGTAGAGTGATAGAAAACAATTTATGAAGCGGTAGTAAAATATGTCGTATGGGTTGTAGGGTGTGGTGAATATTCTTACGGGATGGTAATATTCTATAGTCAGAGACGATATCTACCTATTCCATACTAGGATGGCGGTATGTTGTTGCGAAATGATTGAATATTGGGCAATTGGTATAGGAAATGAAATAAAGGAAGGTTGCGACTATTGTGAAGATGATAAACCATAGAGATTACATTAGATAGAACGGTACATGATACAACGAGGTTAAAAGAAAGTACTTAAGATAGACTACTTAAAGAAATACAACCCTAGAGGGCTCCGTCTATTGTTTATTATTGAAGCAGAAGTTCCTTGTTCTTAAACATTGTTGTCGTTCTCAATGTTGTTGATATCCTGGCAACCTCCTCCTCCGATGAAATAGGCTCTCCCACGAGCTATCCCACCTTAGTTCCCGTCTCCTTAATTCTTTCCCTTCGGACAGTCACCCTTGAAGTGTCCGACTTCTCCGCAACCAAAGCATGTTACCGGGCGTTTCTGATTATCAGCCACAAACGGAGCTTTACAACTCCTGGTCGAATGACCAACCTTCTTACAGTTCCCACAAGGGTTTGGACAATTTCCAGGATTATGGTGGGTTTGACATTTGTCGCACTTGGGTAAAGTACCATTGTAACCCCTTTCCTCAGCTGGACCTGCCACATAGGCTTTTGCAACTTCTTGTCTCTTAGGTGGTGGTGGTGCCGCATTGTTATTCTGGTTGTTATCCCACTTTCTTTTATTGTTGTTGTTGTTACGGTAGTTTTTGTTGAAATTTTGGTTACTGTTGGTGTTGCTGTTGTTGTTATTGTTGTTTGATGTAGTTCCTTTCTTCACTACCTGAGCCATGAGTTTCTGAGACATTCTGATTGCCTCATCTACTGTCAGCGGGTCAAAAGACATTACATCACCACGGATGTTGGTAGGTAATCCACCGATGAAATTTTCTAGCAACTTCTCATTATCCGAAACCATATTTGGACATAGTGCAGCTAATTCCTGAAACCTCCTGATATATGTTTCAATATCATTTCCTGTTGTCACTAGCTCATAGAATTCTGTCTCCAACTTTTTCACCTCGGTACGTGGACAAAACTTCTTCGATATTAGTTTCTTGAATTCATCCCATGTAAGCTTTTGAGCATTTTCCATTCCTATGGGCTTCGCGTAAGAAGTCCACCATGACATAGCTTCTGCCACAAGGGTACTAGTGGCAAACTTCACTTTGCTTTTTTTCGGACAGTTGCATAGAAGGAATACAGATTCTGTCTTTTCAAACCATCTAATCATAGCAGTGGCTCCTTCAGTTCCTTTGAATTTCTCCGGATCACCACTCTTGAAATCTTTGTACGTACATTTACGCACATTAGTTCCATTAGTATTTGCTCCTCCAGTGCCTCCGGTGTCTGCCCCTGAAGAGCTTCAGCAACAGCTGCAGCCACGGCAGCTCTTTCATTCTCCAATGCTGCCTCAATACTGTCGGCAACAAGTCTCTTGATCTGAGCGGGTGTCATAGAAGGAGTACTTTTCTTGGGTGGCATGATTCTTCACAATCACAAAAGATAACAACAATGAGAATCCACAAAAGAAAATGATCATTATACACAATATATACAACCACCATATGTATATACAACCACAACATGTATAAATAAAATGAAATCACAATGCACAAGGATATAATACATGAAAATTTCGGCCTACATGGACCGATATCATAAAGTAGCACAATAAAAATCCGGCATAGCAGAGTCACACTTGACATATTTGTTTGTACTACAAGCAAAAGATAGCAAGTTCTAACTACGTCCCACACCTCGGGACTAGGATAATAATGTACAAGCTACATAATAAAAGTCCAACACTAAGCACTCCCTGGTGCTCCTCCTGGTCCACGTCTGAGACGGCAGATCTCTCTATCCATAGCAACTATGATCTCCTCCAAATGCTCCACTCGAAGCTAAGGTCTGCCTCTCGGCTCCCTGACGCTGTCAACCTAGCCTGAACTGATGTCATCTCACTGTCCTGTCTGTGCTGTTTCTCCTGTGCCATCTGTGCCCTGTCAAACAACTCGGGCATCTCCTGCCTCAGTCGAGTGATCTGCTCTGAGCTCTCTAGCTGACGTGCCTCTAACCCCTGGTAAGACACATCAATGGCAACCCTGCCCTGTACCAATCCCTCAACCTCATCCTCTATGGCCTCCACTCGGCTCACAGGGATCTCCTCTATGTAGCCTAATGCCCTGTCCATCTGACCCTGTAGATGAACTAGTCTCGCATCGAGAGCAGCAGTAATAAGTAGCCTGGTACTGGTAGCCCTCGAGCTCTCTCCTATCTCGAATCGGCTGGGTGGTATAGTCTCAGGTGTGTCTGGAGTGTCTGAAGATGATGAATCAACCCGTGCACGCTTCTTGAGCGGCAAATCTGAGGTAGGTATAGAATCCCTAATATGGACTCGTGAGGATGGTACTACAGGTACGGGTAGTGATGGTGTATGAGTAACAGTAGGTATAGGTGAAAGTGGTCGTGGTAGTCTCACCTCTTCCGCGCAGTCTGGCGGAGTTTGGAGCGGCGGACTAATGGAGTCTGTCCTGGCTGAATAGTGATAGTAGGAGGTGATGGAACTGGGGTACGGAAAGCGACACTCTTTCGCGCAACCGCGCGACCTCTGAGTGGTCTGGATCTAGTAGGCACATCGGGGTTGCTACTCGAAGCAAATGATGATGGAAATGATGCAAAAGCAGTTGGAGATCTGATCATAGGACGATGAAAACGCCTAGCAGCAGTGCGCTTCATGCGCGGTCCATCCGGATATAGACGGTAAACATGTCCATAGGGTATAAACTCTCCCGGCTGGATAACAGGTACAATGTCAGGACCACGATGGATCAGTGGTGACACAGGTGGGGTAGGTGCGACTTCTCCCTCCTCAAAGGGTTCAGTCTCGTCATCCGACATCACAGGGGATGACTCTGGAGTAGGCTCCACTGACGACAATATGATAGCGGGTAATGAAGATGATGATGTAACAGACACTAGTATGATAGAGGGTAGTGAGGAACTCTCTGTGTCCGATGAAAGGACAATAGGGTGCGAATCTGACGACATCTCTGTGAAAATCAATGTGGAACAAAGTAAATAAACATTTACTTAATGTGGGTCATGATGAAATGATATATGTATGAAATCACATGTAATGAATGCGGCATAATGAATATGCACTTATGATGAAATAATGGGATGCTATGATGGTGTAGTTATAGTCTAGGGTATCGTGAATAACCTAGTTCGCTATAACTCAAGCTCTGATGCCAATCTGTCATACCCCCAAATTATCTGTTTTGCAGCGGAATGGAATTCCAGGGGTGCAACTGCCATAGCATCTCAACTGCAGTTATATTGAACGACCTAAAGTGTCGTTTAGAAAATACATCGTTTGATTATTTAAAACATTCAGAGTTTACAAAGCATGGCCCAAAAGATGTTACAAGTTTGCGGAAATAAAGTTCACACATTTCAAACGATGGTTAAGTGCATAAAATATAAAGTGAGACGCGTCGACACCGCGACTCCATGATATGCCCATATGCAATCCAACATGCGATGCCTTAAATACCTGAAAATACATTGCTAAAACGGGTCAACAATAATGTTGGTGAGTTCATAGGTTTATGTAAATGAAATGTTGTACGGATACCACAAGTATAAAGTGTATGACAAACTGCCACATGAAAATGTTACAATATCTCTTAAGCTCATGACCCCGAAGCTAGACTGAATGAAATGCCCCAACTGAGTGCTTTGCCAAACACCCTGAAATGGATCAAATGTAATGCGTTCGTATGACAAGTTGGTGCTACCAACCCGAACGGAGGAGTCACCCTCAATAGATCTATTCACACACCCTCGCTTGCTCACAATTAACGGTTCATGATAATAGGGGACTTTAACTTGGCAATGATGTAACTTAAGCAATGTAATGAATTTGTATACTTTGGCCCGCATGAAAAATGGTGCAATGTATTCTCCCCCGAGAAATTTGAAATGATGTAATAACTTGAAAAACGGGGCTATGAAAACTCACCTGATGAAATAGCACTATGAAAATAATGGATATGATGTAATGATGGCTAGGTCTCTAACCGTAACCTATGATGAATGATGTGACCCAATGTAAGCAATGATACCATGCAACTCATGCAAAAACGTATGTTAACGATACCACTCGTTATTTTTAAAAATAACGTTTATTGTCGAAAAATATATTTTTGACATCTCGGCAAGTCATATACTATATTTCGTGTAAAAATGTTGGAATAATACTCCACGATCCTCTTTTGGTGTTTTATCGTCAAATAAAATAGTTTCGTCGCAAAATATTACTTTTACAACTGGTGAAAATATGACCGAACGGCCTTGCAAAGCTAGTCGTAAAATATTGTACGTTAAGAGTTAGCAATAGAACTTGACGTTTTTGAAATCCTTGCAACAAGATCTCAATGTCGTCTCTTTTGAGTTTTGATCATACGCGTCCCGATCATAAAGAAAATCGGCTTTGAATATGGTGTCTTGCAAAACAATTTCTATACTTAGAAATATTCTCTTATAATAGTTGTTTTTGGCGATACTAGGAAAATCATATCTTGCACATTATAAGTCCGATCAACAAACGGTTGATTGATTTGGAAAATAGGCCGGGAATACTTCGTTTCACCTGAAGGAGTTTATGGCCCAAACCGACTCGCTCAACGGGAAAATAGCTCGTAAGATGGTGCCTCGCAAAAACTGTTTACACTTGGAAAGTATTTGAATTATAGTGAGGCTGTCAAAATAAATGTTGTTAGTCGGCTTTTCAGAAATTCATATCTCGGTCGTTACAAGTCCGTTTTCAACGTTCTTTATATCCACGCGTTCGTCATAACATGAACTAACATATTCTCAGTTGCTCGGCTCAGCTAGACTACGGCTAACGCCTCGTTCTGTCCCCTGAAGTACGGCCAACAGCCCGCATTTTCTGAAAATAATAGTTTTTGTGTTGCTAACTTTAAAACTTCGTATCTCCTTCGTTATAACTCGGTTTTTAGTGATTCAAGCGACCACGTTTTCGTGTTTGAGTGTACTTTCTAAATATGAAAGCAAAAATAACGCCATGTTAACTGATTTTTCCAGAGTTTGTGTTTTTGGACAGCAGGTATATAAATACGTTAGAAACTCGTTTTCTTGGTTCGCGGCTTGATCAAACTACTACAACACAACTCCACAAATACACACATCCTACCATACACCTTCTTAGGGTGTCATGGGTCCTAAACATCACTAAAAATAGTGGGCTTCGCGGGGATGTTAATAAAACATACAGATCTAAGGTTTGAGATAGTTTTAGTGAAAAATAAAACAAGTGGTATACATAACATAAGTTTTGCATGGATAGCTTTCGAAATAAATAAGAGATACAACAATATAAGAACAAAGGAAGTATGAAAAGATCAAAAATGGTGTTCTTGAGCTTACTTGATGATTGGTGAGCTAGGATGAAAAATGACCACAACCTTGGAGTTTTTATTACAAAACTCTAACAAGGAAGGTATAAGGGACTAGAATATAACTTGTTCTTCAAAAAAAAATGGGATCTTCTTCTTCTTCTTGTTGTGCCGTGGGTTAAGGATAGAGAGGGAGAGAGTTTTGCTTGCTTTGCTAGTTAAAATGATATGTAAATGTGTTAAGGAAATGAAACTAGTTAAGTAAAGTTTTAGCATTAAAGAATTTTTGTTGTATTAGGCCCATAAATGGTCCATAGGGGCGGCAAGGCTTCTTGAGGAAGCCTTGTGTTGTGATTTTTTTCTTATAAATATTTTTAGGATAAGTCTTAGTTAGATTTGTGTGTAATTTCGGCGTTATCGGGTACCGGGCTAACTGAAAATAAAACGTGACGAATAAAAATAAAATTCGACGAAGTCATGAAAATTATGAAATCATGTTACTGATAAGAATCGGGTGTTAAAATAGTGATCGTGATGAAATATCGCAAAACGACGGAGTTATAAGCTCTTAACGTAAAATATAGAAAAAGGTTTCAAAACACCGGGTAAAATAATAATATAAATTTTATGTCATTAAAATTAAAATGAAACTATATTAGGATCATAGTCGGGAGTATTTGAGTATAATATTAGTAGTAATGACTGAGTGGTAACGTTTACTGAACAAATGAACATACGTTAATGAAAATCACACAAACCCGTGCATGATTTAATATGGAAATGATGATGATGTTACTGATGATATGTAGACTACTCTAGTCTATATGACATGTCCTTACTGATGATGCATGAATATGCAGCTTAAACCGCACTAGGTTACGCGTAGTTGAATACTTGTAAACTAGGTTTACTGAATGATGAATGAAAATCATGAATAGTGAAATGGTGAATTGTAAATTGTCAAGGTTTGGGAAATGACCTGAAATTGTGATTTGTCACACTTAGATTAAAAAGATCTTCTTTTAATTATAAATGCATGCATGGTAACCACAAATATAAGAATAACAATTTAAGGATCTGATTATAAGATTTTGGGTTTGTGCTAGCATGCACGGTTTGTACTATTAGCAATAGATTGAAAATTGTATTTACGTTGGTGGTCTTGGACCTTTAACATGAAAGGCTATATGTTGGAGTATAACCTGTTTGTATATATATGAACATATATACGTTCACTAATTAATGAGGGATGAGTTGATTTCGGGTTTAAACATATTGGCGTATTATAAACATAAAAACTAAAAGGTTGAGAACCTATGTATGCTAGTTAACATCGGGGTTAAGACTTTGGTTTCATGGTCGTATGGTGGTTAGTATTTTAGTTTGTTATGTGATCTGAGTTATAAACATGTTTATAGCAATATAGTTGAATGACGTATACAGATTTTATTTTACATATTATTGTTTTGTGGCCAAGCATAGTAACGTGCATAATTTATTTATTAATTTTTGTTTCTGTAAATTCTTTAATGGACATTATGTTATGATATATGATGTATATGTGTTAAGAATATTGTGCAACTTGTATTGATTGGCAAACCGGTTCGACCATTCCGGTTTAGTGATGATGCGAAATATATAGAAGAATGATGTGTTTCTTCCAAGATAAATTTTTATTGTTCTCAGTGGAAGTTGGTTATTTACTTATCACCATAAAATACAAATAAGGACTTGCTTCCTTAAATTGTGGAAAAATATAAAGGGCATGTATGTAGGCCTATACATGTGCCATATGGATCATTTTGATTTATAAAATCGATGCATCGTCAAAATGATCATCAAAGACGCAACTTAAGATTAGCGTGATTAAGGCTCGGCTTATAAAATGCAGCACGGTTTTCCAAATTAAATTATTAAAAATGGTGGTGAAAACTTCCAAGTATTGGGCGATTATTGGAATAAGTGTTGAACATAAAAGTAGCCCATGTTCATACGCGAATTGCTTTTGTTGAAACGTTTATAAAACGTCTTCAGTTGATTGCAAAGCCAATAATATTGTGAGAACAAAACTTTTAGTTTATGGGGCATGTTATGACATATGAATCGCATCTTGCCAACAATCTATAATGAATCCTCCCCGTTAGAATGGTTTTGGTCACAAACCAAATTTCCCATGTGAGATTTTGTAATTGTGTGATATATAGTAAATACACCACAACACACAAAATGGGATATTTAATTGATAATTCATTCAGGGGGAGAGAATGAGCAGCGAGAAATATGGAATGAATTATGATATAGATGTTGATCCTCACATTAATGAATATGAACTTAAAGTTCAAGGGACAAATAACATTCCCAGATATAGTAAATGCCAGACATATTTAGTGACCTAAAGAAAGTGACTAGATCATATTATGCTGCTATTGCTCCAATTACAATGTGTGTCCCAACAGTAAAATCATTGATTGGTAGTAAGTCTATGGCACGTCTGCAGCGTGATAGACGAATCGATTCCAAATAAAAAGTCCTCGAATGAATAGATAAAATGGAGCAATAAATTAAGATGGTCGAATCGAGGTAATAAAGACCCTATAATAGTCTCTGAAAGAAAAACTAGACATGAAAGGATAATGAAAACCCCGGGTACATGAAAAAAAAACTTTGAGATCTCAACAAATGATAGAATATAATGTCTAGTAAAGTGTGGAATCGAAAAGAACTGAAACGACGTCGATAATACTATATATAATAATGCGCATGATAAATACATGGTGAGGATCTTGGATATCTACAAGAAGTGTAGTTGTAAAATGAATGGCCAAAGAATGTAAAGACGCAAGTAACTAATGAACTATGAAAGTCTCTTATGATGAAACGTGATTATTGGGTGAAATCCATACACATGAATGTTATGAGAAAGGATATTAAATGTTATGTCTGGCAATATGAGAAATAAGTTGTATGCGTCTAATATTATAAAACAAGAGCTCATTATTGTTGAGATTCCATAAGGAATATAGAATGCATGGAACACGTGTCATGATTTAAAATTCTCGAGAATAGTAGTTGATCAAATTGAACCACATTAAATCAAATATTTCAATATTTTCAAGGTACAAAGGATATGGGTTTATATTTTACTAACCCGTCAAAACAAGTTTAGTTAGTTTTGCAGATGCAGATATATGTTTAACTTACAATGATCGATCTCAACATGGATATATTGTTACAAGTGGCGAATATTTTTCCTGGCATTTGATAGAGCAAACAATCAAGGCGACTTCATCAAACCATACATAAATTCTGGAAAGGAGATAGCAACTATTGCATGAAGATAATGTAGCATACCTTGCTATATTCAAGTAACGTTACATCAAAGGCGACATGACACTTCTCATTCCAGTGATGATTTCGTTGACCTATTTACAAGATACCAAGTGATGTAGTCATCAGAGGGAGATAATACGCGCTGCACTCTTTTTGTCCTTAGTCATGGTTTTGTCCCACTGGGTTTTCCTGGCAAGGTTTTTAATGAGGCAGCATTCCCTAAGCGTATTAACAATATGGACATCCAAGAGGGAGTGTTATGGATAATTATTAGTGGATGTCCATATAACCCATAATAGGCCCATGGCCCATGTTAGCTCTTAGGGTTTTTTCCCTAATGTTTGTCTATATATACTCTTTGTAAATCTCATAGTTAATGATCAATAAGAAGAATATTCATTCCCTCAATTCTTGTTCAGAAGTGTTGTGAATACAAGATTGAGGGAATGAATATTCTTCTTATTGATCATTAACTATGAGATTTATAAAGAGTATATATAGACAAACATTAGGGCAAAAACCCTAATAGCTAACATGGGCCATGGGCCTATTATGGGTTATATTGCCATCCACTAATAATTATCCATAACACTCCCTCTTGGATGTCCATATTGTTAATACGCTTAGGGAATGCTGCCTCATTAAAAACCTTGCCAGGAAAACCCAGTGGGACAAAACCATGACTAAGGACAAAAAGAGTGCAGCGCGTATTATCTCCCTCTGATGACTACATCACTTGGTATCTTGTAAATAGGTCAACGAAATCATCACTGGAATGAGAAGTGTCTTTTCGCCTTTGATGTAACGTTACTTGAATATAGCAAGGTATACTACATTATCTTCATGCAATAGTTGCTATCTCCTTTCCAGAATTTATGTATGGTTTGATGAAGTCGCCTTGATTGTTTGCTCTATCAAATGCCAGGAAAAATATTCGCCACTTGTAACAATATATCCATGTTGAGATCGATCATTGAAATGTTAAACATATATCCTGCATCTGCAAAACTAACTAAACTTGTTTTGACGGGTTAGTAAAATATAAACCCATATCCTTTGTACCTTGAAATTTGAAATATTTGATTTACTGTGGTTCAATTTGATCAACTACTATTCTCGAGAATTTTAAATCATGACACGTGTTCCATGCATTCTATATTCCTTAAGGAATCTCAACAAAAATTAGCACTTGTTTTATAATATTAGACGCATACAACTTATTTCTCATATTGCCAGACACAACATTTAATATCCTTTCTCATAACATTCATGTGTATGGATTTCACCCAATAATCACGTTTCATCATAAGAAACTTTCATAGTTAATTAGTTACTTGCGTCTTTATATTCTTTGGCCATTCATTTTACAACTACACTTCTTGTAGATATCCAAGATCCTCACCTTGTATTTATCATGCGCATTATTATATACAGTATTATCGACGTCGTTTCAGTTCTTTTCGATTCCACACTTTACTAGACATTATATTCTATCATTTGTTGAGATCTCAAAGTTTTTTTTCATGTACCCGGGGTTTTCAATATCCTTTCATGTCTAGTTTTTCTTTAGAGACTATTATGGGGTCTTTATTACCTCGATTCGACCATCTTAATTTATTGCTCCATTTTATCTATTCATTCGAGGACTTTTTATTTGGAATCGATTCGTCTATCACGCTGCAGACGTGCCATAGACTTACTACCAATCAATGATTTTACTGTTGGGACACACATTGTAATTGGAGCAATAGCAGCATAATATGATCTAGTCACTTTCTTTAGGTCGCTAAATATGTCTGGCATTTACTATATCTGGAATGTTATTTGTCCCTTGAACTTTAAGTTCATATTCATTAATGTGAGGATCAACATCTATATCATAATTCATTCCATATTTCTCGCTGCTCATTCTCTCTCCCTGAATGAATTATCAATTTAAATATCCCATTTTGTGTGTTGTGGTGTATTTACTATATATCACACAATTACAAAATCTCACATGGGAAATTTGGTTTGTGACCAAAACCATTCTAACGGGGAGGATTCATTATAGATTGTTGGCAAGATGCGATTCATATGTCATAACATGCCCCATAAACTAAAAGTTTTGTTCTCACAATATTATTGGCTTTGCAATCAACTGAAGACGTTTTATAAACGTTTCAACAAAAGCAATTCGCGTATGAACATGGGCTACTTTTATGTTCAACACTTATTCCAATAATCGCCCAATACTTGGAAGTTTTCACCACCATTTTTAATAATTTAATTTGGAAAACCGTGCTCGCATTTTATAAGCCGAGCCATTAATCACGCTAATCTTAAGTTGCGTCTTTGATGATCATTTTGACGATGCATCGATTTTATAAATCAAAATGATCCATATGGCACATGTATAGGCCTACATACATGCCCTTTATATTTTTACACAATTTAAGGAAGCAAGTCCTTATTTGTATTTTATGGTGATAAGTAAATAACCAACTTCCACTGAGAACAATAAAAAATTATCTTGGAAGAAACACATCATTCTTCTATATATTTCGCATCATCACTAAACCGGAATGGTCGAACCGGTTTGCCAATCAATACAAGTTGCACAATATTCTTAACACATATACATCATATATCATAACATAATGTCCATTAAAGAATTTACAGAAACAAAAATTAATAAATAAATTGTAACCCCCCAAATTATCGCAGCGGAACGATAGTGTCAATGGGATGCTACTTCAGGGCACAAAGTACAAGATATAGAAAACGACCTCTAAATGAGACGTTTTGAAAAGTTACCATTCGAATAGATAAAAGTCATAGTTTACAAGCAAAAGATCCCAAAGTAGAATAGTACATAAGTTTTTAAAGTATATCGAATGTAAATGATAAAGCAAAAGTCTTCAGAAAAACGTGCCCTAAGACTCTCTGCTCCAAGCATCTGCTATCGCCTTACTAACCTGAGATAAACATGCTAAAAAGTGTCAACACAAAGGTTGGTGAGTTCATAGAGTTTGTTCAGCAAATAAAGTATTTGAATACAGATTTTCCTAGCAAAGGCATTGTAAATCCACTCAGTTGCAAATCCCGCCCATAACAAAACTTGCAACCTGTGTGTTTACAACCCACTGCTAAAATATAGCTTGAGTAAGACATGTGCGTATACGAGGTGCGTTCTATAACACTAGAAGACCTTATGCTGCTCACTAGGAGACTTATGTTGCTCACGAGGAGACTTATGTTCGGCTACCCCAAGTGATAGATACTTAGGTCCGTGATATGTTCTGTACGGCTACCCCAAGTGTTAGATACTTAGGTCCATGATATGTATTGTACGGCTACCCCAAGTGTTAGATACTTAGGTCCGCGATATGTACTGTACGGCTACCCCAAGTGTTAGATACTTAGGTCCATGATATGTACTGTACGGCTACCCCAAGTGTTAGATACTTAGGTCCGCGATATGTACTGTACGGCTACCCCAAGTGATAGATACTTAGGTCCGCGAGTTGCTTTCAAGAATAACACAAATAAGTTTACACAATCATGTATGTAAGCAAGCAGTTTAAGCATGTATCTCCCCAAAAGTTCAAAACGTATAAAGTAGGGGCTATGAAACTCACCTGATATGATAGCACAATGATCACAATGTATATGATGAAAATGGGGCTCGGTCTCTAACCGCGACCTATTACGAATGATATGATCTAGCGTAAGCAATGATACAATGCTACACATGCAAATACGTATGTTAACGATACCACTCGTTAGTTTTGAAAATAATGTTTATCGCGAAAAGTATATTTTTGACGTCTCGTTAAGTTATAAACTACTTTTCGTGTAAATATGTTGAAACGGTACTTCACGATCCCCATTTGATGTTTTATCGCCAAATAAAATAGTTTCGTCGCAAAATATTACTTTTACAACTTGTGAAAATATGACCAAACGGCCTCGCAAAACTAGTCGTAAAATATTGTACGTTAAGAGTTAGTAATAGAACTTGACGTTTATGAAATCCTTGTAGCATAATCTCTCAGCCGTCTCCTTTGACTTTTGATCATACGCGTCTCGATCATATAGATAATCGGTCATCAACTTGGCGACTTGCAAATTTCTAGTCTTTACACTTGGACTTTAATTTCACAAAATGGCTGTTTTTCTGGGAAACTAGAAAAATCATATCTTTCTCGTTATAAGTCCGATCAACAAACGGTTGATTGATTTGGAAACTAGGCCGGGTATACTTCCTTTCTCCCAGAGTGGTTTATGGCTCAAAACTGCCTCGTTTAGCGGGAAATTGGCTCGCAATATGGTGTCTTGCAAAAACAGTTTATACTTAGAAAATATATGCATAATAGTGATGCTGTCAAAATAAGTATAGTTTGTCGGCTTTTCAAAAATTCATAACTTGATCGTTACATGTCCGTTTTCAACGTTCTTGATATCCACGGGTTCGTACAAATATGAACTAACATATTTTCAGTCGGTTGGCTCGTCTAGATCGCGCCTGACGTCTCGTTTAGTCCCTTGAAGTTCGGCAAAACAGCACGTATTTTTCTGAAAATAGTTTTTTGTCGTTTAACTTTTAAAAAAATTCATATCTCCTTCGTTATAACTCAGTTTTAACTTATTCCAAAGCCCACGTTCTCGTTTTTCAAAGTATTTTCTAAATATGAAGGCCAAAATAACGCCATGTTTCCTGATTTCTCCAGATTTTGTATTTTCGGACAGTAGGCTTATGTATATGTTAAAAACTCATTTTCTCGGTTCAAGACTTGATCAAACTACTACAAATCAACTCCACAAATACTCTAAACCTACCATACACCTTCTTAGGGTGTCATGGGTCCTAAACATCACCAAAAATGATGGGCTTCGCGAGGATGTTAATAAAACGTACAGATCTGATGTTTGATATAGTTTTTATGAAAAATAAATGAAGTGGTATGTATAACATAAATTTTGCATGGCTAGTTATCAAAATAACTTGAAAATACAACAAGATATGAACAAAATGAAGTAGGAAATGATCAAAAATAATGTTCTTGAGCTTACTTGAATTATTGAAGAGTTTGGATGAAAATGATCACAACCTTGGAGTTTTTATTGCAAAACTCTAACAAGGAACGTATATGGGACTAGAAAATAACTTGATCTTGAAAAAAAAATCGGATCTACTCTTGTTCTTGATCTTGTGCCGTGGGGTATGATGAGAGGAAGAGAGTGTTTGTGTGAAATTAGCTAGTGAAATTATGTTAGAATGTGTTAGTGAAAAGAAATACAAGTATAAGTATATATTAGCATTTAAGAAAAATTTGGCTTATTAGGAAAAAGGGGGGGGGGGGCGGCAAGTGGTGAAATGGAAGAGGATAGGATGAAATTTTTGCCTATTAGATATTTTAGGATAAGCACTAGTTAGTTTAGTGTGTATTTTCGGTGTTATCGGGTACCGGGTTAACTGAAAATAAATCGTGACGAGTTGAAATAAAATACGACGAAGTTGTAAAAATTATAAAATCATGTTACTGATAAGAATCGGGTGTCAAAATAATGATCGTGATGAAATATCGCAAACTGACGGAGTTATAAGCGTTTTCGGAAAATATAGCAAACGATTTCAAAACACCGGGTAAATTAATAATATAAATTTTATATCATTAAAATTAGTATGAAAATATATTAGGATCATAGTCGGGAGTATTTGGGTATAATATTAGTAGTAATGACTGAGTGGTAACGTTTAATGAACATACGTAAATTGAAATGATGTAATCCCGTGCATAGTAAAGACTCGAAAATGCGAATTGTGACAGTCTCCACCCGTCAAAGGAATTCAGTCCCTGAATTCAGCTCGCTCGTTCTACGTACGTACGTTCTCGTGGTCGGGTTTGATGGGGGTAAACTTTCCCATTCTCGAGCGTAGCCCTCAAAAGACCTCTAGGTAACCGATTTTTACTTAATCCCACAACTCATCAAACAAGAACTGTCATGGGATTAGGCTAAATCGGTTTGAGGTTGTCGATTCAAATTTAATCTCACGACTCATCAAACAAGAACTGTCATGAGATTAAATGAATCGCTCGGGTAACAACTTGACTCTTAGCTTGATTTTCGCAACTCATCAAACAAGAACTGTCACTAAATCAAGCTAGGAAACAAGTTGTCTGAAAGAATGGATTCAACATCCTGAAATGAGGTCTTTTGAAAGATTGGCTCGATTTTGGAATTGCTTACACCAATCAAATCAATATAACTAAGGTCAATAACATTAGGTATGAATTTAGCAGGGCAAAGCTATATCTTACTGGAATGGACAATATGATAGAATGCTTAATTGTCTAGGGAAAACATACCCGTTACGCGTTGCGGGCTGCCTCGGTACCCAAATAGAATGCTCGACCCCTTGGTGGACTAATATTGATTTCGGGTCTGTGGGTTGTTTCCCTCAATTGCTAAAGCTAGAGTCGGGTTACCCTGTATTTGTAATGGTGCCCTATTCAATCTAGGACAGGCATACCGGAGGTGATCCGGGCTGTTACACTCATAGCATGTCCTTCGGTTATTCTTCATGTTGCCCGCATTCACTGACGCTTTACACTGATTTGTAAAATGACCCCATTGATTGCAATTTGTACACACACGGCAGGGCGCAGACTTCTGGTGATGATAAGCACATTTCGTACACTTAGGATGTGGACCTTCATACCCTTTCTGACCAGAACTAGTTGCAGCAAAGGTTCTTGCCTTTTTGTTGTCAACCACCGTGCCCATTTTCTTTTCCGACTCACTCGGTCCCTTCCTTTTATCACTGTCTTTCAAAGTTCCATTCCTAACCATCTCATCTGTGAGGGCTCCAGCCTTCAATATTGCACTCTGGATTGTGGGAGGCTCAGTTGTCTTTACAGTTCCTCGAATTTCAGGAACAAGGCCATAGATGTACCTTTCGATCCTCTTAGATTCAGGGGTCACCAGATGAGGTACTAGTTTCGCTAACTCATGGAATCGATCCGTGTAGACTGCGTGGCCAGCTCCTATCATAGAGTGATGCCAAAGTTCATTCTCCAGTTTTTGCATCTCATTGCCCGGACAATACTCCTCTTTCAGTAGTGCCTTAAAGTCGTCCCATGTCATACCTATGGCTGCTTCCCTACCCCTAGCTTGAATCTGTGTGTTCCACCAAGTCAATGCCTTTCCCAACAGCAAGCATGCAGAATACTTCACCCTCTGATGAGCGGCACAATTACTGATGTCGATCACCGACTCCATCTTCTCTACCCATCGTGTATATGCCAAGGCGCCTCTAGTACCATCAAACTCTATTGGTTTGCAGGCCGTAAATTCCTTATACGTGCATCCAGTTGCACGGGTGACGGTCTCATTCACACCTACCCCATTGGTGTCGTCATTTCTGCTTCCGTGGTTTCCCGAGTTGTTGATATGATTGCCAACTTGAGTGACAATAGTGGGAAGCAAGTTTTGAAGTTGTTGAGCGATGATGGCGGCAAAATCAGGAGTTCCACCATGGTTGTTATTATTGTTGTCAATACCGCTACCGCCTCCTCTACCACCACGTCCACCAGTCCTTCCACCCCTTGTCGCCGCACCTCCTCGGCTAGTGCTGCGAGTTGTCCTCCTTGGTGTCATTTCCTACAAGGAAGGACATATGGTGAACGTTAGAGATGAGGGAAACCGTTGACCACCCAATCTATACTCATCGTCCACATACATAGTACCACGTTGCGAGTTGCCTCCTAAATGGTGCCAATGCCGATCAATGTAAGCATGGTCACATATGTCCAAGTGTGTCGTGATGCATTTATAATTATGTTGGCCACCCATAATTATAATTGCCTCCTTTCACACGTGTACATATTACCAAGCTCACATATCTCAGCGATTGATGTTCTTTAAGTAGGTAGTCATTCTATCATCCGATCCTAAATGGTGAAGGAATACTGTAGTGAGGGTACTTAGGGAGTGTCGCACTCGGTATATAGGAGCCTCTCTTAGGTGATGAAGTCACGGCAAGGTTTAGTCTCTAAAAAGTATCTTCAAGAGAACTCCCATCCTCCGCGAATCATCAAATCTCTGCAGCTAAATAATAACCTTTATTTAACTCAATCTCATGTCTCATCAAACAAGAACTGTCACAAGATTGAGTTAAATAACCAGTTATTATTGAGCTCCACATTTTTGATGACTTGACTAAATTATGGGATTTCCCTATCAGTACAAAAGCGTATCATCTAACAGCGCGGATCTAGACGAAAAAAAATCTATCGGAAAGCATGTGCGCACCAAACGTGTCTAAGGCGATAAGGAGGAGAGTCCCAACGTATATAGTAGTTATAGTCTAGGTACTAAATGCAACCTAGTTCTCTATAACCAAAGTCTCTGATGCCAATCTGTAACACCCCCAAATTATCGCAGCGGAACGATAGTGTCAATGGGATGCTACTTCAGGGCACAAAGTACAAGATATAGAAAACGACCTCTAAATGAGACGTTTTGAAAAGTTACCATTCGAATAGATAAAAGTCATAGTTTACAAGCAAAAGATCCCAAAGTAGAATAGTACATAAGTTTTTAAAGTATATCGAATGGTAAATGATAAAAGCAAAAGTCTTCAGAAAAACGTGCCCTAAGACTCTCTGCTCCAAGCATCTGCTATCGCCTTACTAACCTGAGATAAACATGCTAAAAAGTGTCAACACAAAGGTTGGTGAGTTCATAGAGTTTGTTCAGCAAGTAAAGTATTTGAATAAAGATTTTCCCAGCAAAGGCATTGTAAATCCACTCAGTTGCAAATCCCGCCCATAACAAAACTTGCAACCTGTGTGTTTACAACCCACTGCTAAAATATAGCTTGAGTAAGACATGTGCGTTTACGAGGTGCGTTCTATAACACTAGTAGACCTTATGTTGCTCACTAGGAGACTTATGTTCGGCTACCCCAAGTGATAGATACTTAGGTCCGTGATATGTTCTGTACGGCTACCCCAAGTGTTAGATACTTAGGTCCATGATATGTATTGTACGGCTACCCCAAGTGTTAGATACTTAGGTCCGCGATATGTACTGTACGGCTACCCCAAGTGTTAGATACTTAGGTCCATGATATGTACTGTACGGCTACCCCAAGTGTTAGATACTTAGGTCCGCGATATGTACTGTACGGCTACCCCAAGTGATAGATACTTAGGTCCGCGAGTTGCTTTCAAGAATAACGCAAATAAGTTTAACACAATCATGTATGTAAGCAAGCAGTTTAAGCATGTATCTCCCCCAAAAGTTCAAAACGTATAAAGTAGGGGCTATGAAACTCACCTGATATGATAGCACAATGATCACAATGTATATGATGAAAATGGGGCTCGGTCTCTAACCGCGACCTATTACGAATGATATGATCTAGCGTAAGCAATGATACAATGCTACACATGCAAATACGTATGTTAACGATACCACTCGTTAGTTTTGAAAATAATGTTTATCGTCGAAAAGTATATTTTTGACGTCTCGTTAAGTTATAAACTACTTTTCGTGTAAATATGTTGAAACGGTACTTCACGATCCCCATTTGATGTTTTATCGCCAAATAAAATAGTTTCGTCGCAAAATATTACTTTTACAACTTGTGAAAATATGACCAAACGGCCTCGCAAAACTAGTCGTAAAATATTGTACGTTAAGAGTTAGTAATAGAACTTGACGTTTATGAAATCCTTGTAGCATAATCCCTCAGCCGTCTCCTTTGACTTTCGATCATACGCGTCTCGATCATATAGATAATCGGTCATCAACTTGGCGACTTGCAAATTTCTAGTCTTTACACTTGGACTTTAATTACACAAAATGGCTGTTTTTCTGGGAAACTAGAAAAATCATATCTTTCTCGTTATAAGTCCGATCAACAAACGGTTGATTGATTTGGAAACTAGGCCGGGTATACTTCCTTTCTCCCAAAGGGGTTTATGGCTCAAAACTGCCTCGTTTAGCGGGAAATTGGCTCGCAATATGGTGTCTTGCAAAAATAGTTTAAACTCAGAAAATATATGCATAATAGTGATGCTGTCAAAATAAGTATAGTTTGTCGGCTTTTCAAAAATTCATAACTTGATCGTTACATGTCCGTTTTCAACGTTCTTGATATCCACGGGTTCGTACAAATATGAACTAACATATTTTCAGTCGGTTGGCTCGTCTAGATCGCGCCTGACGTCTCGTTTAGTCCTTGAAGTTCGGCAAAACACACGTATTTTTCTGAAAATAGTTTTTGATGCGTGGTTTTGCAACCTTACAACAGGTTTTACCTCTCGAGGGATCTCAAGAGGCTTACAACCCCACCAGGCAGTGTACCTGACCGATATAGTATAGTGTAGTGGTAAGTACGGGGGATTGATCGTTCTCCACAGGGAATAGTGTTTGTTAGGTATGAAAAACTACTCTAATAGGTCTAAGGGTGAGAGAAGATTCTTTTTGTGTTTTTATATTTTTATGAAAGCAAGTAAAATCTCGGGTTTGAAAGAGTGGGCGGAATTAGTTGCTAGTCAATTAACCCAAATTACTACGAATGCAAATAAAATAAAATAACAAAAATGAAAATGTTGGTGAAAACTTATGTGGAGGGAAATGTGTTTACTTAGATTTCCTTACTCCCTAACTATCTTTTACCGGTTGATTAGTGTGTATTAGTTGCTTGGATGACGGGTGTATTCCTTAATACCATTCGTGGGGTAGCGTACGTACTTCCCCAACTCTACAAGTTCCTACTTCACTCCTATGTCGAGCCGGCTAGGAAGCTCCTAACATGGGATCACTAGAATTCGCTTGTGCATTAAATATAACCATAAAAACCTTTAGTACGCATTGGTTCATGTTTCTTAAGACGTTCAAGCAAGTTACCGAATAGGAAGTTAGCCAGTTTTCTTAAGCCTAACATAGATAAACAATCATCCAATACAACTAATAACACACTAATAACCAATAATCAATAGCTAGGTTTCATTAGATCTAAGCAAACACAAGATAAATCTAGCCTAGCATGTTAAACAAAAGACAAGAACAAGATAGAATCAAACAACACATAGACATATTGAATGATTAATTGATAACTTATCTTCAATGTAACATGGAAGATCTCAAGGCAAAAAGCCTTGAAAGAGCTGCCAAATTCGTCCTAGGGTTTTCACACACAAAGTTCCCCAATAAGTTCCACACTAATGACAAAGAATTGCAAAACTATATATAGATTTTTAGATCTGACGGCGTCACATTATGGAGTGTGACGCCGTCACCTCGCCGCTTTTAGGGTTCCCGGATGACCTTCTTGACGCCGTCCCTCTTTAGCTCTCCAAAATCCGTTCTGGCCTATCAAGGCTTGACGCCCTCAGACTATGAACGTGACGCCGTCCCTCTTTAAATTATAACGTGACGACCTTGATCAAATTAAAGGGTGACGCCGTCAGAATTCCCATGCAATTTTCACTGGCTTATCATGAGTAAATTTCACATCCACCACTTTTGCCAAGCCATGACGCCGTCCAGGCATAATCCTGACGCCGTCAAAGGTAACTTCCAGCATGATTTTGAGACTTTGTCATTTTCTTCACTTTTATGCTCCAAAAATGTCCAAAATGCCTCCTTTTCCAGATTTCTTCTCAAAAGTACCTAAAATGACAAAAGGAACGATTTAGGGCAATATTTGATCAAATAAATACGATTTAGGGCTTAAATGACCCCTTAAAAGCGGTACACTTTTCGCTTCATCAAATACCCTTACACTTGAGATTTGCTTGTCCTCAAGCAAATGCGCTTTTATTCTAATCAAAACACAAGTTAGGGGTCATTTAATGCTAACATAAAAGTAATTACAACAAATAATCGTTCCACTTTAATCATAATAAGCACGGAGATTACAAACTAGCACCTCACAAGTAGTGTTTAGATACTCACATCTCTCAAGTGTCATCAAAATAAATCTCATAAATAAAAACGGATAATATCTCTCACTACCTGTCATAGCAAATAGATTACCATAGGCTTGGGAAAGGATCGAAAACCTCCTCCACTAGGCGTAAGCACCTAAGATAAACTATCAAAGAGGGCTTTTAAATGGGTTATAACGTTAGGTGTAGGGAAAAGGAAAACACGGTTTTGTTGGATAAAGGATATTTTACTGGTGGCGAGTTAAAGATCTTGATCAATTACATGTACTATACAATGTTGCTAAGCCAAGACTCGACTCAATCTTAAGTTAAAAACAAAATAAAAAAAACATAAAACAAACATAAAATGAAACGGGATGGTAGTCCGTATGTTTTTTCTACTTTTCTTTTTCTCATTTTTTTGTATTTTTCTTGATTTTTTGATTTTTTTTTTTTTTTTTTTTTTTTTTTTTTTTTTTTGCATACACTTTTGCCCTACCATCCAAAATAATACATCATAGGGGCGTTGCATCCCCTTACACTTGAACTTTTACATAACTTTACAAATTACTATTCTAATGACTCGAATTAAGATAATCAAAACACTTGGAGTACTTTTAAAATATTTAGCACATATGGGGGTAATAAATGATGTTCTTCCCCATTACTTCATTACACTAGTACTTTACCCATGAGTCCCAATCGTCCCAAAACAATATGTACAAGGATATGACTCGACTTAGCAACCATGTAATCAACTAGATAATTAACTTGGGGTTTAAACAAATGTTGTCACAATAATGCACTAAAAATGAGTGCATACAAGGTAGGCTAAGGCGATTTGGGTGTACATTTTAGTGGGGTGTAACAAATTCTTCCTTTAAGTAAAATGCTTAAAGGTCGAAACGAAAAGATAGGCTCTGAGGGGTGTACTAGGGGTATCGTGTACTAAAAATGAGTACAACGCAAAGGGTGTGGGAGAATTACTTGACCAATGTAGCCAATGTAATTATAACAAAAACACAGGTGTAAAACAATGGGTTAATCCTAATGCCTCTTATCATGTAGTAAATCTAACTACACGAATGTAGTCTCACTTGTGGCCTCGGAATGGTCCTAACGCAAGTTCTAGAATCTAAGTGCTACCGGTACACACATCATAGCATAAATGCTTTTCCTACCAATTCTAGGGGCGAACCTCACATATTTGGGGGTGGAAAATTTTTTAGTGGTACGGTTTTTGTGCTAGTCATATAACTCCTATCCGTGAGACGCTCATTAAGATCAAAGTTTCACTCCTATATGTTGTAAAAAATTTTAAATTTGGCACTAAAATTGCCCTAACAGGTTTTATCTCAGTTTTATTACACATCTACTATTAAACAAACAAAAATTCAAGCGTAATAGCATTCTCTAAAATGTACTTTTACCCCCCCCCCCTTACACTTAAGATGAACATTGTCCCCAATGTTCAAACAACAAGATGTAAAAGCATAAAGTAAAAGAATGAAATCAAATACTCCCCTGATTCGCTCGGTGGATAATGAAGTAACACGGTTAGATCTTCTTCCAAAGAGAATGTTGAAGCTCCATGACTAATGCATCGCCATAAGCTTGATCCAAAAACATTTCCTTGTCCAAAATAACCTGTTAAACCTGAGAAAACAAACACGAAAACCTGCATAACATCGGCGGGATAAACTCTATTATAAGGATATAATGCTTGTGGAATGATAATTTTGCAGATTCCTGGAGATTATAAGTTATAGATTTAATAAAAACTTTTTAAGAAAACAAAACTTTCAAAAAATTCCAGAAAATTAAACCTGACGCCGTCAGGAAGTAAATCCTGACGCCGTCAGATATGATCTGACAGAATTCTCATGTTACGTTTCCGGAAAATTTTTGGAAATTTCTATACCTTACTTCCTGGAAATCCTGCAAAACATCATTATGACTCGATACAAGCATTTGACTCAAACAAATACTAATATGTATGTTAATTTATTATTATTATGATTCATGTTCATTTGTGTTCTAATAAACCGATTTAGATTTCCCTTACACTTAACTTTTGCAAAATACCTTTATATGTAGTTAAGACGAAGTTAAAAACAAAATAAAGCATTTTTACAAATTACTTTTGAACATGAATCAATAAGAATAAAAATTAAACACACATACGGAAATAAATAAAAACAAACAAACAAACAAATAAACACACAAAACAAATAAAGCTTGGGTTGCCTCCCAAGAAGCGCTTTTCTTTATTAACGAGTCTTGTAGCTAGACTCAAAGTCACGTACATTACGTGATTCCATCATTGGTCACGGTTCCTAGGCCATTTTCCTTTGATTCTCTATCAGAATCACTTTCATAGTAAAGGTATTTCGGGTCTTTGAGATCAAAAGGATTGTTTCGGTATTTAGAACTAAGCTCCTTATCATGCTTAAAGAATCCACTTGACAGGTCAAAAGTGTCCTTACATCCCCGTCTCACGTCATCGTCACATAACACGAGTTGGGAACTTAGCTCATCGAGCCCTCCATAATCAATCTCCTTGAATTCTCTCATCTTGTAAGGCGTTTGGTATGAGATTTCCCTAATCCCATCGGTGAAAGTCATGATCCCATTGAGCTCGTCCACAACAAAGCTTGTGGTATTGCAAAAAGGTGCCCCAAAAACAACTTGTGATAACCTGGGATCGATGTACTTTTCGATATTATCGACGATTGCGAAGCTCATAGTGAATGTCATGTTTCCTACAAACACCTGTACATCATCATCTATGCCAATGTCGTCCTTCCCTTTATGAATCATTCCCCATCTGCAAATTTTGTTATAATGAAACAAGGACATCACATTTTTGGGTAAACATGTGTCGATGTAAACATTATAAAAATGCTTGTGACCAATCATGCAAGGTATTTTGAGATTATTCGGATCACATCGCTTAATTCGGCCAGGCCTTCTACCGCATAGCCCCCATGTGTTGCCACATGCTGATGGTTGATACTCATACACTTCTTAACAGCCATCCCGAAAAATCACTTTCCTGACACCATCGGTAAATAATGCACTCCTATCATCCTCATCGAGTATCACTCCTGTTGCTTTTATGAATGGTTTGCCTAGAACAAGGCCAGTTAAGGATGGGCTGATAATAGGGTTCATGTTATTAATAACAGTTAACTCGATATGAAAGAGGAACTTTTCTATCACAATTGGTACCCTTCTTATTACCCCGATGATATTAGACCCTTCATATTTGACCTGTTCGGTGAAGGCTTCGTTATATAGAGAGAGGGATATTGCATTCATAGAAGAGTTGGGGTTTATGTAGGCATCTTTAATGAACTTTTTCCTAGTGGTGCAAGATATCTTAAAGACCCTGGGAGCGCCATCCTCTATTCTCTCTCCAAATCCCATAGGCAACTTTGCTGTGCCCCTCTCAAGTTCCTCCACTAGGGGGCGGTCTAGCGGTAGTGGGAGCCCATGAGGCATTTCGGATTTCTCTTCCGAGCCCTCCTCATCACTCACCTCTCTTGTACTCGAGTTCTTTGGTGAGTCTAGATAGTCGTCGGGCGCCTCGGGGTTCTTTTCGGGAACTTCACCCTCCATTTCATTGTCCAAATTCTCGGTTGATTGTTGGTCCAGATTGGGTTTAGGAACAGGTATTGTTTAATGGTGTTCACGAAGTGGAGAGGTTTCGAAGGGGTATGAGTATCTCCAGTTCCTTTACCGTTTTGTGATATGTGTTTGAAGAGTTTACTAGGGTGCTTGATTTTTACAGGAGGGGGTGTTTGGTGAGTCACCGTGACAGATTTGATCTCATTAACTTGTGACAACTCACAAGTTGACCTGCCAGCAAGGCGATCATTGATAACCTTTAACAGGTTATCAACCTTGTTGTTCATATCAACTTGCTGTTGTCTGAATTGATTCTCAAGTTTGGAGAGCTGTGTTTCTTGAGAGAGAATGAATTTTTGCAGTGATTCCTCGTGATTTTGTTGTTTATGCGTATGTTGCTGAGGATAATGTTCAGACCAGGTGAGTGGGGTAGAGTCATTGAATGATACGCTTCGAGTTTGGTCCCAACTAAAATTTGGCTTACTCTTCCATGCCTCATACCTATCTTCGGAATTCTTGTGTCCATAATTAGTAGTGAGCCACTTATCTCCCGCCTTATCGATTCGCGAGGATGCGAATTCTTTGAAAGCCTGTTTGGGGAGTTCCATGCAATCATGAGTGTTGTGGGGACCACTACATAATTTACACGAAGAAGTGATTTTATTCACTTGGCTTGAAGGTTTAGGAGCCTCGTAGGATTTCATGAGAAACTTGACTTGGTCTTCAAGTTCTATGATCCTACGGTCGGAAGTGCTTGAGTTGTTCGAAGGCAAAGATATTGCCTTGACCATTTTATTCAAATCACGGGGATCACTCCAACTTTCGTTGTCATAAAGAGCAAGATCCTCTAGGAGAGCCCATGATTGTTCCGCACTTAGATCACGTAGCTTGCCACTGGCCGATTGGTCAATGGTTTGCCTTGTGTAGAGATTGATATGGTCATAGAAGATTTGGACTTGGAGCCAAAGTTCTATGCCATGGTGAGGGACTTTTTGGAGTAAGTCCTTGAATCGAGTCCATGCCTCGTAGAGGGTTTCGCCTTGACGTTGTTGGAACATCAAGATATCATTCCTTAGCTTGGTAGTTCTTCCTGGTGGGAAAAACTGGGCAAGGAAACGATTGGTGAGATCATCCCAAGAGGTGATGGATCCTGCGGGTTGACGCTCTAGCCATTGACTAGCTTGGTCCCGCAAAGAAAATTGGAAGAGACGCAATCGGGTCGTCTCTCGAGTGGCAACATCAAGGTCTATAGAATCAACGATTTTGAGAAAGTCCTTGAGATGTTGATTAGGATCTTCAGAACGAAGTCCATGGAATGCGCATCCGCTTTGCACCAACCGGATGGTGTCGGATCGCAAGGGAGTGACATTGGCTCCTTGAGTGAGCTCAATGGTGTTTCGATAGCCATGGTGGCTAGGACGGGAGTACTCTCCTAAAGTACGGGCTCTAGGAGGTGGTGGTTGTTGTTGTGGTGGTGGGATGTTGGGATCAAGGATATTACCATCTTCCATGATGTCGAATGGTAATGGTTACGAACAAAGAAACGAAGAAAATAGATAGACTAAAGAAAACCTAGAAAAATAAAATAAAAATCTCACTAGAAAGGAATCTAGTGAGTAGACCTATAAAATAAAAATTCAACCTAAACAATAACTATTCCCCGGCAACGGCGCCAAAAACTTGATGCGTCGTTTTGCAACCTTACAACAGGTTTTACCTCTCGAGGGATCTCAAGAGGCTTACAACCCCACCAGGCAGTGTACCTGACCGATGTAGTATAGTGTAGTGGTAAGTACGGGGGATTGATCGTTCTCCACAGGGAATAGTGTTCGTTAGGTATGAAAAACTACTCTAATAGGTCTAAGGGTGAGAGAAGATTCTTTTTGTGTTTTTATATTTTTATGAAAGCAAGTAAAATCTCGGGTTTGAAAGAGTGGGCGGAATTAGTTGCTAGTCAACTAACCCAAATTACTACGAATGCAAATAAAATAAAATAACAAAAATGAAAATGTTGGTGAAAACTTATGTGGAGGGAAATGTGTTTACTTAGATTTCCTTACTCCCTAACTATCTTTTACCGGTTGATTAGTGTGTATTAGTTGCGTGGATGACGGGTGTATTCCTTAATACCATTCGTGGGGTGGCGTACGTACTTCCCCAACTCTACAAGCTCCTACTTCACTCCTATGTCGAGCCGGCTAGGAAGCTCCTAACATGGGATCACTAGAATTCGCTTGTGCATTAAATACAACCATAAAAACCTTTAGTACGCATTGGTTCATGTTTCTTAAGACGTTCAAGCAAGTTACCGAATAGGAAGTTAGCCAGTTTTCTTAAGCCTAACATAGATAAACAATCATCCAATACAACTAATAACACACTAATAACCAATAATCAATAGCTAGGTTTCATTAGATCTAAGCAAACACTAGATAAATCTAGCCTAGCATGTTAAACAAAAGACAAGAACAAGATAGAATCAAACAACACATAGACATATTGAATGATTAATTGATAACTTATCTTCAATGTAACATGGAAGATCTCAAGGCAAAAAGCCTTGAAAGAGCTGCCAAATTCGTCCTAGGGTTTTCACACACAAAGTTCCCCAATAAGTTCCACACTAATGACAAAGAATTGCAAAACTATATATAGATTTTTAGATCTGACGGCGTCACGTTATGGAGTGTGACGCCGTCACCTCGCCGCTTTTAGGGTTCCCGGATGACCTTCTTGACGCCGTCCCTCTTTAGCTCTCCAAAATCCGTTCTGGCCTATCAAGGCTTGACGCCCTCAAACTATGAACGTGACGCCGTCCCTCTTTAAATTATAACGTGACGACCTTGATCAAATTAAAGGGTGACGCCGTCAGAATTCCCATGCAATTTTCACTGGCTTATCATGAGTAAATTTCACATCCACCACTTTTGCCAAGCCATCACGCCGTCCAGGCATAATCCTGACGCCGTCAAAGGTAACTTCCAGCATGATTTTGAGACTTTGTCGTTTTCTTCACTTTTATGCTCCAAAAACGTCCAAAATGCCTCTTTTTCCAGATTTCTTCTCAAAAGTACCTAAAATGACAAAAGGAACGATTTAGGGCATTATTTGATCAAATAAATACGATTTAGGGCTTAAATGACCCCTTAAAAGCGGTACACTTTTCGCTTCATCAGTTTTTGTCGTTTAACTTTTAAAAAAATTCATATCTCCTTCGTTATAACTCAGTTTTAAAAGGAGACTTATGTTCGGCTACCCCAAGTGTTAGATACTTAGGTCCGTGATATGTTCTGTACGGCTACCCCAAGTGTTAGATACTTAGGTCCGCGATATGTACTGTACGGCTACCCCAAGTGATAGATACTTAGGTCCGCGAGTTGCTTTCAAGAATAACGCAAATAAGTTTAACACAATCATGTATGTAAGCAACAGTTTAAGCATGTATCTCCGCCAAAAGTTCAAAACGTATAAAGTAGGGGCTATGAAACTCACCTGATATGATAGCACAATGATCACAATGTATATGATGAAAATGGGGCTCGGTCTCTAACCGCGACCTATTATGAATGATATGATCTAGCGTAAGCAATGATACAATGCTACACATGCAAATACGTATGTTAACGATACCACTCGTTAGTTTTGAAAATAATGTTTATCGTCGAAAAGTATATTTTTGACGTCTCGTTAAGTTATAAACTACTTTTCGTGTAAATATGTTGAAACGGTACTCCACGATCCCCATTTGATGTTTTATCGCCAAATAAAATAGTTTCGTCGCAAAATATTACTTTTACAACTTGTGAAAATATGACCAAACGGCCTCGCAAAACTAGTCGTAAAATATTGTACGTTAAGAGTTAGTAATAGAACTTGACGTTTATGAAATCCTTGTAGCATAATCCCTCAGCCGTCTCCTTTGACTTTCGATCATACGCGTCTCGATCATATAGATAATCGGTCATCAACTTGGCGACTTGCAAATTTCTAGTCTTTACACTTGGACTTTAATTTCACAAAATGGCTGTTTTTCTGGGAAACTAGAAAAATCATATCTTTCTCGTTATAAGTCCGATCAACAAACGGTTGATTGATTTGGAAACTAGGCCGGGTATACTTCCTTTCTCCCAAAGGGGTTTATGGCTCAAAACTGCCTCGTTTAGCGGGAAATTGGCTCGCAATATGGTGTCTTGCAAAAACAGTTTATACTTAGAAAATATATGCATAATAGTGATGCTGTCAAAATAAGTATAGTTTGTCGGCTTTTCAAAAATTCATAACTTGATCGTTACATGTCCGTTTTCAACGTTCTTGATATCCACGGGTTCGTACAAATATGAACTAACATATTTTCAGTCGGTTGGCTCGTCTAGATCGCGCCTGACGTCTCGTTTAGTCCCTTGAAGTTCGGCAAAACAGCACGTATTTTTCTGAAAATAGTTTTTGTCGTTTAACTTTTAAAAAAATTCATATCTCCTTCGTTATAACTCGGTTTTAACTCATTCCAAAGCCCACGTTCTCGTTTTTGAAAGTATTTTCTAAATATGAAGGCCAAAATAACGCCATGTTTCCTGATTTCTCCAGATTTTGTATTTTCGGACAGTAGGCTTATGTATATGTTAAAAACTCATTTTCTCGGTTCAAGACTTGATCAAACTACTACAAATCAACTCCACAAATACTCTAAACCTACCATACACCTTCTTAGGGTGTCATGGGTCCTAAACATCACCAAAAATGATGGGCTTCGCGAGGATGTTAATAAAACGTACAGATCTGATGTTTGAGATAGTTTTTATGAAAAATAAATGAAGTGGTATGTATAACATAAATTTTGCATGGCTAGTTATCAAAATAACTTGAAAATACAACAAGATATGAACAAAATGAAGTAGGAAATGATCAAAAATAATGTTCTTGAGCTTACTTGAATTATTGAAGAGTTTGGATGAAAATGATCACAACCTTGGAGTTTTTATTGCAAAACTCTAACAAGGAACGTATATGGGACTAGAATATAACTTGATCTTGAAAAAAAAATCGGATCTACTCTTGTTCTTGATCTTGTGCCGTGGGGTATGATGAGAGGAAGAGAGTGTTTGTGTGAAATTAGCTAGTGAAATTATGTTAGAATGTGTTAGTGAAAAGAAATACAAGTATAAGTATATATTAGCATTTAAGAAAAATTTGGCTTATTAGGAAAAAGGGGGGGCGGCAAGTGGTGAAATGGAAGAGGATAGGATGAAATTTTTGCCTATTAGATATTTTAGGATAAGCACTAGTTAGTTTAGTGTGTATTTTCGGTGTTATCGGGTACCGGGTTAACTGAAAATAAATCGTGACGAGTTGAAATAAAATACGACGAAGTTGTAAAAATTATAAAATCATGTTACTGATAAGAATCGGGTGTCAAAATAATGATCGTGATGAAATATCGCAAACTGACGGAGTTATAAGCGTTTTCCGGAAAATATAGCAAACGGTTTCAAAACACCGGGTAAATTAATAATATAAATTTTATATCATTAAAATTAGTATGAAAATATATTAGGATCATAGTCGGGAGTATTTGGGTATAATATTAGTAGTAATGACTGAGTGGTAACGTTTAATGAACATACATAAATTGAAATGATGAAATCCCGTGCATAGTAAAGACTCGAAAATGCGAATTGTGACATAAATTATGCACGTTACTATACAGTTTGGCGACAATAGTGATAATAAATATATCAAGCAGCTTAGGATGTTGATTTCAGCGTATGTAGTATATGATAAACAATAGGGTTTTAGATTTACCTTTTAAATCAAAGTAATATAGAATCCATAATCCAAAGAGTCAAAGACGTACACGTACCGGTGATGAAAACGAGAGAAAACCTAAACCTTTAGAGCATGCTTCGATTGCACTTAACTTTATATTAAAGTCGAATAATATGAAGAATGTTATAAATCATCACAGTTAAACTTATATTTGTTCAATCAAATTTATATAAGCACATACAGAGCTTTAACACTATTCAATATAAAATCCTGTTTGCCTATAGCATTATTCAATTAATAAACATGTTTTATACTAGAGAATTTGCACTTTTAGCGGAAAACATATATGTATTATTAACCATTTAATACAATGTCTCGTAAGCAAATAAGAACCCATAATAAATAATGCCTACATACATGAAAAACTCAATCACACAATAGAGGCAACTTAGACATCTTTATATTTAATATATCAATTTTTCTTAGGTAACCTTGACAATAAAAATGTTACAACTATCACATAAATTTCTTAATCTTGCTTTAATACTCTTTAAAGATTAATAAATTTTTACTTTTAAAAATAAAGCATAGTCTAGTAGTATCATAGCTGTAAAATCAAATTACTAAAAGAAAACAAAATCTACTTTATTGTAAATCGTAGATGTACAAGGCAGTTGTATGATCAAAATTGAGTTTTAGAGGCTTAATTTCATACCAATTTACATTCTGTTAATTTATAAGTAAGCATATTTAGACAAGTCCAATATGATAACCAAACAATATAACATATATTACATGCAGAGGCAACAAGCTAGCTCAATATCCTCATATATACACATAAATAAAACTCGATCATGAACTATCAAATACTCCTGTGAACATATACAAGGTCTAGTACATATAGTTAGCTTATATAGCAAGATGAACATACAAAATATAGACTAGAATAACTATAAAGCATATTATCTTGCATATTCAAGATAAAAATTATCCCTAAAATTTGCTACGCGTCCAAAGAATAGTGCATGAACTATTAAAAGTAATGATTGAAATCATAAGTTGCAACAAAACTATTAAAATTGCATAACAGTAACAAACAAAGATTGCATAAATTCGTATATATATCAAGATTGCATAAATCAAAGTAATAATATACTATAATAATAGATTAATAGTGCATAAGTTCATATTCAAACATCGCACGCAACAAAACTATCTATGATCTAACAAGATAAGAAATATGAATAGGGACGAATAACAAACATAATATAATACATAAATAGAGTATGTTTTACGTATCGTTTGCAATTGTAATTGCTAACTTCAAATTAATATTAATTTCTTCTCCTCTTTGTCAATCGACAAGTTACGTACCTTTTGTATGGGAGACATCTCTTAGGCAAGCTATTATTTGAATCTATGTTGACGCATGAAGAAGTAATTTTGTGGTTGAATCTTCAGTAGAAGAAAATTTTTGTTATCTGTCTTCAAATAAAATTGAAAACTATAAACACAGTGATAAACAAATTAAAATTGCGCATGGAAAAAATAAGCATGTTGTGTGAATAATCGATCTCATATTGTTTTGATCTATATGTATACGTCATCGATTAGTTAGCATAAATAGCATGGATGTCACTTGCTTTATTAATTTAAATGAAATAGTAACAGCTACAACAAATACGACCAATATATATCGGAGTAAAAGTTTAAGGATCAACAACATCAAAAATTAATCAAAGTCGAAGAGAAAACTTATCTAAAAAATGATGTCACGTTGTAACCGAAAGATCATTTTGTTAGCATAATATCTTTTGAAATCGAATCACTTTAAGAGCGTGCTGATAACGTGTTGTGAATACAAGATTGAGGGAATGAATATTCTTCTTATTGATCATTAACTATGAGATTTACAAAGAGTATATATAGACAAACATTAGGGCAAAAACCCTAATAGCTAACATGGGCCATGGGCCTATTATGGGTTATATGGACATCCACTAATAATTATCCATAACACTCCCTCTTGGATGTCCATATTGTTAATACGCTTAGGGAATGCTGCCTCATTAAAAACCTTGCCAGGAAAACCCAGTGGGACAAAACCATGACTAAGGACAAAAAGAGTGCAGCGCGTATTATCTCCCTCTAATGACTACATCACTTGGTATCTTGTAAATAGGTCAACGAAATCATCACTGGAATGAGAAGTGTCTTGTCGCCTTTGATGTAACGTTACTTGAATATAGCAAGGTATGCTACATTATCTTTATGCAATAGTTGTTATCTACTTTCCAGAATTTATGTATGGTTTGATGAAGTCGCCTTGATTGTTTGCTCTATCAAATGCCAGGAAAAATATTCGCCACTTGTAACAATATATCCATGTTGAGATCAATCATTGTAAGTTAAACATATATCCTGCATCTGCAAAACTAACTAAACTTGTTTTGACGGGTTAGTAAAATATAAACCCATATCCTTTGTACCTTGAAAATATTGAAATATTTGATTTACTGTGGTTCAATTTGATCAACTACTATTCTCGAGAATTTTAAATCATGACACGTGTTCCATGCATTCTATATTCCTTAAGGAATCTCAACAAAAATGAGCTCTTGTTTTATAATATTAGACGCATAAAACTTATTTCTCATATTGCCAGACATAACATTAAATATTCTTTCTCAGAACATTCATGTGTATGGATTTCACCCAATAATCACGTTTCATCATAAGAGACTTTCATAGTTCATTAGTTACTTGCGTCTTTACATTCTTTGGCCATTCATTTTACAACTACACTTCTTGTAGATATCCAAGATCCTCACCTTGAATTTATCATGCGCATTATTATATACAGTATTATCGACGTCGTTTCAGTTCTTTTCGATTCCACACTTTACTAGACATTATATTCTATCATTTGTTGAGATCTCAAAGTTTTTTTTTCATGTACCCGGGGTTTTCAATATCCTTTCATGTCTAGTTTTTCTTTCAGAGACTATTATGGGGTCTTTATTACCTCGATTCGACCATCTTAATTTATTGCTCCATTTTATCTATTCATTCGAGGACTTTTTATTTGTAATCGATTCGTCTATCACGCTGCAGACGTGCCATAGACTTACTACCAATCAATGATTTTACTGTTGGGACACACATTGTAATTGGAGCAATAGCAGCATAATATGATCTAGTCACTTTCTTTAGGTCACTAAATATGTCTGGCATTTACTATATCTGGAATGTTATTTGTCCCTTGAACTTTAAGTTCATATTCATTAATGTGAGGATCAACATCTATATCATAATTCATTCCATATTTCTCGCTGCTCATTCTCTCCCCCTGAATGAATTATCAATTTAAATATCCCATTTTGTGTGTTGTGGTGTATTTACTATATATCACACAATTACAAAATCTCACATGGGAAATTTGGTTTGTGACCAAAACCATTCTAACGGGGAGGATTCATTATAGATTATTTGCAAGATGCGATTCATATGTCATAACATGCCCCATAAACTAAAAGTTTTGTTCTCACAATATTATTGGTTTTGCAATCAACTGAAGACGTTTTATAAACGTTTCAACAAAAGTAATTCGCGTATGAACATGGGCTACTTTTATGTTCAACACTTATTCCAATAATCGCCCAATACTTGGAAGTTTTCACCACCATTTTTAATAATTTAATTTGGAAAACCTTGCTCGCATTTTATAAGCCGAGCCATTAATCACGCTAATCTTAAGTTGCGTCTTTGATGATCATTTTGACGATGCATCGATTTTATAAATCAAAATGATCCATATGGCACATGTATAGGCCTACATACATGCCCTTTATATTTTTCCACAATTTAAGGAAGCAAGTCCTTATTTGTATTTTATGGTGATAAGTAAATAACCAACTTCCACTGAGAACAATAAAAATTTATCTTGGAAGAAACACATCATTCTTCTATATATTTCGCATCATCACTAAACCGGAATGGTCGAACCGGTTTGCCAATCAATACAAGTTGCACAATATTCTTAACACATATACATCATATATCATAACATAATGTCCATTAAAGAATTTACAGAAACAAAAATTAATAAATAAATTATGCGCGTTACTATGCTTGGCAACAAAACAATAATATGTAAAATAAAATATGTATACGTCATTCAACTATATTGCTATAAACATGTTTATAACTCAGATCACATAACAAACTAGATAGCCTTAAATAGGTTATGTGTTATTATAAAATTGGTATGTGTCAAGTAAAGACAGATTGAAGTCTTGAAGCATTTATCAATTCGAAAAAAATATAATGGACACCAAAGAAATAAAATAAATAAAATAAAGCCTAATAAAACATTCATAGCCAAAAATAATAGGAATCCAAACATAATCAAGAAAGCCTAAGAAAAACACCTTATGATTAACAGCATGATAATTACCTCTACCATTGCCACGCCCTTGACCACGACCTCGACCAGAACCATAACCTCGACCAGAACCATAACCTCGTCCACGTCCTCGTCCACGGTCATAACCACGACCACGACCTCCATTGTGATAAGTTGTCACATGCGCTTCCGATAAAGGAGCGGTACCAGTTGGACGATTATCATGATTTTTCATTAAAAGCTCATTATTTTCTTCGGCCACAAGTAAGCATGAAATTAGGTCACTATATTTAGTGAATCCTTTGGCTCGATATTGCTGTTGCAATAGTATATTCGAAGCATGGAATGTGGAAAAAGTCTTTTCCAACATCTCGGCATCACTAATTGAGTCACCACATAATAGCAATGTGGAGGTAATGCGATGCATGGCCGAGTTAAATTCACTCACTGTTTTGAAATCTTGGAGCCTTAAGTGAGTCCATTCATATCTTGCCCTTGGCAAGATGACCGTTTTCTGGTGGTCATATCAGTCCTTTAACTTATTCCAAAGAGCCAGTGGATCTTTTACTGTGAGGTACTCAGTTTTTAAGTCCACATGGAGGTGATGTCATAAGAACATCAATGCCTGGGCTTTTTGCATATTAGTTGTTTCTTTTCCTTCGTGGATTGTATCCACAAGCCCATGTGCATCCAAGTATGTCTCGGCTTCCAACGCCCAAGACAAATAATTTTTCCCGCTTATGTCTAAAGCCACAATAGAAAGATTTTCAAGTTTTTGCTCTATGATAACTATACGTTGACATTAAATACGTGTTAAACAAAACACATAAACAAAACACCGAGTGAAACAAAAACAAGTAAAATATGTACATGAGGTAATATACTTCGATCCATGTTTGGTTAATTTAAATTATACTAAACTTTAAGCAAATATAATAAGTTATATAAAATAATTACGGCAGAATGCACATATTAAATCATGTTACGCTTATAATTAACATATTTTCAATAATAACATATAACAAGAATATAAAACCACTTTCTGTTATATTATTATATAAAGAATTACTTATTAATATAACATAATTCTCGTTATGTAATCAAAATAGAACATTTTGTTGTTCTTGTAAATCACAATAGAGTTTAAAAACAAAAAAAAAAAAAAAGATAGATAGCAAAGTTATAAACTTATACGCAAGTTAATTACCACAAAGTCTACATATTATACGCAAGTTAATTGAATATGCAAAGTTTATTCATGGTAAGGGTTTATCATAATTTATAAGCAAATTATACGGTACAACTGATATTAAGTAAATCAGTAATCAAGAACTAAAGATAGCTAGAACATGCAAAACTATAGTGATGGTAGAATCAAATCAATATGCATGATTATTTTAATCATAAATGTCGTGACATAAAAACTAATCAATCTAACTTAGGCCAAAGTTATTCACCTCTATATTTAATAAAACTATGGTTAAGAAACATATTAAGTAATTTAATACATCAAATAAATCTAAAAAGGTGTAGTAAAAGAGTAAAAGAGTAAAAGTAAGAAACAACTACAAGTGAACTTCGTTACACTTCACATGATCTTTTTCTAGAAGCCCATTTATTTAATTAATTAAGATTTCATGGTTATCCTTGGCTATTTGTTACGATCTGAAAATACACGAAAAATTTGTTGAAGACATACCGCTGGGAATCGAGAGTAAACCAAAACTTTAGAGCGTGCTGATAACGTGTTCTGAATACAAGAATTAAGGGAATGAATATTCTTCTTATTGATCATTAACTATGAGATTTACAAAGAGTATATATAGACAAACATTAGGGCAAAAACCCTAATAGCTAACATGGGCTATGGGCCTATTATGGGTTATATGGACATCCACTAATAATTATCCATAACAAATATATAATATTGGTAGATTACTCCCTCTTGGATGTCCATATTGTTAATACGCTTAGGGAATGCTGCCTCATTAAAAACCTTGCCAGGAAAACCCAGTGGGACAAAACCATGACTAAGGACAAAAAGAGTGCATCGCGTATTATCTCCCTCTGATGACTACATCACTTGGTATCTTGTAAATAGGTCAACAAAATCATCACTGGAATGACAAGTGTCTTCTCGCCTTTGATGTAACGTTAATTGAATATAGCAAGGTATGCTACATTATCTTTATGCAATAGTTGTTATCTCCTTTCCAGAATTTATGTATGGTTTGATGAAGTCGCCTTGATTGTTTGCTCTATCAAATGCCAGGAAAAATATTCGCCACTTGTAACAATATATCCATGTTGAGATCGATCATTGTAAGTTAAACATATATCCTGCATCTGCAAAACTAACTAAACTTGTTTTGACGGGTTAGTAAAATATAAACCCATATCCTTTGTACCTTGAAAATATTGAAATATTTGATTTACTGTGGTTCAATTTGATCAACTACTATTCTCGAGAATTTTAAATCATGACACGTGTTCCATGCATTCTATATTCCTTAAGGAATCTCAACAAAAATGAGCTCTTGTTTTATAATATTAGACGCATACAACTTATTTCTCATATTGCCAGACATAACATTAAATATCCTTTCTCATAACATTCATGTGTATGGATTTCACCCAATAATCACGTTTCATCATAAGAGACTTTCATAGTTCATTAGTTACTTGCGTCTTTATATTCTTTGGCCATTCATTTTACAACTACACTTCTTGTAGATATCCAAGATCCTCACCTTGTATTTATCATGCGCATTATTATATACAGTATTATCGACGTCGTTTCAGTTCTTTTCGATTCCACACTTTACTAGACATTATATTCTATCATTTGTTGAGATCTCAAAGTTTTTTTCATGTACCCGGGGTTTTCAATATCCTTTCATGTCTAGTTTTTCTTTCAGAGACTATTATGGGGTCTTTATTACCTCGATTCGACCATCTTAATTTATTGCTCCATTTTATCTATTCATTCGAGGACTTTTTATTTGGAATCGATTCGTCTATCACGCTGCAGACGTGCCATAGACTTACTACCAATCAATGATTTTACTGTTGGGACACACATTGTAATTGGAGCAATAGCAGCATAATATGATCTAGTCACTTTCTTTAGGTCACTAAATATGTCTGGCATTTACTATATCTGGAATGTTATTTGTCCCTTGAACTTTAAGTTCATATTCATTAATGTGAGGATCAACATCTATATCATAATTCATTCCATATTTCTCGTTGCTCATTCTCTCCCCCTGAATGAATTATCAATTTAAATATCCCATTTTGTGTGTTGTGGTGTATTTACTATATATCACACAATTACAAAATCTCACATGGGAAATTTGGTTTGTGACCAAAACCATTCTAACGGGGAGGATTCATTATAGATTGTTGGCAAGATGCGATTCATATGTCATAACATGCCCCATAAACTAAAAGTTTTTTGTTCTCACAATATTATTGGCTTTGCAATCAACTGAAGACGTCTTATAAATGTTACAACAAAAGCAATTCGCGTATGAACATGGGTTACTTTTATGTTCAACACTTATTCCAATAATCGCCCAATACTTGGAAGTTTTCACCACCATTTTTAATAATTTAATTTGGAAAACCGTGCTCGCATTTTATAAGCCTAGCCATTAATCACGCTAATCTTAAGTTGCGTCTTTGATGATCATTTTGACGATGCATCGATTTTATAAATCAAAATGATCCATATGGCACATGTATAGGCCTACATACATGCCCTTTATATTTTTCCACAATTTAAGGAAGCAAGTCCTTATTTTTATTTTATGGTGATAAGTAAATAACCAACTTTCACTGAGAACAATAAAAATTTATCTTGGAAGAAACACATCATTCTTCTATATATTTCGCATCATCACTAAACCGGAATGGTCGAACCGGTTTGCCAATCAATACAAGTTGCACAATATTCTTAACACATATACATCATATATCATAACATAATGTCCATTAAAGAATTTACAGAAACAAAAATTAATAAATAAATTATGCACGTTACTATGCTTGGCCACAAAACAATAATATGTAAAATAAAATATGTATACGTCATTCAACTATATTGCTATAAACATGTTTATAACTCAGATCACATAACAAACTAGATAGCCTTAAATAGGTTATGTGTTATTATAAAATTGGTATGTGTCAAGTAAAGACAGATTGAAGTCTTGAAGCATTTATCAATTCGAAAAAAATATAATGGACACCAAAGAAATAAAATAAATAAAATAAAGCCTAATAAAACATTCATAGCCAAAAATAATAGGAATCCAAACGTAATCAAGAATGCCTAAGAAAAACACCTAAAGAAAATTCCAAACCAAACACTTAAAGAAAATTCCTAACAAAACACCGAAAGAAAAATTATTCATGGCTTGACTCTACCAATTAATCATTTGTAAGAAAATCATCAGCTTCCAAATAAGTTTCATCATCAGTATGGTCTTTAGGACCATCGGGGATATCATTTTTATTATCATAAACAAAGTTTGACTCTACCCCCGTTTCCCTTGTTCTTGATACAATTTTGATAAAGTTCAACTAGATGCCTGGGTGTACGGCATTGCTTTGCCCAATGACCAAAAGTGCCACAACGATAACATGAATCCACTATTATGTTCTTTTCTTTAACATAATGAGATTATGTTATTTGATTCTCTTGAGAGAATAATAACTGAACTTGAGGTTCATTAAAAGAGATACAATAACCTTGTATTTTTAATTTATTCTTTGTAATAAAACTTGAGATTTTATTGTGAATAAATATAATCTTAACATTAGGTTATGATATTGATTCATGAAAGAATCATTTTTTTTTAAACATAATGAAGAAAACACGTTGATCAATTTGTCCAAAATTATCACAAGATAATGTTTTATTGAACAAAATCAAAATGATCAAAATAGTCATATAAACTTAATAAAGTTAGTACCACAGTTATCAAGTAAGTCCTTAAGAGAACTATAAGTATTCCGTCTCCACAATTTTGAGTATGACAAACGCTGGTAATACTACTGAGGTTTTAAATGTGACCATGATAATATCACAAACTAATTCAAAACTTTAGAACATTAAATTTAGTGATTTAAGAATTACTCAAATGGGGTGATTGCAATTCGTGTTATCAACGTTATATATAAATGCTAAGCAGTTCACATTTATAAGACTTAAAATACATATCTTAACTATGTATAGACAATTTGTATGAAAATAAAATGAGGCAATACAATTTACTCTTTAAATTCCAATAATTTAAACACAAGTCATATTATCTTCACATCATGTTTTTTCGAAAGAAAAACTAATGAATCAGTGCGAATTCTTAAGATCAATCCGATGCATATTAGGTAAAGTCGATTAACATATTACAAGTATATCGTATTTGTAACGTGATTGATAAAAAAAAAAATTAAATAGATTGTATGATAAAAAGATGTTTTCCAGTGCCAATCATGACCATACAAAGTCTAAAGATATTTAACCATAAAAACAAAAGATATGAGCAATTAATTGTTTTTCTTTACATACCCATCATCGTACATAATTTTTATGTGTGTGATTTTTAACACAAGGGTTCACGTAGTAAATAACAAAAGATCGGAGTGACATTTATGTGTGTGACTTTGTAAGTAATAAAATAATAATAATTCCAATTCACAAAGGTTAACGTAATATTAGATTGATAAGAATATTATGAAAAACATGATATAGAACGATTTGCTCGGATGCCACATGATGGAATTAATCCCAATAATCATGTTAATCATAATACAAACATAAGCATAAAGTAAACCTTACTTGATTCGAGAGATGCATGTGAACGCCATAGAATACTTATGATGAAGAAGATCCGGTGGAGGTTTGATCTTCTATATGCGGATTTCTTGCTCTTGAGATTCAAAATTACATTTAGAGCGTGCTGATAACGTGTTGTGAATACAAGATTGAGAGAATGAATATTCTTCTTATTGATCATTAACTATGAGATTTACAAAGAGTATATATAGACAAACATTAGGGCAAAAACCCTAATAGCTAACATGGGCAATGGGCCTATTATGGGTTATATGGACATCCACTAATTGTAACACCCGGTAATTTTCCATAACCTTTTCTAGCCAATTATTTTTAAACTTTACATTACCTGAGAACTTAAACTTTATTTACACTTGATTGGGCCTGAGAAACGAGAAATATTATGAGAAACGAGAATTATTGCGAGAAACGAGAATATTGTCCCTATTAGTGAACCAGCACAACCTAGAAAGCACGAAACGTATCGTATGTGCCAAAAATATTTATTTTTGAAAGTATTGCAAATTTATACTCTTTTTTATTGGAAAAATCATTTCGTGAACGATGGCGCAAGTTTCGTTAATTTTCGAGTCCGTTTGGTATGTCAAATAGGTCCCGCAGTGATTTCATCAAAAGTATTGCTAGTTTGGCAAGAAAGGCCCCTCCGCCCCATGTTTCATTTTAAACCCTCACTTTTTAATTTACATTTCCACCCCTTCCCCATTTCATATATAAACCTTTTATATATTTATTTATTTCACTTTTCCACTAAAATACACACACCTCTCTCTCTCTCTCAATATCCTCTCTCTCTCTCTTGGCTCGCCGGCCTCCCACCTCCCACCGGAATCTTCATATTTTCCAGCGCACTAGCAGTTTCCGGTCACCGGAAATATTTTCCGGTCAACCTATTTTATTACTTCAACTTGTAGATCGGGCCACCCCGACCTCGTTTTCACCACCCACGCACTCCCACTCGCCACCAATCATCACCACGCGCCACCCCCGTGAGCGCCGCCACCACCGAAGACCACCACCCTCCTCCTCTTGTGTTTCTTTCGACGGTAAACAACCCCACGCGCCCCCGTTTTTATTTTTAACAAATTTATTTCAAAACCCTAATTTCATATTTTTATCTAATCCGATTGTTTACTTGTTTTTATTGATAAAATGGTTGTTAAAACTTGTTATAAAACCTCTCGTGTGGAAACCCACCCCTCCCCCTACTCGTTGACTCAGTCAATGTCACACCCCCAAAAATGGTTTGCAGCGGAAAGTAATGTCTTTGGGGTGCAACTCAATTGGTATCATAACACAAGTGTAAAGAACGGTTTTCACATCAATCATTTAGAATATATTTGATAAGTCAAAAGTGTTAAATTTACATTATGAAAAGTGGTGCGGAAGTTTGCCCATAAAAATAAGTTAAGCGGTCCCAAATGTTTTATCAGAGTCTTCTATGACCATGCCATGCCCTGCCAAAAGCCTCCAGTAGCGTGCTATTGCTTGGTTCCTGAAAATACATGCTAAAGTGTCAACACGAGGTTGGTGAGTTCATAGAGTTTGTTATAAATAAGTTGAAAAGCGTTTAAAGAAAGTTTCCATAGCATAGGCATTGTAAATCCACTCAGTTCCAAGCCCTGCCCATTCAAGACTTGCAACCTGTGTGTTTACAACCCAATGCTAACATAGTATGTCTAGGATAGATGACTTGCATACCAATGCACAATGTAATAGATGTCTTGCATACCAATGCACAATGTAATAGATGTCTTGCATACCAATGCACAATAGAATAGATGACTTGCATACCAATGCAAAAACGTATTAGATGTCTTGCATACCAATTCAAAGCGTATTAGATGTCTTGCATACCAATGCAAAGCGTATTAGATGTCTTGCATACCAATGCAAAGCGTATTAGATGTCTTGCATACCAATGCAAAGCGTATTTGATAAACGAGAAATGTAATTTAAGCATGTATCTCCCCCAAAAGTTCAAAACGTATAAAAGTAGGGGCTATGAAACTCACCTGATATGATAGCACAATACTAGCAGTGAATATGCTGGAATGAGGCTCGGTCTCTAACCGCGACCTAATGTGAATGATATGATCTAAGGTAAGCAAATGAAATAATTCTACTCATGCAATTACGTATGTTAACGATACCACTCGTTAGTTTTGAAAATAACGTTTATCGTCGAAAACTACATTTTTGACGTCTCGCTAAGTCATGAACTACTTTTCGTGTAAATATGTTGAAATGATACTCTAAGATCCTCGTTTGGTGTTCTATAGTCAAATATAATAGTTTCGTCGCAAAATAACTCGTTTTATAACTTGTGAAAAATGTGGCCAAACGGCCTCGCAAAACTAGCCGCAAAATATTGTACGTTAAGAGTTAGGAATAGAACTTGACGTTTTTGAAAACCTTGTAACATGATCTCTCAGCCGTCTCCTTTGGGTTTTGGTCATACGTGACTCGATCAACGGGAAAATAGCTCGCAACATGGTGACTTGAAAGAAAACTGTTTTACACTTGTAAAATATTTTGCTATTAGAAGCTGTCAAAAATAATAAGTTTCGCCAGGTTTTCAAACGTGCATATCTTGGTCGTTATAAGTCCGTTTTCTATGTTCTTTATATCCACGGAATCGTCCTAGCATGAACTAACATAATTTCAGTAGCTCGGCTCTCCTAGATCACGTCTAACGCCTCGTTTTGTCCCTTGAAGTTCGGCAAACAGCAAGCTTATTTTCAGAAAATAGTTTTTGTGTTGTCTAACTTTAAAACTTCGTATCTCCTTCGTTATAACTCGGTTTTTATCCATTCTTTCGGCCACGGTTTCGTCTTTGAGTGTATTTTCTAAATCTTTGGTCCAAAGTTACACCCTAGCCCCTGAGTTTCCCACGTTTTGCAAAATGGGACAGCAACTATCTAATAGTGTTAAAACTTGGTTTTCCTAGTTGCTAACTTGTTCAAAAACCAACCAAACAACTTCAAATGATTCCAAATCCTACCATACATCTTCTTAGGGTGTCATGGTGTCCTAAACATCATCAACCTTGCTAATCTACCAAGGATCTCATAAGGATGTTAATAAAACCTATAGATCTAGGGTTTATTATGAAAATGAACAAAGTGGTATAGATAACTTGTATTTTGCATGATCAATCATCAATATAACATGAAAAACAATGGATTGAAAGTATGAAAAGATTAGAAAGATGTTCTTGAAGCTTACTTGATGATTGGTGAGCTAGGATGAAAAATGACCACAACCTTGGAGTTTTTATTGCAAAACTCTAACAAGGAAGGTATTTGGGACTAATCTAACACTCGATCTTGGAAAAATTATCGGATCTCCTCCATGTTCTTGGTGTGCCGTGAGCTAGAGAGGGAAGGGAGAGAGGATTTGTGATTTTTTTCCTAAAAATAAGCTAGTTTAGTCTTTTTATAGTCCAATGGCATTTTGGTAATTTTGATGGAAGGGTAAAATGGTAAATTCACTAGGTTTTTGAAATATCTAGATATTTTTCAGAAAATATCTAGATATTATAGGCTGGATACTTATCTTGACTTACGGAGTGAGTTTCGGTCCCGTTAATTGCTAACTGTAAGTCATAAAGTCACAAAACTTAAAACCGGGTATCCTAAAATTCCTAAACTCATGAAAATGTCACGGAAGGTGGAAAACATATATTTCTCTTGTTGGTAATGTTGTTTGGACATATCGGGATGCCTAAATGACGTTTAAACCTTAAAGTAAGTCTCGGACACGGTTTCGTGATTCTTGCAGAAATTATCCGACGAGTGCCAAAATCTCGGGTTATCATTAAAATAGTTTAACTTACGAGAATATGAAATAAAAATTTTGGAATGAATAGTGCCAGTGAATAGTAACTCGTGAATAGTAAATTGTCGAGGTTCGGAAAAATGGCCTGAAATTACGAGTTGTGACAGTCAACTCGCTAACTCACCGAGTCAACTCGGTGAGGGTTTGTACATTTTGATTGTTTTATTGTTCTTTTGTTATTTATTGTGTTATGATATTATCGTATTGTTTGAGTTTGATGTTTGTTGTCCGTTTGGTTGTTCACAGTTTCGACAGCCACATGGCTAGCCAAGCCACGGCTGTTAGGTTTAGTTGATGTGGTATTGATTTGTTGATATTGGATAAATTTTGAGTCCGTTTGGTTGGTTTGATGTCTTGGTAGTCGACATATAGTCGAGTCGTGTCTCACGGCGAGTCACGGCGGGTTGAGAACATATTAGGATGTGATGTTGAATGTTCGTGTTAAATTTGGATTTGAGTTGGAACATAATTATAGTGGCAGTTTCAAGTTTGATTGTGTGGGTTGAATATTTGGTTTAAAAGTGTTAAGTATAAGATTAGAGTGGATTATATAAGAAGTGGATAATGGTTGTGTTTGTGTTCGGAAGTGGTAACCGAGAGTCTCAACGACTCGGTTAAGTTGAGCCGTGACTCAAGGGAGTCGCAGCAAGGTTTTGTGTTACTTGTAGTGTCATTTAGTTATTTACATGTTGTGTTCGTTTGTTTAGTCGTGTCGGGATACGGTTTCGGCTTAAGTTTTATTTAAAATGGACTAACAATTATGAAACGATAGATAACAAGGTTTAATTATAGTTAAGAGGTTATTGCAACACATGGACTTGGATTCGGATTATTATTTGTGACGATATATGTTGGGCAAGGATTGGACGTATTGGATTTACGATATTAGTTATTTGGACTATTATGGACCCTTTGGTACATGAGACGGAAGGGTACGTTAGACTCATAAGAGCTTAACCTACCTGGACCCGAACAATACAAAACGGTCGATAAAACTAAACAACTAATATTCACGCGAATGATATGTCCAATTATATATTAAACTTGTAAAACTTGTTAATAATTGGAATAATCAAATAAGTCGTATGACTTGGAAATGTTTTATAAACGGGCACTTCATGCCCAAATTTCATAAAATGTTTTATAAACTTAAACTAGTTATGATTTATTAAATATTCCAAAACCTTTTCAAAACTTTTATGTTTTAACGATTATAGCTTCTATTTTGGGAAAAACGGGGAAAAGCCGAAACTATCTATCGATGTCGTTTGTTTGGTTATTTATTCTCTTCTAATTTATTTCTTTCTTTCGTATTCCTTCTTTTCTCTTTCCCCCGTCTTCTTGAGTGTTCGTTCATTTTCGCCGACTTGTCATCTTTTATCTTATCTTGTCTTCCACACGAGACTTAAACGTATTTTCTTTCAAACGCCATTGAAACAAAAACCTTTTATACGAGTATCATTTATTAAATGATTTCGAGTATTATATCTGAGTTATGTCATTTAACTGGTTAGGTTGTGCTGAGGTTCATTTGCTGTGCCGTCCCATCTGATTGTGTATCTCGTATTCTCTCTGTGACTAAGGTGTGATTCATAGCCCCACTTTTAATACTTTTAACTGTTTATAAATCCCGTGGGGGAGATTACATGCAACTTACTTTTTCTGAGCACAATTGTTTATTTGTATGCTATATCCTGACTGTCGCTATGAATGCTAAGTACCTTCCTTGCCAAAAGCAAGTCCCTCGATCATGAACCATTAATCACCTGCGGGTGAGCGCGATTATAGTTTATAGGCCTATAGGATTGACCATCCCACTCCTGTTGACCGGTTAGGCAACACGGGTGTACTGTATTTCGAGTACCTAGGTATTTGGCAAGATACTTACTGGAGGGCAAATATTGTGATTATGAAATTCCGCGGTTGTTATTGGTTTACGCCAGGAATGCTGGTGCCGGTTAACGCATTGTGTGTCATGAGCTTAGCAAATCTAAACGAAAATATATACGAAGGTTATCCTGATTGATTATGTGGCGCCCGAAACTAAAATTCTTGTGCTCAACTATTATTTATTCAAACCTATGAATTACACTCAACCTTTGTGTTGACTTTTTAGCATGTTTAATCTCAGGTAATTGATTTCTGAAGCGTGCACGAGGAAGGGCTGGAGGTTCTGATTGGCTATCTTTGTGGGTTATGTTATGATATTTCTATCTTAATTTTTGTTGCAAACTACTTTATTTTTCCGCTGCAAAAACTATTTCATTTTCCGCTGCTAAATGTATTATGAGTCTTTTGAACTCTAAAGTTTAACTTTGTATTTGAATGTGGTGTTTATTTAAAAATGTCTCGTTATGAGATCGTTTATCTATGATTTTGACTCACTACCCCTCGAGTAATACCCCAAACTCAGTCCCGCTGCCATAATCCGAGTTGGGGGTGTTACAGAATGGTATCAAGAGCCAAGGTTTATAGAGAACGAGGTCATACTCGACTATAAACATTTTTCATGTGAGTCAAAACGTTTTTCGAAATTGATAGCCATCAGCCTTCCGTGCCGCTTCACTCGTAAGTTCTTTATTACTATATATTTGGATTTTCATTACTATTTCATTTTTATATGAAATCATGTTGGCTAGAAATTTTAATACTTGTCCCGATACTCCATGTAAAGTGTTATGGCTTCATCAGTTCCCCCGGTCTGTTACCAGTTAAACCTTTTGATCACCCCCTTTGCACAACCCGAGTCCAGAGATGGACCCACACCCTAGTTATGTACCTCACCCGGATGATGAGGAGACGGATAGATGATGATAAGGAGATAGTAGACCGTCAGTAGAGATTATTGATCATTTTATTATGGTAGATTAGTATTGTAGTAGCAGTTTACCTTGTACGTACTGAACTGACTGTTTCGGTTAGTAGATTTGATAAGAAACTTGTAGTCGTTTTGCATATCTTGCAAGACTGATGACGAGTATCAAATCTACGATGTATTTTGGTGATGTACTATTATGATGTTGAATCAACGCTATACTATGAATTATCATTGTATTATTTACCTTTTGTGTTATGATTCTGTTACGACAATCAAAATACTTACAGTGTTGTACATTTGTAATGATTGATAGAATTATGCCACCTAAGGGAATGACCCCGGCTGCGATCAGGAAGTTAATCGAAGAAGGCATAGCTGCAGGCTGTTGCCGGTTTAGTAGGAGCTGGAAATCAGAATGCTGGACAAGCGAATGTGGAGCAAGTGAACGTTGAGCAAACAGGAGTACAGCCTGTCCCAGAGAAACGTTCTTGTACCTACAAAGAATTCATGAGCTGCAAGCCCACTACTTTCAGGGGAGCAGAAGGAGCAGTCGGCTTAACACAATGGTTTGAAAAGATGGAATCCGTGTTTCTGTTGAGTAATTGCCCGGAAGACTGTAAGGTAAAGTATGCTGCAGGAAGCTTAGTGGAGCATGCTTTGTCCTGGTGGAATGCATATCGCAGTGATATTGGGTTGGAGAGAGCGTACAGTATGTCTTGGGAAGATTTCAAGAAGGAGATGGTGAAAAAGTACTGCTCCCGCAGTGATATGAGGAAACTGGATACGGAATTCTACTACTTGGCTGTGAAAGGTGTTGATCTTGCTACCTATGTTCGCCGATTCCAGGAGTTGAAAGTCTTTTGTGCCCATATGGTGCCGGATAATGAGAAGCTGCTTGAGAAGTTTATTGGAGGTTTACCAACATGCATTGAAGGAAATGTGACGTCATACAATGCTCAAACTTTGGACGATGCAATCCGTATCGCTGAACGACTGATGGATCAAGCAATCAAGAATGGGACTGCTCAGAAAGGTAACAACTTTGATCATAAGAGGAAATGGGATGATTTCAGGAAGAACAACAACCACAATCACTCTCACCATAACCATCACCCAAATAACAACAATAACCAGTACCGCAACAACAATCACCACAACCAGCAGAACCGACGCCAAGAGGCTGTCAGAGCATATGTAGCTGCACCAGCTCAAGTGGGAGGATATGCTGGGAATCAACCATACTGTGCCAAGTGCAACAAACATCATTCTGGACCCTGCACTGAGAGGTGTCAGAAATGCTACAAGGTTGGTCATGCTGCTAAGAACTGTAAGGGAAAGGCTGTGGCTACAGGGAGTAATGCACAGCCGGTTGTAACTTGCTTTGGGTGTGGAGAACGTGGACATTACAAGAACGAGTGCCCAAAGAGTAATGGACGAAGAACTGAAGGTGCTCGTGGCAGAGCATATGTGATGGGTACTGGAGAACAACAGAACGACCCGAACGTAGTCACCGGTACGTTTCTACTCAACAACCTTCATGTTAAAGTATTATTTGATTCTGGTGCCGATATGAGCTTTATATCCTCTAAGATTTCGCCATTACTGAACCTCACCCCTACCACTCTAGACACCAACTATAGTATTGAACTAGCTAATGGAAACCTAGTAAATACTTGCACCGTAATCCGAGACTGTACCTTAAACCTCCTAGATCATCCGTTTAGCATCGATCTTATGCCCATAGAACTCGGAAGTTTTGACGTAGTTGTGGGAATGGATTGGTTATCCAAGCATCGAGCCAACATTATTTGTGGTGAACGAGTTATTCATATCCCTCTTGATAACGAGACTTTGGTTGTCCGCGGAGACCGTAGTGGAACCCGTTTGAACATCATTTCCTGTATTAAGACGCTGAAGTATATCGAGAAAGGTTGTCATGCGTTTTTAGCACAAGTGTCCAAGAAAGAGTCTGGGGAGAAGCGACTCGAGGACGTCCCAATTGTGCGTGATTTCCCTGAGGTATTCCCTGAAGATTTACCTGGACTTCCACCAACTCGCCAAGTAGAATTTCTAATCGACTTAGTTCCAGGAGCTGCACCCGTGGCTCGTGCACCATATCGACTCGCTCCTACCGAAATGCAAGAACTGTCTAAGCAATTGCAAGAGTTGTTAGATAAAGGTTTCATTCGACCTAGTTCATCACCGTGGGGAGCACCGGTGTTGTTCGTAAAGAAGAAAGATGGGTCGTTTAGAATGTGTATTGACTATCGCGAATTGAACAAGCTGACGGTGAAGAATCGCTACCCGTTACCAAGAATTGATGATCTGTTTGACCAGCTGCAAGGGTCAGATTACTACTCAAAGATAGATCTGAGGTCAGGTTACCACCAACTTAGAGTCCGGGAAGAGGACATTCCCAAGACGGCGTTCAGGACTCGCTATGGTCACTATGAATTCAAAGTAATGCCATTTGGTTTGACAAACGCACCGGCTGTATTCATGGACCTCATGAACCGAGTGTGTAAACCATACTTGGACAAGTTTGTCATAGTCTTTATCGACGATATCTTGATCTACTCCAAGACTGAAGAAGAGCACAAGCAACATCTGACGACAATTCTCAAATTACTCAAGGAAGAACAATTGTACGCCAAATTCTCTAAGTGTGACTTTTGGATTCGTAGAGTACAATTTCTTGGCCACGTGATTGACAACAAAGGGTTGCATGTGGATCCCGCGAAAATTGAAGCTATCGAGAATTGGCCAACGCCTTCTAATGCAACAGAGATCCGACAATTTTTGGGATTGGCCGGGTATTACCGGAGATTCATTGAGGGATTCTCCAAGATTGCTAAACCACTAACTGCATTGACTCAGAAGAATAAGAAGTATGAATGGGGAGACGATGAAGAAGAAGCATTCCAAATTCTGAAGCAAAAGCTGTGTAGTGCGCCGATTTTGGCATTGCCAGACGGAGTAGAAGATTTTGTGGTATACTGTGATGCGTCATATCATGGGTTAGGAGCAGTTTTGATGCAGAGAGGGAAAGTCATGGCATATGCTTCCCGACAACTTAAGACCCACGAGGAGAAGTATACTACACATGATTTGGAGTTGGGTGCAGTAGTTTTTGCACTCAAGATATGGAGGCATTATTTATATGGAACAAAATGTGTCGTATACACCGATCACAAGAGTCTTCAGCATATCCTAGATCAGAAGGAGCTGAATATGAGACAACGGAGATGGTTAGAAACCCTAAGTGATTACGACTATGAAATCAGATATCACCCAGGAAAGGCAAACGTTGTTGCTGATGCCTTGAGCCGTAAGGAACGACCGAAACCTCTACGGGTTCGAGCTTTAGTTATGACCATCAATTCGAACCTTCCCGCTCAAATTCTCCGTGCTCAAGAAGAAGCAGTAGAACAAGAAGGTCTCCAGGATAAGAGCCCATCAAGGGAATGATACAAAAGAAGAGTTGTGAGAGAACGTTTCGTGCATAGGAACAATTTGTGTTTATAAAGGAAGAAGTTGGGTGCCACCGTCATGAGGACTGCGAGACTTGATTATGCATAGTCGCATAGTCAAAATACTCATATTCAACCCAGGATCCGACAAAATGTATCATGACCTCAAGTAACAGTATTTGTGAGCCGAATATGAAAGCGAAGTTGCTGACTATTTCGAAGGAGTTTACTTCAAACTTTTGGTGGTCGCTTCAAGATTCCTTTGGTTCAAAACTCGACATGAGCACTGCATACCACCCGCAGACAGATGGCCAGAGTGAAAGAACGATTCAGACATTGGAGGATATGCTCCTGAGCCTGCGTGATTGATTTTGGAAATGGTTGGGATACTCATTTATCTTTGGTTGAATTTTCATACAACAACAGCTATCATGCAAGTATTAAGGCTGCACCTTTGAGGCATTGTATGGCCGGAAATGTCGATCACCCATTTGTTGGGCTGAGGTAGGAGAAGCTCAGCTCATTGGGCCGGATCTTGTTCGTGAGACCATAGAAAAGATTGTGCAGATTAAAGACCGATTGAAGATCGCGCGAGATCGACAGAAAAGTTACGCGGACGTAAGACGCAAACCATTAGAGTTCCAGGTTGGAGACAGAGTGATGCTAAAGGTCTCACCGTGGAAAGGTGTGATACGATTTGGTAAACGCGGAAAGCTAAACCCAAGGTACATTGGACCGTTCATGATTCTGAACCGAGTTGGTCCTGTAGCTTATAAGCTAGAATTACCACCAGAGCTCAGTAGGGTACATCCCGTATTCCACGTGTCTAATTTGAAGAAATGCTTGTCCGATGAGACAGCCGTGATTCCACTCGATGAGATTCAAGTTGATGAGCAACTGAACTTTATTAAAGAACCTGTAGAGATTATGGAGCGTGAGGTCAAACGATTAAAGAGGAGCAAAATTTCCCTTGTGAAAGTCCGCTGGAATTCCAAGAGAGGACCCGAATTCACCTGGGAACGAGAGGACCAGTTCAAACGCAAATACCCTCACCTCTTCGAAACCGGGACTGATAAGTTGAACTGAAATCCGGGACGGATTTCCCAATATGATGTATGTGCTGTAACACCCGGTAATTTTCCATAACCTTTTCTAGCCAATTATTTTTAAACTTTACATTACCTGAGAACTTAAACTTTATTTACACTTGATTGGGCCTGAGAAACGAGAAATATTATGAGAAACGAGAATTATTGCGAGAAACGAGAATATTGTCCCTATTAGTGAACCAGCACAACCTAGAAAGCACGAAACGTATCGTATGTGCCAAAAATATTTATTTTTGAAAGTATTGCAAATTTATACTCGTTTTTATTGGAAAAATCATTTCGTGAACGATGGCGCAAGTTTCGTTAATTTTCGAGTCCGTTTGGTATGTCAAATAGGTCCCGCAGTGATTTCATCAAAAGTATTGCTAGTTTGGCAAGAAAGGCCCCTCCGCCCCATGTTTCATTTTAAACCCACACATTTTAATTTACATTTCCACCCCTTCCCCATTTCATATATCAACCTTTTATATATTTATTTATTTCACTTTTCCACTAAAATACACACACCTCTCTCTCTCTCAATATCCTCTCTCTCTCTCTTGGCTCGCCGGCCTCCCACCTCCCACCGAATCTTCATATTTTCCGGCGCACTAGCAGTTTCCGGTCACCGGAAATATTTTCCGGTCAACCTATTTTATTACTTCAACTTGTAGATCGGGCCACCCCGACCTCGTTTTCACCACCCACGCACTCCCACTCGCCACCAATCATCACCACGCGCCACCCCCCGTGACGCCCGCCCCACCGAAGACCACCACCCTCCTCCTCTTGTGTTTCTTTCGACGGTAAACAACCCCACGCGCCCCGTTTTTATTTTTAACAAATTTATTTCAAAACCCTAATTTCATATTTTTATCTAATCCGATTGTTTACTTGTTTTTATTGATAAAATGGTTGTTAAAACTTGTTATAAAACCTCTCGTGTGGAAACCCACCCCTCCCCCTACTCGTTGACTCAGTCAACTCGCTAACTCACCGAGTCAACTCGGTGATGGTTTGTACATTTTGATTGTTTTATTGTTCTTTTGTCATTTATTGTGTTATGATATTATCGTATTGTTTGAGTTTGATGTTTGTTGTCCGTTTGGTTGTTCACAGTTTCGACAGCCACATGGCTAGCCAAGCCACATTGCAAATTTATACTCGTTTTTATTGGAAAAATCATTTCGTGAACGATGGCGCAAGTTTCGTTAATTTTCGAGTCCGTTTGGTATGTCAAATAGGTCCCGCAGTGATTTCATCAAAAGTATTGCTAGTTTGGCAAGAAATGCCCCTCCGCCCCATGTTTCATTTTAAACCCTCACTTTTTAATTTACATTTCCACCCCTTCCCCATTTCATATATAAACCTTTTATATATTTATTTATTTCACTTTTCCACTAAAATACACACACCTCTCTCTCTCAATATCCTCTCTCTCTCTCTTGGCTCGCCGGCCTCCCACCTCTCACCGGAATCTTCATATTTTCCCGGCGCACTAGCAGTTTCCGGTCACCGGAAATATTTTCCGGTCAACCTATTTTATTACTTCAACTTGTAGATCGGGCCACCCCGACCTCGTTTTCACCACCCACGCACTCCCACTCGCCACCAGTCATCACCACGCGCCACCCCCCGTGAGCGCCGCCACCACCGAAGACCACCACCCTCCTCCTCTTGTGTTTCTTTCGACGGTAAACAACCCCACGCGCCCCCGTTTTTATTTTTAACAAATTTATTTCAAAACCCTAATTTCATATTTTTATCTAATCCGATTGTTTACTTGTTTTTATTGATAAAATGGTTGTTAAAACTTGTTATAAAACCTCTCGTGTGGAAACCCACCCCTCCCCCTACTCGTTGACTCAGTCAACTCGCTAACTCACCGAGTCAACTCGGTGAGGGTTTGTACATTTTGATTGTTTTATTGTTCTTTTGTTATTTATTGTGTTATGATATTATCGTATTGTTTGAGTTTGATGTTTGTTGTCCGTTTGGTTGTTCACAGTTTCGACAGCCACATGGCTAGCCAAGCCACGACTGTTAGGTTTAGTAGATGTGGTATTGATTTGTTGATATTGGATAAATTTTGAGTCCGTTTGGTTGGTTTGATGTCTCGGTAGTCGACATATAGTCGAGCCGTGTCTCACGGCGAGTCACGGCGGGTTGAGAACATATTAGGATGTGATGTTGAATGTTCGTGTTAAATTTGGATTTGAGTTGGAACATAATTATAGTGGCAGTTTCAAGTTTGATTGTGTGGGTTGAATATTTGGTTTAAAAGTGTTAAGTATAAGATTAGAGTGGATTATATGAGAAGTGGATAATGGTTGTGTTTGTGTTCGGAAGTGGTAACCGAGAGTCTCAACGACTCGGTTGAGTTGAGCCGTGACTCAAGGGAGTCGCAGCAAGGTTCCGTGTTACTTGTAGTGTCATTTAGTTATTTACATGTTGTGTTCGTTTGTTTAGTTGTGTCGGGATACGGTTTCGGCTTAAGTTTTATTTAAAATGGACTAACAATTATGAAACGATAAATAACAAGGTTTAATTATAGTTAAGAGGTTATTGCAACACATGGACTTGGATTCGGATTATTATTTGTGACGATATATGTTGGGCAAGGATTGGACGTATTGGATTTACGATATTAGTTATTTGGACTATTATGGACCCTTTGGTACATGAGACGGAAGGGTACGTTAGACTCATAAGAGCTTAACCTACCTGGACCCGAACAATACAATACGGTCGATAAAACTAAACAACTAATATTCACGCGAATGATATGTCCAATTATATATTAAACTTGTAAAACTTGTTAATAATTGGAATAATCAAATAAGTAGTATGACTTGGAAATGTTTTATAAACGGGCACTTCATGCCCAAATTTCATAAAATGTTTTATAAACTTAAACTAGTTATGATTTATTAAATATTCCAAAACCTTTTCAAAACTTTTATGTTTTAAGGATTATAGCTTCTATTTTGGGAAAAACGGGGAAAAGCCGAAACTATCTATCGATGTCGTTTGTTTGGTTATTTATTCTCTTCTAATTTATTTCTTTCTTTAGTATTCCTTCTTTTCTCTTTCCCCCGTCTTCTTGAGCGTTCGTTCATTTTCGCCGACTTGTCATCTTTTATCTTATCTTGTCTTCCACACGAGACTTAAACGTATTTTCTTTCAAACGCCATTGAAACAAAAACCTTTTATACGAGTATCATTTATTAAATGATTTCGAGTATTATATCTGAGTTATGTCATTTAACTGGTTAGGTTGTGCTGAGGTTCATTTGCTGTGCCGTCCCATCTGATTGTGTATCTCGTATTCTCTCTGTGACTAAGGTGTGATTCATAGCCCCACTTTTAATACTTTTAACTGCTTATAAATCCCGTGGGGGAGATTACATGCAACTTACTTTTTCTGAGCACAATTATTTATTTGTATGCTATATCCTGACTGTCGCTATGAATGCTAAGTAACTTCCTTGCCAAAAGCAAGTCCCTCGATCATGAACCATTAATCACCTGTGGGTGAGCGCGATTATAGTTTATAGGCCTATAGGATTGACCATCCCACTCCTGTTGACCGGTTAGGCAACACGGGTGTACTGTATTTCGAGTACCTAGGTATTTGGCAAGATACTTACTGGAGGGCAAATATTGTGATTATGAAATTCCGCGGTTGTTATTGGTTTACACCAGGAATGCTCGTGCCTGTTAACGCATTGTGTGTCATGAGCTTAGCAAATCTAAACGAAAATATATACGAAGGTTATCCTGATTGATTATGTGGCGCCCGAAACTAAAATTCTTGTGCTCAACTATTATTTATTCAAACCTATGAATTACACTCAACCTTTGTGTTGACTTTTTAGCATGTTTAATCTCAGGTAATTGATTTCTGAAGCGTGCACGAGGAAGGGCTGGAGGTTCTGATTGGCTATCTTTGTGGGTTATGTTATGATATTTCTATCTTAATTTCTGTTGCAAACTACTTTATTTTTCCGCTGCAAAAACTATTTCATTTTCCGCTGCTAAATGTATTATGAGTCCCCCGCTGCCATAATCCGGTGTGGGGGTGTTACACTAATAATTATCCATAACACTCCCTCTTGGATGTCCATATTGTTAATACGCTTAGGGAATGCTGCCTCATTAAAAACCTTGCCAGGAAAACCCAGTGGGACAAAACCATGACTAAGGACAAAAAGAGTGCAGGCGTATTATCTCCTTCTGATGACTACATCACTTGGTATCTTGTAAATAGGTCAACGAAATCATCACTGGAATGAGAAGTGTCTTGTCGCTTTGATGTAACGTTACTTGAATATAGCAAGGTATGCTACATTATCTTCATGCAATAGTTGATATCTCCTTTCCAGAATTTATGTATGGTTTGATGAAGTCGCCTTGATTGTTTGCTCTATCAAATGCCAGGAAAAATATTCGCCACTTGTAACAATATATCCATGTTGAGATCGATCATTGTAAGTTAAACATATATCCTGCATCTGCAAAACTAACTAAACTTGTTTTGACGGGTTAGTAAAATATAAACCCATATCTTTGTACTTTGAAAATATTGAAATA